>CM024594.1:13824044-14149044 GCA_014182565.1 Eucalyptus marginata | reverse complement strand
TGCTTCAAATTTGAGTATATTGATCTTTAAGATGTGATCTACAACTTTTATGCAGGAGTCGAAGAGAGATTCTTGGTAAAAATCAACATGCAGCCACAAATCTACCACAAGGTCAGCAAGGTAGTTCCAGATCTAGAGTCTCCGTAGGATGGGGGATTGACCCCTTAAATCTTCATCATTTTGCACGAAATTTTAGTATGTTGTAGTTTAAGATGTTGGCTACAACTTTCATGAAGAGATCAAAATCAAAATCGAACTCCAAATATGCATGCAAGCTCCCACAAGATCCTGACTCCAGTGGTTCATGCGAAAACAGCAAGTTTCTTCAAAAACAAACCACACTAGCTTCGGTTCCTAGCTTCTAAACATCCAAAAATTCAACCATACATGCAAGACACACATGCAAGAGTAGAAATAGACCCTAAACTTGCCTCTAACTCAAATGGAAACGGCGGCACACGGCGGACGAACGGCAGCGACGGCTCCTCCTCCTCTCTCGGCCTCCTCTCTCTCGCAACACACTCTCTCTCTCTCTCTCTCTCTCTTGGGCGACAATCTCCCCCCCAAACCAGTTACTCTCTCCTTTAATTTCCCCAAAAGGCAATCATTGGATTGCCTCCCCAAGGGCCAATGCATGTTTGGCCCTCTTGCCACTTGGCAAGGCCCATGAAGTGGGCTTGGGGTTGGGCTTGGGAGAAGTGGGCCGGCCACTCCTCCCCTCCTTGGTCAACGGCAGCCCTCTTGTGGGCCTTAATGGGCCGGCCAACTTGGCCCATTAAAGGTCCACTCCTGGGCCTAAGGCCCAATCAAATTTTCTTCTCTTTTTTTTTTTTTTTGATCTTTCTTGTAGGTACTTAATTACTAAATTCCACATAGCCAAAAATCCTATAATATTTTATCTATGGAAACTTAGTCTATAAAATGCATGGCCAAGCATAGACTATTCTCATTAATTTACCCTATAATCCAAATTTCAAAATAAATTAAGAACACAAGCACAAAACACATAGCCTTAAGAGAAAACTAAAGGCTAAAGCATAACCCATAGGTAAATTCATTACCTATTTAAGAGCTTTAAGACATCTTAGGGCTTGCCTCTAATTTCTGGGATGCCACATCGGTTTTGGCAAGAAAGAGGAGAGAGAGTGTTGTCCGAAGAGAGAGTGAGAGGGAGGAGAGTGCAACTGAGAGAAAGAAAGGAGAGGAAGAGAAGGAAGAAGAAGGAGAACCGTGCGTCGCCATCCATTTGCCGCCGTGTGCTCGTGCTTGTTCGGTTTGGAGGCAAGTTAGATCCTGCGATCTGCTCTTGCATGTTGTGTCTAGAGTGTTTTATTGAATGGTGATGAATTTCGGATGTCTAGGGTGTGAAAAACCGAAGTTTTAAGAGTGTTGTTTTGAAAGTGTAAACTGTTCTCGAGTAAACAGCTTGACCCAGAATGTTGTAGTGGCTTGCATGCGATGTTTGAGTCAGATTTTGGCTTCGACTTCTGTATGAAAGTTGTAGATAATGTTTTAAACTATAACATACTCAAATTTGAGATAAAATGGATGAGTTTTGAGGGGCGAAACCCTCCCTCTACGAAAATGTTAGATCTGAAACTGTTTTGTTGACCTCTTGGTGATTTTGTGCGTTGTATGTAACTTTTTACTGAGAAGTTTACTTCGACTTCTTCACAAACGTTGTAAAGAACATCTTGAAGACTAACATACTCAAATTTGAGGTAAAACGAACAAGCATAGCCTAGTGAAACGATTTTTCTTTTGAAGGCGTTAGATCTGGAAATGTTGTACTGAGCTCCAGTGACTTCGTGGACTATAAAGTGACTTTCTTTTGAAAATCTCACCTTGATCCCTTAATGAAAGTTGTTAAGGACTTCTTAAAATATAACATACTCAAATTTGGGACAAAACGAATAAGTATAAGTGGGTGAAATCCTTATTTTTCGGAGAAACTGAATCTGGAGATTTCGGTAACCACCTCTGATGAAATGCATACCCTATACTGTTCTGTACGAACCTCTTTTGGAAAAATGTTCTGCATAAGATGTCTTTATCTATGTCTTGACTACAAAATAGTTAAAATTCGTGATTTTTGAAGGTCAGTTGCATATTTAATCAAATGTGTTTTGAAAACTGTGCAATCTGTATATCTCGGACTTGATGATGTTGAAATGCATGGCCTATACTGTTCTGTACGAACCTCTTTTGGGAAAATGTTCTTCATAAGATGTCTTTATCTATGTCTTGACTACAACATAGTTAAATTTCGTAATTTTTGAAGGTCATTTGCATATTTAATCGAATGTGTGTTGAAAACTGTGCAATCTGTATATCTCGAATTTGATGATGTTGAAATGCATGGCCTATACTGTTCTGTACGAACCTCTTTTGGAAAAATGTTCTTCATAAGATGTCTTTATCTATGTCTTGACTACAACATAGTTAAATTTCGTGATTTTTGAAGGTCATTTGCATATTTAATCGAATGTGTGTTGAAAACTGTGCAATCTGTATATTTCGGACTTGATGATGTTGCAATGTGTGGTCTATACCATTCTGTACTAATTTCTTATGAAAAAGTGTTCTGCATGAGATATCTTTATTTATGTCTTGTGTGCAACTTGGTTAAAAAAATTCATAATTTTTTAAGGTCATTTGGGCATTTAATCGAAAATGTTTCAAAAACTGTGCAAGATGAACGGACAGAATTAATAATGCTATGATGCGTGATCTGTATAAAATTATTGTGTGAATCATGATACATTGGATTATTACTCATGCAATGGTGTGATGACATTCATGCATTTCATATGACATTAAAGAAATGATGAATTTTCATGAACTCAAAGAAAGATTTCATTTAAACCATTGCATCAAATGACATTTTCCCAATGCATATTACATGATTTCAAAAGAGTGATTCAAATCAATTGTATTGTAATATCAAATGTGAAATTGGAAATGAGATGTATGAGAATATGGATACCGTCGGAGGTGTGAGCCGACGATGCTCCGGGAGTGTCGGGATGCACAGAGTGTGTGTGTGCCGGATGCCCGGAGGTGTGTACCGGATGTCCTTGGGAGTTTCAAGATGCCCGGAGGTGTGTGCCGGAGGTTCCTCGCGATGCCAGGTTGGGTGCGAGCAATAAAATGTGGAATGCAATTGCTGGTCCCGGGAAGGAGAAATGTGATGATCCAATTGAAAAACATGAGTTAAAATTGAATCATGCATGGTATGGGGACATGTATGCATGATTGTATGATGTAACATGTATAAGTGCATGGTGATATGTGCACATGGTATGGGGACATGTATGCATGATTGTGTTATGTAACATGTATAAGTGCATAGTGATATGTGCACATGGTATGGGGACATGTATGCATGATTGTATGGTGTAACATGTATAAGTGCATGGTGATATGTGCACATGATATGGTAATATGTATGCATGACTGTATGATGTAATATGCATGGCCAAAAGGTGAGACATAATTGATATGTATGAAACTATGTGTACTCTATGATACATGATTGCTTGGTTGATGCATTGAGTAGTTTAACGGATCTTTCACCTGCTGAGTAGTTGTACTCACCCCTTTGGGGAATAACTTTTCAGATTAGAGAGATGCCTCTCCCTCCGATCGCGCGCGGCACTTTTTATGGCCTTCCATCTGATGTGGAGGTCGAGCGTATGGAGCACGTATGCGTCACCATCCCTGGGTTGGTGTTCATACGGGTTAGGGTGCTAGTGATGTATGACGTGGGCCTGGCTGGGGGCCCAGTTGTCAAGGAGTTTTTGTCCGTCCATGTGCGTCGCAACGGAGTGATGCTGGGGATGTTGCCGCCACCGCCACCCGATGCACCCGGATGGGTGTGATGGCCCGCGTGAGGAGAGGGAGCTGACACTTTTTGGAGAATAGCCAACACTTGTAGATGGAAGGTTTTACACGTTCAATATAGGGGGTCGATGATCTCTTTTGAGATGTAGCCAAGCATAGTGAAAAGTCTTGGTTTCCTTTTGTTTTATACCGACCCAAGATGTCCATCCTGAAAATGTAAATAAAAGTGGCTTGGCTTTATGTTTTCCTTCAAAGTGTGGTTGGTGTGCATTGTATAACCGCTAGGAGAGTAGAGGGATGGTGAGACTCGTCTTTAACTTTGCTACGAGCTGCACTAAATTACTTTCAAAAAAAAAATGTGCCTACAAAACCCCGAGTTTTTTTCCTTAAAGCCCCTTTTTAAGAACAAGTAATTGATATTCAATAGGAAGAGCGATAAGTATCTGTGGCGACCTTTGTCTTTTTGGGGGTGCCACAGTGGTTGGTATCAGAGCCAAGGTTTATATGTGGAGTGATAAGGAGCCTCATTTAGAAATTGAGGAAAGAAACGACAATGCACACCATAGGATACTGACTGAGGGTGGTTGACTAACTTTGAACAACGGGTGATGAGTATTCGCCCATAAATCCCCAGTTTGTGTTTTGAGATTGCTTTTAGGTGCCAGTAACATGGTTATGTTACTTATTTTCCTAGTTGTTGTTGCTTTAATGGAGACTTTAAGTCACAGATATTTCCTGAGGCAAATGCTTGGAAACTGCAGGAAAATCATGGTACGATATGGAAGTCATCATCCATCGAGGGCTAAAGCCTCTGCATCAAGGGCTGAACCCCGAATGGAAGATATCCTGTAGGCATTGGCCAATATTGGAAATTTGATGGAAAGACAAGCGCAGCAGCAACTTGGAGCAGAACGCCGTACTCAAGGACTGGTGGGGCAATTTTTGAAGTTGAAGCCACCTAAATTCAGCGGAATGGGAAGTCCTGAGGAGGCAGAGCATTGGATTGATGGGATGGAGCGAATTTTCCGATTGTTGGACTGCAATGATACTGAGAAAATAACTTTGGCAGAGTACCAGCTAGAGGGAAGTGCGAAGTTTTGGTGGAGAGCTTCGAGGGACATAATATTTCCACTAGGTACTGATGTTAATTGGGAAGAGTTTGTTAGGGCTTTCAATAGAAAGCATTTTTCTGACTGTGCTAGGAATAAGAAAATCACAGAATTTGTTCAGTTAGAACAAAAGAATTTGACAGTGGATCAGTATGAGGCAAGATTTTCTGAACTGTCTAGATATGCTCCTAGACTGATTGAAGATCAGGAAGAAAAAGGTAAGAGGTTTTTGAAGGGATTGAGAACTAGTATAAGGAAGCAACTAGTGCATTTGAACATAAGAGATTATAATGAGATCTATGAGAGGGCACAGTTGGTGGAGCATGAGTTAGTAAGGGAGTAGTCAGAGAATAAGAGACAATCGTCTTTTGTGTGGCTGGACACAATGCATCTTATTGGTTGGAAATGCACTGGTCATTGCATTGAAGAGTTATATGGTTTGGATGCATACTCATTCATGGATTGCCTATTTTGTCTACCATACTTGAATATGGATATTAATAGTAATGCTTGATATAGCTTGATGAATCTTTTACTGCTAAGTGGTTGTACTCACCCCATTTGGGGACTAACATTTTAGACTAGACAAGATACCTCTACCGCCACCGCCACCAGCAGATGGACTGAGTGGTTGGATATGGCCGCGAGGAGGAGGACAACAGAGGAAGGAACTTTTGGATGCCGACACTGATCGATGGACTTTAAGTATATGACTGTTGGAAGAGATGTCAGTCATCTTTTAAGATATAGCCGAGTATAGAAAGCCTTGGCATTTTGATGTACCGACTAATGATGTCCATCAAGTTATGTAAATAAAAGTGTACGGCTTTAACTTATATAACATGTTTAGTTGGTGTGCACTGTTTTCTAAATATAGGGAAAGGAGTTGTTGGATACGTTTCCACCATATAAATTGCGTAGGGACCGACTTAAAAGATATAAACCCCCAGGATTGATAGACCTTCAGGTCAAGTAAGAGAAAGGTAAGCGAACTGTGGCGACCCCAATGGATCGGGGGCCGTCAAGGGGTGCCACATATTCATCTGGATTCAAGTGATCCTTACTATAGACGCCAGACTCACCTCAAGTCCAGTGCTCATGGAATTCGTGGTCCTGTACGCTCGAGTAAACGAGCGCACTGTGGGGCCACTGCCACTACTGAAGGATGACGATGGTGGCTCAAGCGGGGTGGAGTAGCGGAGGACATGGGAGGATGACAGAAATTTTGGATACCAGCACATGAAGATGGATGACGTTGTGAATGGATAGCGGAAAAGTCGGTCCAATTTTGGTGTAGCCAAATGTAGGAATTTTTTGCCTATGAGTACCAACTAATGTTGTCTGAAACTATAAATAAATAAAAAGTGCCTGGTTGATATATATATATATATATATATATATATATATATATATATCGTGTGCATCATTTCAAGATTTCGAAAGGAGTCGATGGATCCGCTTTTGCAGTAAAATCGCACAGGGACCAATAAACAAAAGTGACAGGCTCTAAGATCGCAAGTCGCCACAGATAGGCCGTACTATACTGCAGCTTCGTTCCTAAGACCATCTGTAAACTTTTCCAGAAAGCGGCTATAAACTTTGGGTCTCGATGAAGACTTACTATCTGACGCACGTACAGCTCAGCATATCTATCCAATACAAAGTCCTTTCGTAAGGGATGAACTTGCTTACACTTAGCCCTTAATTACAATAAGCAATAGTATAAGACTCTAGAGGTGACCCACACGAAGTTTCATCCTCGTGTAGTACTTAGTCATTGACCACATATAGCAATAGTATAAGGCTCTAGAGGTGACCCACACAAAGTTTCATCCTCGTGTAGTACTTAGTCCTTCACTATGCATGACAATACTACAAGGCTCTAGAGGTAGTTCCCATGTGACTTAAGTCGCCATGTAACACTTAGCCCTTGATTACAATAAGCAATGGTATAAGGCTCTAGAGGTGACCCACACGAAGTTTCGTCCTCATGTAGTACTTAGTCCTTTACCTGCTCACAACCCATTCACATATCGCCACGCATAAGTTCTAAGCATGTCACAAATCAATCACATCATCAGATATGCATTTTCTAGCAAGTATAGCATTAAGAACAATCATGAACTACTACCGGTCCTAACCGGCAGAAACGGCCCACTCGCGCGTCTCCGAGTTTAAATCCAAAAATCTAATCAAACGAGTTCGGAAAATTCCTAAATTTGAATATGTTGTAAAGGACACATAAAAGAACATTTTTTCATGAAAACACCTTAACCCAAATCTTTCTAGATTAAGCCCGGTAAATCGCTCAATCCAATACAAAAACTGGGTCCGTTTCCAGAAAGTCTGTTTTTCAAAATCAGTTTGGTTTGAAATCCAAAACTTGTCCATTTGATCTGAAATTTTGTTAAACTACAAGATGTGGCAAACAACTTTTGTGAAGAAACCATTTTGAAATTCGAACCCTAAGAGTTGATAAAAATCCCTAAAATCCCAAAAGGTCATAAATTCCAGCATAGTCTGAGAATCTGTTTGCAAATGACGGAGCTAAAATCTCATGCTTTTAAATCTCTAAAAATCTTGAGAAAAGTATATGTCATAGTTGACAATGTCTAAAACATTTTTCAATAAGGAATCAACTTCAAAATCTTAACACATTTCGATCTATAAAAATGGCAAACAAAGGGTCTAGAAATCGAACTGAATAAAGTCCACTAAATTAGACTAATCCATCCTCAATGGTGCTAATCTCACTAATTAGATTAACACTAATCCATTCTAAGGCTAATCTAACCATTCTGGATTAACACTAATCCATCTTAAGCTAAACTAATCAACCCTTAAACATAATTAACCTCCTAACCAAGGTTTAGTGAGTAAACTCACCGGTTTAGTGGGCCGGTGAGTCCACGACGACGGCAACGTGATGGTGAGCGAAACTCGGGCTCACGGCAACACCAAGCGAGGTCCGAACGAGCCTTAAAACGAGCCTAGAAGTCTCAGCTCTTGCTGGAACTTCTACTTCTGTTATTGGGCTGCAAGGGTTGGATCAAGCGGCTGGTTAGGGCTAAACCAGGCCAGGCGGGCTACAGCGGTTGACGGCGGAGGCGACAGATGGCTGGACGGCGACGCACGACGGCTAAATGATAGTGGAGGAGCTTGAGACAACGAGCTGGGCTTGCTAGAACGCGAGCAAGAGTAGGCGCGAGTGAGCAGATGTCGTGCATGTCACGCCCCAATCCTGGAGCGTGTGCCCATTCCTCTACAGTCGATAAAAATTTGCGACTTCCTAGGACGAGCCGCCGACCCTTTCATTTTATTGCACATGCGAAAGCGAATAACAAATCCCCTGACAGTAACCATCTCGGGATAGAAAAGCAAGACAACACATTCACAAACAAACATGATTTTATAATCGTACTGAGTCATGTACAAAAACCTATACTCAAAGGATTTCAAAAGAATAACTCTTAAAAATAAGCTGTCCTATCTGACCTACACTTTAGGTCACCTTAGCTCAGCTTCAGGTCCTCCAAAAATGCGACCAAAAACGGTCCTCAGATTTTTCCGGTCCAAAATATCCTTACCTTGAAAATTCGCCGAAAATCTCGATTTGCAGAATAATCTTTGGAGGATGAGTTGACATTCCTAAAAATGAATTGTGACCTTATAGAACTTTCAATTTCTGAAATTAGGTTTAAATTCACGATTAATTTCAATCTGGCGCGATTTTTGCGCGTCATAATCTACCTAGTAGCTTTTAGGAATTTTTGGTGCATTTGACCTGTGGTTGATTATTTTCAAGCCATAATGTACATCTTCGACACATTGGCAACTCTTGGTTGTCATGAAAATCTCAAGATTTCAAATGCGGACACAGGGTATAGAAAGACAGAATAATCAGTCTAGTGTTGTTTAACGAGAATTTTGCAATCAGGTGGAACCACCCATTCACTGGTCACATATCTCAATCGAATCAACCTATCTCTGATCTCTAATCAATTTTGACAATGTTGTATTGACCCTTGCAAATTAGCATGGTTGAGTAGTTGGTTCTTAGTCGAATTCTTGAGTCTATAGCGTTAAAATTCCTTAACGGCTTCACCTGATAGATTAGTTAACTCGTGAGTGGCTAACTCAGAGAAAAATGCTATAGGCGCGTTGATGAGAAGCCCGACTCATTTTTGGTGTCACATTTTTGGTGTCCAAAATTCACATAGCAGCAACCCCTACGAATTTTCACAATTTCTTCTCAAATAAACCAAATTGGCATAAAAAATTCCTCCAATTCAGCCTACAAAGTCCAAGCATCAACCAATGAAGAATTAAGCTTGAAATCCTCCCAATTAAACCATTTTTGGCAGCCCAAAAATCCCTCCCAAGCTGCCCATCCGAATTTCACAAATTCTAATTTGCCAAAATTGATTTTTCCGCAAAATTCCCGGCTCGACGGAATTTTCCCGAAAGATGAGACGAGGTCCTAAAATAAATCGCGACATGCTCAAACGTTCGATTCTAGAAACCGAGTTAAATTCCGTGGTTAAAATCGACCGGACGCGATTTTAGTACAACCTAACCAACCAGGTAGCTTTTAGAGATTTTAGCGTGATTGACCCATGGTCGATAATTTTCGATCCACATTTATGCTTCTTCGACTTGTCAGCAACTCTCGATTGTCGTAAAAATCTCAAGGTTTCAATTATGGATACCGAGTACAGAATCAACAGAAAATTGGGTTAGTGTCGTTCGACGCGAATTTTGCGATCAGGTGGAATCACCCACCATTCAATTGTGCATTTCCAACAAATCGACTTATATCCGATCACTAATCGATTATAATAGTGCCGTATTGACCCTTGCCGATTATCAGTGTCAAGCAGTCGATTTCTGATCGAATTCTCAAGTCTATCGCGTTTATATCCCTTAACGGCTTCACCTAATAGATCAATTAACTCATGAGTGATCAGCTCTGAGACAAAGGACCATAGGCACGTCTACAAAAAGCCCAGTTCATTTTATCGAGACAGGGTCGAAATTTCAGGATGTCACAGGTATGAACTCTCAAAATGCAATATAAGGTTCTCCTACACAAATGATAGTACACAAATATGAAGTAATTACTCAAAAATCTATCGACGCATTCTTGCAATTGAAAGGGGCTAGTTAATACACCTAGAGGGGGGTGAATAGGTGTATATGAAACTTTTCGTAGGACTTAAAAGAATATCTTTGATGGACAGTAAAATAGAGTCCAACTATTAAATAAATAAACAACTCGTAAGCGTAAATAAGAGGTTCAGGGATAAGAGAAGATGAACACATAGTTTATAGTGGTTCGACTTATTCCAAGCCTACGTCCACTCTCCCGCACTGATAGCCCATCGGCTGGATTTCACTATGAATCAAAAGAGTCGTTACAATATCACGTCCTTGATTCCACAATATATAGACTTTGCTACACTTCCTCAAGGTCTCACAAGTATTTAATCTCTTTTTTGAATACAAATTTCGCTCAACAGTTGAATCAACAAAGAACGAGGAGCTTCAGACTTTGGAATTTCTCTATCACGCACACACTCGAATAACCAGAGCTTCTTCCTTTTATACTCCTCCATGCCTTCATACCCGTTGGCACTTTCCAAATGAGTTCCTCCATCTAACTGTTAGATGGAATCAATTAAGGAGATCTTCGAGTTACTTAAGGAATGTGATGATAGCCCACCAATCCTGCTCGCCCATACAATCAGGATCTAGGTTTCCATAAGTAGAACCTTCCAAGTATGCCTTGTCAATCAACGAATCTAACTTATTTGTATCAAGATTAAAACGAATAAAAAGATCTCGAAATGCTATCTCCAGCCGTGAGAAACTTCTTTAACCGCTCGAAACAATTCCTTAAATAAATCCTTGATTATGGATAAATCTTCTTCGATAGTCTAGAAACTGTCAATGAGGGCAGACTTTAAATCTTGAATCTGACGGTCTTCAGACTTTGACGGAAGAGTCTTCAAGTCTTCAAACTAGACTGATGGAAACGTTTTGTCAACTTCAAAACACATAAGGAAGTTTTCTCCAACAATCTCCCCCCTTTTGATGTTGACAAAACTTTCCTGCAGATTTGGAAATTTTGACCTGCAAGACAATTACTCAAGCAAAGAAGAATACGATATCTCATAAAAAATAAATGAGTTAAGATAGTATCGAATATGCATCCACATGAAATAGGTTAGTCTTGTAAAAATAACTATCTTTGCCATGAGTACCGACAATGCTTAAGATACTGTAATGCAATCACATAGTGAAACATAATCCAAAAGTGATGCCAGATAAAAGTTAAAGTCGGAAACAAAAAACAAGTTTGAGTTCAAATCAAACAGATCTGCAAATCTGCATCTCTCCCCTTTTTGTCAGCATTAAAAAGGTAGAGACAAAAACAAGAATTGATTTAAGATTGTTTTGGAACGCGAACAAGTTGAAAATCTCCCATCGACTTGACCGCTCCTCCGCTTCCTTAGATCCTCCTTCGATGTGCTAATTCCTCACCATTGGCGGTTGCTTGAATTTGAAGATTAAGGGCCTGAACTTGATTGATTAGCGATTCTGAAGAGGCTTTATAAGCATTCTGCATATTCTGAAATTCGCATCCCAAGGCATAAATCTGACCTCTCATCTCCATGAGAATATCAACCAGTCTTCGAAAGTCTTCCGAGTTGTTTGTTTGAGTGCTTGCTTCAGCATGGTCAGATTGTGGAGATAATGGCACATCCAGATTCAGAGAAGATACCTCATGACCTTCTTCAAGAAAGTGAGAGGCATATACATCTTCTGGATTGGCAGGAGAACGACTGATATCATCACTAGTGAAAGCAAGAGAAGGAGTACCTCTTTTCTTAGCAGCTCCCCCTATTTATGTGCCTTCAGGTGGAGAGAAGTACTCTTCCTGTTCAATTTCTTCTTCAGTGACGGGATGACCTTGTTCTCCTTGTTGCTCCTTGTTTTCATCTTCTTTTTCCTCTGTCTCCTTCCTTATTGATTCCCTCTCTTCACTCCTCTTCTCTGTCTCTTCTAGATCTCCTCTAACCTTTGTTTCTGGAACAGAACACTGCAATTTCTCAAAGCAAGAGCAGAGATGGTAACATCATCATCATCTTCTTCATCCTGCAAGATGATTGCTCTTCTTCTTTTAGTTGGAGCTGTCACCGGCTCCTTTCCTTTTCGCTTTGCAGCAACAGAGTCTTGATGAGTTTGGTGAGGAGTCTTTTCCTTGAATTTCTCCAAAGCCTTGTTTAGCTCTTTCAGATGCATCTTAGAAACCATCTTCAGTCCTACCACCATTTGATCACACGTCTGAACACACAGAATTCTTGGAGGCTAAATGTTAAAATGTTTGAATAGCTTTGTAACAAGTGCTGAATAGGGAAGCTGACCCTTGTCCTTCACCATTGATCTGTACATGTGAAACATGATAGTATGCGGCAGAGAGAATTTTTTACCAACATTGATAGCATACATCAGCTTTGCTTCTGAATTGGAGACGTCAGTCTTTGACGTGGATTTGGGTCTAAGACAATTGATCACAATTTTATGAAGCAGGATATTCGAAGCATTCATCCTCGAATAGGAAATCCGACCTTCTGCCATTCCATCTCGAACAAGCTCCACTGTTGCACGACCAATAGACACGCTAATTGATTGAAATAACCCTCTCTCTACTCCAATCACATCAGCCATAGTGTCCATATCCACCACAAAGTCCTGATCTTTAACACTGAAAGAGAAACTATTCGCATCTAGAAAACTTAGATTTGAATAGAAATAAGCAGAGAGTTCTGGATGGGCTACAGTAGAGTCAGAGCAAAAGCGTTCAAGCTGAAGTAAAGTAAATTTCTCCCACAACTTCACATTCAAAGAGTCAAGAAAATCAAAATCCACACTCCTTGGATTCATTACCCCTCGCTTTAACAACTTAGAATAAGTCTGCTTGTGTTCCTCAGAACGAAACAGATCTCAATTTGGTCCTCGTACATTCGCAGCAATACCCATTCTTGGCTTGAAATTAGTGAACAACTTTTCATCATCATATCTATCGGGCTGACTAACTCCTCCAAAACGTGGATCACTCGGGAAATTTGCAAAGGCCCTATCTGCAGAGCCAGCAGGAGCAATTCCCAAACGTTCCATTGTTTGCAAAAAGTGGGTTTCATTTCTATACCCCTTTTCTTTCGGAAATTCGTCGATAATAGTCATTGGAGAGCCTCCATCCTTTAAAGCAGAATAAAGTTTGAAATTAAAGGTAGGCTTTTGAGTTCTTACGGGTTCAGCATCTTCAATAACTTCCTTCGTTCGTTGCTGAACATTCCGAGGTCTAGCCTGAGGAGAATGACGCGGTTGAGAATGTTGTGGGTTCTGCCTTGGAGAATCTTCTTGCTCGGTAAGGTCAAAATGCGTAGGACCCTCGCCCATATGATGTGGTCCCCTGCTTGCGATCCTTGTAGACTTTCTTTGGAAAGACATTATCACAGTCTTTGAGGGTTTTCCAAACTCGATTCGCAAGAAAGATGAAAACTTTAAGGATTAAACTAGGGAGAAAAAGTAAGAAGGTGGAGTTCTGCGCTTTTAGGGTTTGCGAGTAAAAAGAGAAGAAGAACAATATATATAAAGCAGTCGAAACAGGGGCATACGAATCGTCACAAAAAAAAAATGCCTTATTCAAAAAATAACGGCCTTTTTGAAAATAGATAACTGTCATAATAAAAAGATAACTTCTTTTTCAAAAGGAATGATTTTACAAAAACTTGGAAAGATAATGTCAATCAATTACGGATTAATAGATAAACTTACCTTTCAAAAGATAAATTTCTAAAACTGAAACAACTTACAGTCGTGATCCTTGATTATCTGGGTCTGAGCAACTTTTGGCTTTTATCCCCGAGTCGAGCTTCTTCAGACTTTATAATATTAAGCTTGTGCCGAATAGACTCAAATTGGCTTTTCTCCAGAGGTTTTGTAAAGATGTCCGCCAGTTGATTCTTTGAATCAATAGATTGGATCAGAATTTCTCCATTTTGAACATGGTCTCTTATAAAGTGATGTCGAATCTCTATATGCTTTGCTCTTGAATGAAGAACTGGATTCTTGGTAAGGTTGATTGCGCTTGTGTTGTCACATTTAATCTCAGTACATGAGTCTTCAATTCCAAAGTCTCTTAACTGTTGTTTTATCCATAGGATTTGATAACAACAGCTTCCAAGAGCCACATACTCTACATCTGCTATTGAGAGAGCAACCGTACTTTGCTTTCTTGAGAACTAGAATACTGTCCTGTTTCCAAGTAATTGACAAGTACCTGAGGTGCTTTTTCTATCAACTCTGCATCCAGCAAGATCTGCGTCTAAGTATCCAGGAAGAGTAAAGTCTCCCCTTTTAAGATACCATAGACCTAACGACGAGGTTGTTGCGACGTATTTTATGATGCGTTTTGCAGCACTCAGATGAGATTCTTTGAGATCTGATTGAAACCTGGCACACATACAAACAGTAAACAAAATGTTAGGTCTAGAAGCAGTAAGATAGAGAAGTGAACCAATGATACTTCTGTATAGTTTCTGGTCAACTTTCTTTCCTCCCTCATCTTTATCTAGCTTCGAGGAACTTGACATTAGTATTTCAGTCTTTTTGCAATTCTCCAAACCGAATTTCTTAACAAGTTCTTTAGCATATTTTTCTTGATGAATGAAAATCCATTCCTTCAATTGTTTCACTTGTAGTCCAAGAAAGAAAGATAGTTCACCCATCATGCTCATCTCAAATTCCTCCTGCATAGACTTAGAGAATTTCTTGCACAGATTTTCATTAGTAGATCCGAAAACAATATCATCTACATAAATTTGAACAAGTAGAAAATTTTTACCTTCTCTTTTAATAAATAGAGTGGTGTCTACTTTACCTTTCACAAAGCCACTATGGATTAAGAATTTACTTAACCTTTCATACCAAGCTCGAGGTGCTTGCTTTAATCCATATAGAGCTTTTTCAGTCTGAATACATAATCTAATCTCCTTGGGTCTTCAAAACTAGGCGATTGTTCCACATAAACTTCCTCTTGAATGAATCCATTTAGGAATGCACTTTTGACGTCCATTTGAAACAATCTGAAATTTTTATAGCAAGCAAAAGCAAGTAATAAACGAATTGCTTCTAACCTTGCCACTGGTGTGTAAGTTTCATCATAGTCTATCTCTTCTTCTTGCGTGTATCCTTTGGCCACGAGTCTTGCTTTGTTCCTTATGACTTTTCCTTTTTTGTCCATCTTGTTCCTGAAAACCCATTTAGCACCAATAATAGATTTACCTTTTGGTTTAGGAGTTAATTCCCAAACATCGTTGATACTGAACTGTCTAAGTTCTTCTTGCATAGCTTCAATCCAGCTTTTGTCTGTTAAGGCTTCCTCTATACTTTTGGGTTCTATTTCAAAAATAAGAGCCACAGCGTTAGACTCTTCATGCCTTTTGGATCTTGTTCGTATCCCTTCATCGATGTTACCAATGATGAGTTCTTTAGGATGACTTGATTTGTGCTTCCAGTTGCTGGTTGGTCTGACAACCTATTCATCTTTTTCTTCATTTGATTCTTCAAGATTCGTTCGTTGTTGACCTTCTGTAGTCTGAGCTACTTCAGAGGAATTAGAATTTGAAGAGTCTGGAGTAAGTTCAGATTCTTCAGGTTGAGTCTGAATCACTTGATTTTGTGTAAAGTCGTGGAATTTGACATTCATTGACTCTTCCACAGTTTGAGTCTTCTTATTGTATACTCTGTAGGCTTTGTTGGTTGTTGAATATCCAAGGAAGATTCCTTCATCTGATTTTTCTTCAAACTTACCAACGCGATCATTCGCATTTTTCAAAATAAAACATTTACAGCCAAACACATGAAAATATGAAACAATTGGCTTTTTTCTTTTAAACAACTCATAAGGAGTTTTATCCAGAATAGGCCTTAAGAAAACTCTAATGATGATATAACATGCTGTAGAAACTGCTTCAGACCAAAAACGAGATGAAATGTTACTTTCAATTAAGAGAATTCTTGCCATTTCTTGCAAAGATCTATTCTTTCTTTCCACGACTCCATTTTGTTCTAGAGTATATGGCGAAGAGAAAACATGCTTTAAACCACATTCATCACAAAAATTTGCAAAGTCTTGATTTTCGAACTCACCTCCATGGTTTGTCCAGATGCTTGTTATAGTAAATCCTTTCTCATTTTGAACTTTCTTAGCAAATTTTGAGAAATGAGAGAAAGTTTCAGACTTACTTGATAAAAAGAACACCCAAGTACAGTGAGAATAGTCATCTATGATTACCAAGCAATATTTCTTCCCACCAATGCTTTGTGTTCTGGTTGGTCCAAAGAGATCCATATGCAGGAGCTGCAAAACATGATCAGTTGAAACTTGATTTACAGGTTTAAAGGAGTTTCTTACCTGTTTTCCCAAAACACATGGTGTGCATAATTCTGTCTTTTGAAATCTTAGGTTGGGCAGTCCACGAACAAGCTTTTGGAAGAAATCTTGGCTATTTGCTTCATACCGACATGGCCAAGTTTTCTATGCCAAGATTCTCTTCATCTTGAATGGAGATTAGACACTGAGAGCTTTTTGATTTGATATCAAGCAGATAGATGTTTCCATGTCTTCGACCAGTAAAGGATTGAGACAAATCCTTACTAATTCCTGAACATGTGCCTTCTTGAAAGTTGATTTTGAAACCAGTGTCACACAATTGGCTTATACTGGGAAGATTATAGTTTAAGCCTTCCACCAAGGAAACATTATTGATCGTGAGACTCCCAATCTTGACGGTTCCATATCCAGTAATTCTTCCTTTGCCATTTCCACCAAATGAAACTTTTCCACCATCTATTTGGGTAAGCTTTATGAAGTAATTTGAGTCTCTTGTCATATGTCTCGAACAGCTACTATCCAAATACCACTGAATCTTTTTCTTGATAGTGACCTGCAATTATGCAAAAATTTCAAGTTTTCTTTGGTACCTATAGTTTCTTGGGTCCAGGGGAGTTAGTTCTAAAAGTAGTCTTTACCCAGTTTCTCTTAACAGGTTTCCAGACTTTAAGACAATCCTTCTCAAAATGTTCCGAGCTCTTACACTTTGAACATTTAAGAGCACTTCAACCAACAAATTTTACGAAGACTTTTTGAAAATGATATTTGTAAAAAGTCTTAGCAGGTCTTTGTTTAATTCTTTCTTTTACCTTTGGAAAATCAATTAAATTAATAGTTTCGGTGTCATTCCCAAACTTGATTTATAAAAATACGGTCTTTGAATTGAAAGGATTTTATCAAGCTTTTCAGATCCATTTGAAAACCTTTTTGAAATAGCTGTAATATCCTTTTTTAAGAGAAAGTTTTCTTTTGAAAGAAACTCTTCATTTTCTTCTGAAGTCTTGAAATTGTTGTTCAGACTTTCAAATTTTTCCTTCCAGGAAATTTCCTGTTGCCTTAGTATAGAATTTTCTTTTTTAAGTTTGGAAATCCTTTTAAGAGATACCTTAAGGCTAAGACAGAGTTCATCAATATAATTTGAAACTTTAATGGGAATTTTAAAGTTACTTACCTCAATTTCCTTGTCGAATGAATGCGTCCGAGTCGATTCTAAGTTTGCCATCGAAAATATTGGCATACTCTTCATCACTCTCTTCACATTCTGTATCGCTCCAAGTCTTCATTAATTTGAGGTAAGTAACTTTAATGAAGATGAATTTGAGGTAAGTAACTTTGAGGGCTTTCTTGAGTTTCTCTGTGTTTCCTTTCTTTTTCTTCGGTAGAGGACAGTTGGGTCTGATGTGTCCTTTCTTTTTACATTTGAAGCAAACCACGTCTTTGTTGAACTCATTATCTTCAGTTGCTTTATTCTAAGATCTTTGAGTATTTTGCTTCCTCCAGTTGTACTTTCTTCCCTTTCTGTTTAACTTTATGAACTTCCTTATCATGAGTGCCAATTCTTCATCGTCCAAATCGTCTTCTGTTTCTGTAACATCAGAATCATTGTTAGATTTTAAGGCAATTGATTTTTTACCTTTAGGAACTTCATCTTCATTAATTTGCTCCACTTCGTAAGACTGAAGTGTGCCCACTAATTCATCGACAGATAAAGGTGCGATCCTTTGAGTTTCTTTAATGGAAGTCTTGATGTGATTCCAATCTTTAGAGAGTCCTCGCAACAACTTGTTGACTTTCATTTGCCCTGAGATAGGTTGCCCATGATAAGTAAGACCATTTACAATCTTTGTAAAATGGCTAAACATATCAATAATAGTTTCTCCTGGCTTCATTTTGAAAGCTTCATATTGCCCAAGAAGAATGTTGATCTTCGTTTCCTTGACTCGATCGGTTCCTTCATAAGTAACATGTAACCTGTCCCAGACTTCTTTTGCTGTTTCACAGGATGAAATTCTGTTATACTCATTAGGAGATAAAGCACAGTATAAAGAATAGATAGCTTTTGCGTCGAGAGCTTGTCTCTTGGATATCTTTTATTGTGTCAACTCTCTAGTATCTGTCACTTCCTTCCCTCTTTTTGAAGTTGAAGTTATTGTTGGAATAACTCCTTTTTCCACCACATCCCATTCAAGGGATAAGAGAAGATGATCTGAGGAAAGCTTTCATCTTGTTTTTCCATACGTTGTACTCTTTTCCATCAAAGTAAGGCGGTTTGGTGTTGCCTTGACCTTCGATCAGTCCTGTAGCCAAAATACTAGCCATAGATCTTTAGCTTAAGAAGTAAAACACTTCAATAAATAAGCACACAGGCTCTGATACCAATTGAAAGGGGCTAGTGAATACACCTAGAGGGGGGTGAATAGGTGTATATGAAACTTTTCGTAGGACTTAAAAGAATATCTTTGATGGATAGTAAAATAGAGTCCAACTATTAAATAAATAAACAACTCGAAAGTGTAAATAAGAGGTTCAGGGATAAGAGAAGATGAACACAGAGTTTATAGTGGTTAGGCCTATTCCAAGCCTATGTCCACTCTTCCGCACTAACAACCTACCGGCTAGATTTCACTATGAATCAAAAGAGTCGTTACAATATCACGTCCTTGATTCCACAGTGTAGAGACTTTGCTATACTTCCTTAAGGTCTCGCAAGTATTTAATCTCTCTTTTGAATACAAATTTCAGTCAACAGTTGAATCAACAAAGAACGAGGAGTTTCAGACTTTGGAATTTCTCTATCACGCACACACTCGAATAACCAGAACTTCTTCCTTTTATACTCCTCTATGCCTTCATACCCGTTGGCACTTTCCAAAGGAGTTCCTCCATCTAACCGTTGGACGGAATTAATTAAGGAGATCTTTGAGTTACTTAAGGAATGTGATGAGAGCCCACCAATCTTACTCGCCCATACAATCAAGATCTAGGTTTCCATAAGTAGAACCTTCCAAGTATACCTTGTCAATCAACGAATCTAACTTATTTGTATCAAGATTAAAATGAATAAAAGATCTCGAAATGCTATCTTCAGCTGTGAGAAGCTTCTTTAACCGCTCAAAACAATTCCTTAAATAAATCCTTGATTCTGGATAAATCTTCTTCGATGGTCTAGAAATTGTCAATGAGGGTAGACTTTAAATCTTGAATCTGACGGTCTTCAGACTTTGATGGAAGAGTCTTCAAGTCTTCAGACTAGACTGATGGAAACGTTTTGTCAACTTCAAAACACATAAGGAAGTTTTCTCCAACAGCAATACCGGCAATACTCAAAAAGTTACCAAGCCACTTCAGAACTGTCACATATTTGTGGCTTTCTTCACAAGAGTGTATCCCGAACTGTATTCAACAACCATATTCTCAAAACTCAAGATTGTTCATTACATCCCTTCCATTAAAAGGCCAAGAAAAAGATTCAAAAAGAGTCATAATTCAGCAACAATTACAAGGCCTCATAATAACTTTTGCGGTCTATGAGAAAATGTCCCATGTGTCTATTATTTGTTCAACAATTTCTTTTTAACTTCCTTAACAACCCGTATTACAAGTTCCCCATGCTTCCTGCCAATTTCCAAATAAAATTGACGCAAGCTCCTTGAGAGCTCGAGCTTGTTCACAAGTGCTTCCTAGCTTCAGATCCTTATGTTGTGGATACAGGGATATGTGTCGCAAATGTGAGGGCATCACGTTTAAGAAGATGGGACATACCTTTAGACCATTTGTCTTCTTACTTTCAAAAATTTGAACTATTGTCTCGCAGGAGTAACATGAGGAGTTAAAATTTTCAGTGACAATCGGAATACATATTCTGCAATTGTCAATGGCATTACAAATTTCACAAGCGATGTCTTTACCTAAGAGGGACGGATCATCACTACTAAACACTCTAATTCCGACACCCTCCAGGCTGACCTTGAGGTAATCGAAAGCTGGATTCAATATCCTGGTCATCAACAACCAATAACACTTGGCATTCATTTTCTCTTCTTTTCTTCTCCCAAATGTTCAGACACACTGTAATCCAGCAAGACAAACCTAAGTGCGGTGATAAAATATAGCCAATAGGTATCATACAGAATAGTCTAAACGACTACATTAACTTTAAACCGTGCAAAGCTCCCACGTGATGAACGCAAATAATACTTATGAATGGAAGGCCTTTGGAATGGAATTGGGAGTTACCTGATCTTACGAAGCTAGGGAGCTGTTCGATATACATCATCTTCAATACACTCAAAACATTTTCAACCACCCTTCCCACCAGTTCAACTTCGTGCCTGCCCATATAAAACCAAAGTTAGACGTGCAGTTTGGTTCCTTCCTTTCCATCCAAGTGCACACAAAACAACAATGGATGTTTTCATGCCCTCTTAGGCAGCTTTCTTTCACAACAAAATAGTGAACAGAACATACTCAGAAAACCAGATCCAGATCTCACATGATTAAATGAGATTACCTTTATGAAATCACACATTTTGACCCACTGCCCATATTTACAATGAACACATTTCAGATCCTATATAAGTGTAGTTCAGCAATTGACGAAATATGATGGTTTTGATAGAACTAGTACGAGCACCTAGAGGGGGGTGAATAGGTGATCAAGAAGATTTTATAAATCGTAACAGAATAGATTAATTTTTAACAAATGATAGACTAAGAGATTGAAAACAATAATAGACGTATAAAGATGCAATGTAAAGTAAAAGGATTAGGGATAGAGAATCAAGACTCCAAGTTTATAGTGGTTTGGCTTAGACCAAGCCTATGTCCACTCTCCCGCACGGACAGCCCACTAGCTGGATTTCACTAAGAATCAAAAGAGAATTTACAGTCTCACGTCCTTGATTCCACAGTGTAGAGACTCTACTACACTTCCTCAAGGTCTCACCAAAATTCAGTTTCTCTTTTGATTATAAGTATAGCTTGAAGAATAAGATCGCAAAAGAACAAAGAGATTCAGACTTTGAAATTTTTCTATCGGGCACTCTTAAACAACTTGAGCGTCTCCCTTATATACTTCTTCATGCCTTCAATACCGTTGGCACCTTCCAAAGAAGTTCTTCCAATCAACCCATTGGACAGAATCAATTAGAGAGATCTCGAGCTCTTTAAGGAAAATGACGATAGCCCATCAATCCTGCTCGCCCATACAATTAGGATCTCAGTTTCCATAAGTAGAACCTTCCAAGTATAATTCGCGAATCTCGAGAATCTAGATTATTCGAATACGAATAAAAGATCTTGAAGTGCTAATTCCAGTCGTGAGATATTCCTTAACCATACGAATCAAAAACCATACTTGAATTTATCTGAATAGAACTTTAACTTCGTCGGTCTGGAAACTGTCCATGAGAGTAAACTTTGAATCTTGAGTCTGGAGGTCTTCAGACTTTGTCAAAAGAATCTGCAAGTCTTCAGACTAGACTGATGGAAACGTTTTGTTGACTTCAAAACACCTTAAGAAGATTTCTCTTACAATCTCCCCCTTTTTTATGGTGACAAAACTTTCCTGCAGATTTGGATACTTTCGTCCTGCAATACAACATTTAAGCTAACAAAGATATCTCATATTAAGTTAGGATAAAGATAATGATGAATCTACATCCATAGAAAACAAATTAGTCCTGTAAAGATAATTATCAGTTATCTTTATCGAAATCAATAGCATAGCTTAAAGTATTGCAATAATAAGCAATCCAAAGTTCAAGTCAGTCCAAAATCCAAACAAAAAGATAAAGTCAAACACAAACACATCAAAAATTGAAATTTGTCCAAGAGTGTTAAAATCTGCAACTTCTCCCCCTTTTTGTCAGCATAAAAAAGGTGAGAAAGTTAAAATCAAGATGCTCTAGGAATGCAAACGAGCTGAAAATCTCCCATTGACTTGACAGTGTCTTCCAACTTCTTCATATCCTCCTGTAGTTGTGCTAGAGCCGTTCCTTTTGCAGTTGCCTAAATCTGAAGATGAATATCTCGAATTTGATCTTGCAAAGTGATGGAGATGGCACGATTCTCATTCTGCAGAGTCTGAAATTCGCATCCCAATGCATAGACCTAGCCTTTAAGCTCCAAAAGAATTTCAAGCAACCTTCCAAAGTCTCCAGATTTAACGGTATGTGTGCTTGCTTCAGCATGGTCAGATTGTGGAGTAAAGCCAGATGATCGAACATCAGCACGAAGATCCACATTTGGAGATGATGCCTCATGGTCTTCTTTAGGAAATTGTGAGGCATATACATCCTCTGCATCAGCAGGAGAATGATTGACACTAGCACTTGTAAAAGTTAGAAGAGGAATACCTTCTCTAGGAACATCTCCCCTTGTTTCAATGCCTTCAGGTGGAGAAAAGCATTCTTCTTGCTGAGATACTTCTTCAGTGTCATGACGTTCTTGATCCTCCTTTTCTGCTGGAGAATCTCCATGACCTTCTTCTGCAGTTTGTTTTCTTGTCTGCTTCTGTGTTTCTGCTCTTGCTGTGTCTTCTTCTTCCCTCAATGATTCCTTTTCCTTATTCCCTTTCTCAGTCTCTCCTCTGACTTGATGTTCTTGTTCTTACGACTCAGGTACAAGACGCTGTGACGCAAAAGCGGAGATAGCAATGTCTTCCTCATCATCTTCATCTTGTAAGATGATTGCTCTCCTTCTTTTGGTTGGACCAGTCATGGGATCTTTGCCTTTTCTCTTTGCAGCAGCAGAGTCTTGTCTAGATTTGACAGGGGTTTTCTCCTTAAATCGCTCTAACGTCTTGCTTAGTTCCTTCAGATGCATCTTTGTAATCATTTTCAGCCCTATTACCATTTGATCAATGGTTCTCACACACAGAATATTGGGAGGCTGAATATTAAGGTGTCTGAATAAACGAGAGATAAGAGCAGAGTAAGGAAGTTTGCCCTTGTCCTTTGCCATGGACCTATACATGTGAAACATTATAGTGTGAGGCAAGGAGAACTTGTGACCAATTTTGATGGCGTACATCAATTTTGCTTCAGAGTTTGAGACATTTGTCTTTGATGTTGATTTGGATCTGAGACAGTTAATCACGATCTTATGGAGCAGTATGTTGGATGCACTCATCCTCAGATAAGAGAGTCGCCCTTCCGCAATTCTATCTTTAGCAAGCTCCAAGGTTGCATGACTAACAGATACAGATATAGATTGGAAAGCTCCTCTTTCCACACCAATTACATCAGCAAGAATATCCACGTCAACTACATTCTCCTTATCTCTAACACTGAATGAAAAACTATTCGCATTAAGAAAACTAAGATTCGAATAGAAATATGCGGTCAGTTCAGAATGAGCAAAATCTTTCTCAGTACAAAATCGATCAAGTTGAAGTTTTTCAAACTTCTCTCTTAGATTGATGTTTAACAGGTCAAGGAAATCGAAGTCCACAATTCTTGGGTTCATAACCCCACGCTTCAGCAACTTGGAATAAACCTTTTTATGTTCCTCAGAACGAAATAATTCTTCCATCTTTCCTCGAATTTTTGTAGCCACACCCAATCTTGGCTTAAAGTGTACAAACATTTTTTCATCGTCGTCTTTCCCTTCAGGCTGATTCACACTTCCAAAACGTGGATCACTAGGAAAATTAGCGAAAGCCTTTTCCGCTGTTTCAATAGGAACAACTCCCGAACGTTCCATCACACTTAAGAAGTGAGTCTCATTCTTATACCCTTTTTCTTTTAGAAACTCATCGATAAACGACATTGCAGAACCCTCTTCTTTCAGAGCAGAGTAAAGCCTGTAAGTGAATGCGGGCTTAAGAGATCTTACGGGTTCTATATTCTCGATGATGTCTTCCTCTGCTTGTTGAGGGTCACGATCATGTGATCTAGCAGGTGAAGAATTGCGCGGTTGAGAATGTTGATGCACCTGTCGACTTGGAGAGTCTCCTTCTTCGGTTATATCGAAGTGCGTAGGCCCCTCACGCAAAACTTATGGTCCCCTGCTTGCAATTCTTGATGACTTTCTTTGATGCGACATTGTCATAGTCTTTGAGAGAATTTTCACACTCGAATCGCGAGAAAGGTGAGAACTTTAAGGGTTAAACTTCGAAAGAAAATTTCAAAGAGTGAAGATCTGTGCTCTATGGTTTTTAGGTGAAAATAAAGAGGAAGAAAAATAATATATAAAACAATCGATATGGGGTATTTGAAACGTCACGAAAAAGAAAAAAATAAAAATGCCTTTTCAAAAATAACTGCCATTTTAAAAATTGATAACCATCTTTTTCAAAAAGATAACTGCCTTTTTAATATCAATTAGAGATTAACATGCGGTCTTACCTTTTCGAGATATCAGTTTAAAAGATTAAAAGCACTATAATCGAAATAACTTACAATCGTAACCTTTGGTCTTCTGAGTTTGAACTTTTGAGTCTGATCCTTTTCAAATTTAGTTCTTAAGTCTGAGCTTCATCAGTCTTCAAGAGATAAGATGTTGAGTCTTGAACGAATAGACTCAAATGAACTTTTCTCAAGCGGCTTGGTGAATATGTCTGCCAGTTGATTCTTTGAGTCGATAAACTGTATCAAGACTTCTCCATTTTGAACATGATCTCTAATAAAATGATGTCGAATCTCTATATGCTTTGCTCTTGAATGAAGAATTGGGTTCTTTGTGAGATTAATTGCACTGGTGTTGTCGCATTTCATCTCGGTGCATGAGTCTTCGATACCAAAGTCTCGTAGTTGTTGTTTTATCCAAAGTATTTGAGAACAACAGCTTCCAAGAGCTACATACTACGCTTCACTGTTGATAGTGCTACGGTACTTTGCTTCCTTGAAAACCAAGCTACTGCCCTGTTACCGAGCAATTGACAAGTGCTGGATGTGCTCTTTCTATCAACTCGCAACCCGCAAGACACAAGTCTCGAATATCTAAGAAGAGTAAAGTCTCATTCCTTGGGATACCATAGACCAAGCTTAGCAGTTGTTGCAACATATTTGATGATACATTTTGCAGCACTTAGATGAGATTCTTTAGGATCTGATTGAAACCTAGCACAAATGCAAACACTAAACAAAATGTCAGGTCTTGATGCAATAAGATAAAGAAGTGAACCAATGATACTCTTGTATAGTTTTTTGTCAACTTTCTTTCCTCCTTCATCTTTGCCTAGCTTCGATGAATTTGACATCGGTATGTCAGTCTTTTTGCAATTTTCCAGTCCGAACTTTTTAACAAGTTCTTTTGCATATATTTTCTTGATGAATAAAGATTCATTCTTTCAATTGTTTCACTTGTAAACCAAGAAAAAAAGATAGTTCACCAATCATGCTCATCTCGAATTCATCCTGCATAGACTTAGAAAATTTCTTGCACAAAGTCTCATTAGATGATCCAAATATAATATCATCAACATAAATTTGGACGAGTAAAAAGGTTTTACCTTCCCTTTTAATAAATAATGTAGTATCTACTTTTCCTTTAATGAAACCACTTTGAATTAAAAAGTTACTTAACCTTTCATACCAAGCTCGAGGAGCTTGTTTTAATCCATATAAAGCTTTTTCAGTCCGAACACAGAGTCTGGTTTATTTGGATTTTCAAATCCAGGAGGTTGTTCCACATAGACTTCTTCTTGGATAAATCCATTCAGGAATGTGCTTTTGACGTCCATTTGGAATAACCTAAAATTCTTATAGCATGCAAAAGCAAGTAATAATTTAATTGCTTCTAACCTTGCTACAGGAGCGTAAGTCTCGTCATAGTCTATTCCTTCTTCTTGCGTATATCCCTTAGCCATGAGTCTTGCTTTGTTTCTTGTCACTTTTCCTTTTTCATCGACTTTGTTCCTGAAAACCCATTTAGCTCCAATAATAGACTTACCTTTTGGTTTATGAGTTAATTCCCAAACATCGTTAATGCTGAATAGTCTGAGTTCTTCTTGCATTGCTTCAATCCAGCTTTCGTCAGCTAAGGCTTCTTTTATATTTTTGGGTTCTATTTTAGAAATAAGCGCCACAGCACTAGACTCTTCTCGCTTTTTGGATCTCGTGCGAATCCCCTCATTAATGTCACCAATAATGAGTTCTTCAGGATGACTAGACTTATGCTTCCAATTACTAGACAATTTGACAGGTTGTTGATCTTTTTCTTGAGTTGATCCTTCATCAACAATTCGTTGTTCTTCTTCTGGAATTTGAACTGTTTTAGGGGAAGTAGACCTTATGAAGTCTGGAGCAGGTTCTGATTATTCAGTCTGAATCGGTTAAGTTTGTGGACGGTCTTGAAATTTGACGTTCATTGATTCTTCCACAATCTAAGTCTTCTTGTTGAATATTCTGTAAGCTTTGCTTGAAGTTGAGTACCCAAGAAAGAATCCTTCATCCGATTTTTCTTCAAACTTACCAACTCGATCATTTGCATTTTTCAGGATAAAACATTTATAACCAAATACTTGAAAATATGAAACAATTGGTTTCTTTCCTTTAAAAATTTCATAAGGAGTTTTCTCAAGAATTGGCCTTAAAAATACTATGTTAATAATATAACAAGTCAGAAAAAACTTGACTTCAGCCCAAAAACGTGAAAAATATTACTTTCAATTAAAAGAGTCCTTGCCATTTCTTGTAAAGATTTATTCTTCATTTCCACAACTCCATTCTATTTTGGTGTATATGGAGAGGAGAATTTATGCTGAAAACCAGATTCATCACAAAATTTAGCAAAGTCTTGATTTTCAAACTCACCTCCATGGTCTGTACGAATACTTGAAATAGTATAACCTTTTTCAATCTGCACTTTCTTAGCAAATTTTGAGAAATGAGAAAAAGTCTCAGACTTACTTGCAAGAAAGTAGACCCAAGTAAATTGTGAATAATCATCCACTATTACTAGGCAAAACCTTTTTCCACCAATGCTTTGAGTTCTAGTGGGTCCAAAGAGATCCATATGCAGAAGCTGCAGTACACGATTAGTGGAAACTTGATTTATTGGTTTAAAGGAATTTCTAACCTGTTTGCCCAGTACGCATAGTGTGCATAAGTCAGACTTTTGGTAATTGAGATTAGGTAATCCTCGAACAAGCTTCTTGGAGGAGATTTTGGCAATTTGCTTCATGTTGATATGGCCAAGCTTTCGGTGCCATAGATTAGCTTAATCTTGTACTGATATTAAGCATTGTGATCTTTCTTGATTCACATCCAGAAGATAGATATTCTCATGTCTACGTCCAGTAAAAGATTGGGAGAAGTCTTTACTAATTCCTGAACACGTTCCTTCCTGGAAGTTAATCTTGAATCCAGTATCGCACAATTGGCTTATGCTGAGTAGATTGTAATTCTATCCTTCCACCAAGGAGACATTATTAATTGATAGACTTCCAATTTTTACTGTACCACGACCAATAATCCTTCCTTTGCTGTTACCACCAAAAGAAACTTTCCCTCAATCTATTTGGACAAGTTTTATAAAGCAACTTGAATCTCCTGTCATATCTCTTGAGCAGGCACTATCCAAATACCATTTGATCTTTCTTTTGATAGTGACCTGCAATTAAGAGAAAATTCAAGCTTTCTTTGGTACCCATATCATCTTGGGTCCGGTTGAGTTAGAGCAATAAACAGTCTTTGCCCAATCCCTTTTAACAGTCTCTCCAAACCATAGGGCATTCTTTCTCAAAATGTTCGAGCTTTGACATTTTGAACATTTGAGAGCATTTCGGCCAACGGGTTTTACAAAGACTTTCTACGAAATGATTTTTATAAACAGCTTTTGTAGTCTTTGTTTGATTCTTTCCTTCACCTTTGGAAAATCAATTAGTGGAATAGTTTCGAGTCATACCAAGATCTAATTTGTCAAAGTAGGGTCTTTGTATCGAAAGAATCTTATCCAACTTTTCAAAACCATTTGAAAACCTTTTTTGAGATGTTTGAAATATCATTTTTCAAATAGGTATTTTCTTTTGAAAGAGAGTCTGAGTTTTCTTTTAAAATGGTAAAGTTTTTATCTAAATTTTCAAATTTTTCTTTCCAAGATTTTTCCTGTTGCTTCAATGTAAAATTCTCCCTTTTTAATTCGGAGATCCTCTTAAGAGAGGTTTTGAGGCTAAGACATAGTTCATCAATATATTTCGAGACTTTGACAATAATTTTTAGATTACTTAACTCAAGCTCACCGTGAGTCCCGTATCTGTCTCAAGGTCCGAGTCCGAATCGATTTTGCCATTAAACAGATGTTGGCATAATCATCATCGCTTTCTTCACATTCAGTATCACTCCATGTTTCTGCTTTGAGAGCCTTTCTGTATTTCTCAGCCTTTCCTTTCCTTTTCTTTAATAAAGGACAGTTGGGTCTGATGTGTCCATTTTTCTTGCATTCGAAGCAAGTCACTTCTTTGTTGGAATCATCTTCCTCAGTTGATTTGTTCTGAAATCTTTGAGAGCTTTGTTTCTTCCAATTGAATTTTCTTCCCTTTTTGTTCAGCTTTCTGAACCTCTTTATCATGAGTGCCAATTCTTCATCATCTAGATCTTCTTCGGAGCTTGTAGCATCGGAATAGTCGTTAGACTTTAAAGCAGTAGACTTCTTACCTTTAGAATCTTCTTCGTCGTTGGTGTGCTCCACTTCGTAAGACTGAAGTGTTCCAATCAATTCGTCTACAGAAAGTGGTGCAATCCTTTATGTTTCCCTTATCGAAGTCTTTATATAATTCTAGTCCTTAGAGAGTCCACACAGCAGTTTGTTGACCTTCATTTGTCCTGAGATTGGGTGTCCCTGATATTCTAGACCATTCATAATTTCAGTAAAACGGATAAACATATTAGTTATTGATTCTCTTGATCTCATCTTGAAAACTTCATATTGTCCCAAAAAAATATTGATCCTTGTCTCTTTCACTCGATCAGTTCCTTCACCGGTAATGTGCAGCCTATCCCAGACTTCTTTTACTGTTTCACAAGAGGATATTCTGTTATACTCAGTAGGAGATAAAGCACAATATAAAGAATAAATAGCTTTAACATCAAGAGCCTATCTCTTGGTTATTTCTTCTTGAGTCATCTCGATAGGAGCAGCAACTTCTTTTCCTCTCTCTGATACTGATGTAGCAGTAGGAATGATTCCTTTTTCTACCACTTCCCATTCCAAGGGATCTTTCGATCTTAGGAATGCTTTCATCTTGTTTTCCCATATGTTGTAGTCTTTTCCATCAAAGTAAGGAGGTCTGGTGTTGCTTTGACCTTCAACCAACCCTGTAGGCAACATACTAGCCATAGATCTTTAACTCAGAAGTAAAAACACTTCAAATAAATGAGTACACAAGCTCTGATACCAATTGATAGAACTAGTACGAGCACCTAGAGTGGGGTGAATAGGTGATCAAGAAGATTTTTATAAATCGTAATAGAATAGATTAATTTTTAACGAATGATAGACTAAGAGATTGAAAACAATAATAGACGTATAATGATGCAATGTAAAGTAAAAGGATTAGGGATAGAGAATCAAGACTCCAAGTTTATAGTGGTTCGGCTTAGACCAAGCCTACATCCACTCTCCCGCACGGACAGCCCACTGGCTAGATTTCACTAAAAATCAAAAGAGAATTTACAGTCTCATGTCCTTGATTCCACAGTGTAGAGACTCTACTACACTTCCTCAAGGTCTCACCAAAATTCAGTCTCTCTTTTGATTACAAGTATAGCTCAAAGAATAAGATCGCAAAAGAACAAAGAGATTCAGACTTTGAAATTTTTCTATCGGGCACTCTTGAACAACTTGAGCGTCTCCCTTATATACTTCTTCATGCCTTCAATACCGTTGGCACCTTCCAATGAAATTCTTCCAATCAACCCGTTGGACAGAATCAATTAGAGAGATCGCGAGCTCTTCAAGGAAAATGACGATAGCCCATCAATCCTGCTCACCCGTACAATCAGGATCTCGGTTTCCATAAGTAGAACCTTCCAAGTATAATTTGCGGATCTAGAGAATCTAGATTATTCGAATACGAATAAAAGATCTTGAAGTGCTAATTCTAGTTATGAGATATTCCTTACCATACGAATCAAAAACCATACTTGAATTTATCCGAATAGAACTTTAACTTCATCGGTCTGGAAACTGTCCATGAGAGTAGACTTTGAATCTTGAGTCTGGAGGTCTTCGGACTTTGTCAAAAGAACCTGCAAGTCTTCAGACTAGACTGATGGAAATATTTTGTCGACTTCAAAACACCTTAAGAAGATTTCTCTAACAGGTTTTGATTGCTATTATAGGTCATAAAAGCTATTAGTTACATACCCATCAGCAACGGTCTGCGATGACCATCCTTGAATCCTTGCTACATAAATCAGCACTTTATAAATTTTTTGCCCTTCTTTTGTGCTGAGCTGCTTCTCATGTTTACGTAGATCCTCTCCAAATTTACCACTTTGGCAACCTACATCAACATAATTCACCTTATAGTATATAGGGATGACTAGCAAGCCACACTCTCGCGGCATTTCATCATCTCGGCCAGCTCCGGATTACACCATCTACTCGACAAAACGTGGGAGATGATGGGTATTGCAATTCTACAAGTCCTAACGGCTTGGAGAAGCTCGTTTTCTATCGACTCACCCACCGGGACATCTCTCGTTGTCCCGGTACACGAGACCCCACCAGCTTCCAGGGCTTTGAAGAGATAATAGGCAAAGTTGGAGCGAGTGTTTGGGCCTTGGAAGCTGAAGACCACTTTAGGGCTGAGATTGTTTTTGCGATAGCTTGAATTTTCAGATTTTGTTTTTGATTAAATAAATCGAGCCTTTCTCTTTACCAAAAAAAAATTGGGCCTTTCATCAACGTGCCGATAGTGCTATTCTCTGAGCTGATCACTCATGAGATAACTAGACTATCTGGGGAAGCCACTAAGGAATTTTAACGCAATGGACTTGAGAATTCGACCAAGAATCGACTGCTCAACTGTGCTAATTTGCAAGAGTCATTACGGCACTGTCAAAATCGATCAGAGATCAGGAATAGGTCGATTCGATAGAGATATATCATTAGTGCATGGATGATTCCACCTAATTGCAAAATTCTCGTCGAACGGCACTAGACCGATTTTTTTGTCATTTCTGTACCCGGTGTCCGTATTTGAAACCTCAAGATTTTCACGACAACCGAGAGTTGCCAATGTGTCGAAGATGTACAATATGACTCGAGATAAATCGATCACGGGTTAATTGTACTAAAAATTCCTAAAAAAACTACCTAGTAGACTAGGTCACGCTAAAATCGTGTCGGATTGAAATTAACCGCGAATTTGAACCCGATTTCAGAAATTGAGAGTTCTGTCATGTCACGATTCATTTTAGGAACGTCGACTCATCTTCCGAAGAATTTTCGGAGATTTCGAGATTTTTAAGGAAAATCGATTCGGACGTTGCAGAAAAATAACGGAACTTCGGATGGGCTAAGTCGAAGGAAATTTGGACTTCCAAGCCAAGCCTTCGGGTGTTGGGGACTTGCAGAAAATTTTACGGGATTTTTCTTCATCGAAATTGGACCTTGATTGGGAGAATTGGTGGGGAAATTGAAGTTAGTTTGGTTAAATTCGGAGCTGGATTTTGGGGCAGCAAATTTGACTTCAAAATTTGATTAATTGTGGATTATCTTTCAAGAAAGAATTGGGGACAAAGAGGATAAACTTGTGGGCTTTTGGGGGGATCAATTCATGACTAAATTTGAGATATTGCTTGACTTTTCTTCCCCCTCATCCACAGCTTCCTCCGCACGCCTCAGCCCTCCTTCATCTTCGAGCATCCAATTCCCCCGACCCTTCTTCGATTCTGCCTCTTCTTTCCTTCATTTGCTTCTTTTGATTTCTTTCATTTTTTTTCCTTTGAGTAGCCCACGTAATTCTGTCCCCTAACTGAAACCCCACGCCCACGAAATTCTCCACCGAAGCCACCGTTCAATCTCTCTCCCCACCAAATTTCCTCTTTCACGCTGCAGCACCACCAACGATTGTCTCATCTACCGAAACAAGCCAGCGTCCTTGTGTCATCTCCTCACCGAAGTTGACTTCCGGTTTTGTTGACTAAAGCAGCATCCACTGAAGCAGCGGCCAGCACGTCTCTCTCTCTCAGAATCTGCTGCTTCTCCTCTAGATCAACGCCAGCTTCTTCGACTCCTTGCATGTCCGCATCTTCGACCCAAGCTCAACTCAGCTATGGTCATGAATTGGCTAGGCTTCTCAGCCCAGCATTTTGAAGCCCATCTTCACTGCAACATTTTGGCCAAGCAGCTCCATTAAGCCCACGTAGTAGCCCAGTGAAATCAGCAGCCCAAGCCCAGAGTCTACAGCAGCCCATCTTCAGTTGGAATCCCGCTTGCAGCAAGCCCAGTTCCGAGCCCAAGCCCGCGAAGCAAGCCCAACCCAACTCAAGAATAAATCTCAGCTTGGGCTGAGATTTGTTGGGCCAGTTTTAGGCCCGGTCCAAGCCTGTTGGTGTCGCCGCGAACCCAAATTTCAGCCGCTAACGCGCCGCCGTCGCGGTGATCCGTTTTTCGCATTAAACCGGTGAGTTTATGCACTAAACTCTTCTTAGTAGGCTAATGACATTTAAGGGGTGTTTAGATTAAATTAATTAGGAATTATGTGGTTAGTTAAATTAGATTAGTGATTTAATTAGTTAATTATGCATATTACGTGGTTAGATTAAATTAATTGAGGCCTAGATATTTAATTTACTATTAAATTAATTAGGAATTAGGTGGTTAGTTAAATTAGATTTGTGATTTAATTATTTATCTAATTTGGTTCGGGAATTTTTCAGGCCCATTTCAATATTTAATTTAATGATTTTGGCTTAGGTTAGTATTTTTAGAATTTAAATTGATTTATTTAATTAATTTTAGAAATTATTTAATTATTAAATATTTTCCGGAAATTAGGCCGGGATAGTCGGTGACCGGAATTTCGTGTTGATTGTAATAGTGTGGTTAATTTCTACAATTGAGTGTTAATTTGTGCAGATTGAGTGCTGATTAAATTTTTGGTAATTTATTCCGAAATTTGTGAATTTCAAATATTTGTTCAGAATCCCAAGTGTCGAATTTTGACATCGAAAATATTTTTAAGTACTATATAAAATAGTGGGATTTTAAAAGAAAGATATCAATTTTTTTCTGGGGTGAATCGACCGTGTACCCACACACGACTATTTTACCATGTATTTCTAATAAGAAGAAAAAAGCCAGGTTCACCATTTTAATTGAGATATTTGAGTGCAATGCACAGTGCCCTAAGTCGAGATTATATGGTCGTGTGTTGATTAAGAGAACACGTTCCGAGCTGTTAAGCTGGACGTTACCCCTATATGGGACGCCCTTAGACAACGGGAAGCCGATCGCAGTAGATTCTGGACCTGTGGTCCTTCGAGAAAGCCATCTGATGGAGACGTGCCATGCTCAATAGGGTGAGACGATGCCTGGCAATGCCAAAAGACTGCCGAACAGAGAGTGGGCCGTGCTATATGCTGAGATCAAAACTAGGAAATTATGATTAATTGAGTTGAATGCGCCAGATTATGAGACAAAATTGTGTGGCACGGTATGGGATGTGTCATAACGATTTAGCCCTATAATCAGGACCCCTATGCTTATTTGAGATTGAGTATTGCGTTCCAATTAATTGAGCTTGGGTGTTGCTTTGGTTTGTGATGTGAAATTGTACTAACCTGCAAGGAAGATTTGAGACGAGGTAAGTCCCTATAATTGTGTGATTGTGTGGTTAGGACGCTTCTAAGTGTATTTCCCTCCTAATCGGGGTTTAGAATCTGAACTCGCTGAGATTTATATCTCACCCCGTCATGGGCTAAATTTTCAGGGTCGTCGAGTGGAGGACCTAGAGCGAGAGAAGGTGATCTGAAGTGTAAGTCAGTTAGGACCGCTTCTTTTTGGAAAGCTAGTCGTTGTAGTCTTTTGGTCATATACCTTGTACATGACTCAGTGTGTATATAAATGTGTGTTTTGTTTGTGAACCTATTGTCTTGCTTTTTTATCCCAAGTTGTTGATGTCAAGAGATTAGTAGTTCGCTTCCACGTGTGCATTAAAACCAAAGGGTCGGCAACTCATCCTGGGAAGTCGCAAATTTCTATCGACCACAGAGGGATGGGCAGGCACTCGAGGTTTGAGGCGTGACAGTTTTCCCCTGTAGGAATCTAAAATCAGACACGAATAGTGGAAGAACAATTGCTAGGGCATTCATTTTCTTCTTTATTCGTAAGATCCAATATTTGTTTCGAATATAAGTGTATCATCTTTGAAGACTCAAGGTGACATTTTCCTCAACGCGAAAACTTTGAAATGATTATAATTGGTACAGGAATGAGGACAAGACTGATCTCGACTTCTCGGTTATATTGAAATGTGACTCCATCTCATGTAGTGAATGCCAATACCTATTCCTACACCATAATCCTTAACCAACAATAGAGGCATCAGGTTTTTTCCTCATTTCTTATGTGATTGATGGCCACGTGTATGAATGACAAAACACCTACTTGATAATTAGGGCAAAAGACAACTGCCAATGACATCCAACTCCGATGAATGCCTACGTAATCGTAAAAGCGAGTAATTTTAGTACTTCATATTACCAACACCAACTAAAATGAATCTAGCAACAACAACATCCAACTTAAACATGAAAGGGCTAGTAATAGCACCTAGAGGGGGGTGAATAGGTGTAAAAATAATTTTGCAAGGTTTAGTAGAAGTAATTTGCTTTTTAGAGAATGACGATCTTTGAATGAGTTCAGAGTTTAGCAATTAGATAAAACTATAAACAAAATAAAAAGAGTTCAGGGAAGAGAATAACAACACAAGGTTTATAGTGGTTTGGCTTAGATCAAGCCTACGTCCACTCTCCACGCTGACAGCCTTCTAGCTGGATTCCACTATGCAATCAACAAGAGATTACAACTTTGAGTGCAAACACTTAGTAGTAGATCACACTATCTCACTAAGTCACTCTTTTGGTATTTCTCTCACGATCACAAACGTTTTAAGCTCACAAGAGACAAGTGTATGATCGAAGTTGCTCAGACTTTGGAATTATATATTCTACGCTCCGTCTCTTACTTGCTCATCGGTCCTTGATCTCCTTAAATACTCCTCCACTTCTAAACTAGCCATTGGACAGCATCTAGAGGATCTTCTTCCAATCTACTCATTGGACAGATCTGTATCTAGAATATTTGGTAGCCGTTGAGTGATAGAAGTAGAATCCCAAATTGATTCTGATCGCCCATACAAACAGAATCTTAGTTTCCATAAGTAAAGCTTCTTCGTATAAAAAGTTCTTATCTTCAATATCCAATTGTCAATCAATTAGATTGCGTCAATTAATCTTGATGTAGAATCCAAAATGATTCTAATAAAGATATCCAATCTCGTAGATGATATTTCCAACCAGAAGTCCATATATAATTCATACGAACCGAATCCTTGAAGAAATAAAGATAATCTCGCATCTAGATAAGTCTTCGCTCTTCAATCTGGAAACTGTCAATGTGAGCAGACTTTGAACCTAAAGTCTGGTGGTCTTCAAACTTTGACACTTCAGTCTGGAAGTCTTCAGACTTTGATATAGAAAATCTGGAAATCTTCATAATAAACTTTGACAATATCCTTTACATGTTCTATCATCTGCATAGTCTATTACCCAACTATTAAACACGTTAGTAGCCTTTGATTTATTTTGTCATATTCAAAACATCATAAAGAAATTTCCCTAACAAAACATAGAGAAACGCACAAAGGAGCAATTTCTTTCGGATGACTAAAAGGTTATCCCATTTAGGAAGACGTGCAGAGCATGCCTTCTATGAGGACAATGCACTCACTTTTCCATTTGACCAACCAGTAGCCCTAGGCAGAAAAAAAGGGCAAAGATCTCACCAGGAAATTGGTGAGGCCCAGGTAGAATTTCATCTCTAAGCTTAACAAACTTTGCTACGAGGGATGAGATTTGTAAGGATAGGAGATGAGAGAGAGATTCATCAAAAACAGGACTATAAGACAGACGAGCTGACCTGAGTAATGTGAGTAGTGGCGAGTGGCAACTAGAGCAAGAGTGGAGCCGCAGCTCGAAGGTGTGCGTGAGGGGTGCGCTGGCCTGCCAGCAGAGAGAGATACCAAATGAGAGAGAGGGGGAGCGGGGGAGCGGGAAAAACGGAGCATGGACATGAAGCGGAGAAGGCGCTGGTGAGGGCGTCAATGAAAGGTTAACAGCGAGATCTTACCCGTAGGCACGTACGACAGCATGGCAAAGCACCGGCGGCGAGTGGCTAAAGGAGAGGACTGCCAAGATGGGAGCTACAATAGACGAGGAAGTAAGAGAGAGATTCGTCAAAAACAAGATTGTGAGGGAGAGACGGCCCTTACCTTAAGGACAACTGAGCATATGCGAGTGGTGCGGAGCTGCGACCAGAGCCCACCGCAAGGCCTGGCGACGGCCCAACGGCATTGAGCTTGGAAAACTCAGCGAGTCTAAGGGAGCCGAAAACATGAGCCATAAGCCACCGTGCTGCAAATACTCCAAACCTAAGAAACAAGATCTCGAGACTCGATCATGATCTTCCGAAGGAGAGGATGTGGCACGAGCTGGAGAAGTCTGGGGCTAGGGTTCGAGGGAGAGGAGAAGAGAGAGAAGGAAGTGGCGGCGATTAGGGCTTAAGCGAGCAGTCACGAGGGGAAACACAAGTGAAAATAGAGCAATGGCAGAAATGCACATGAATGGCATGGACGACACGACGTGTCTGCCGGAGAGAGGGTAAAGGGGGGGAAAAGTGCATGGACAGGTTTGTTTGGAACTGTTGGTGTTTTTGCGGAAGCGTGTGTTAATGTGTGTGCAAGGGAGTGTTAGAAGAGAAGTACAAGGGAACAAAAAGAACTTCTTTATTATTGATTATAGTACAAAGGGAATGGGAGGAGCTTGCCTACATTTGTTGTTCTGCAACGCTTCCCCCTCTTTCCTATTTATAGGGTGCTCCACTGACTAAGTACAATATTCTAGATTTTTGTAGAATGCTGTCCACTTAGGGCGCGTTTGGTAACGATTCTGTTCCCGGGAACTGATTCTGAGTAAAAGAACGCGTTTTGTAACTATACAAAATTTCTGATTCTGGAATAGAATTGCGTGTGGTACCGTATTCATTAATTCTATTCCAAATCAATTTATTTTAATTTTTTAATAATTTTAATAATTTTTTTCCTTTTTTTTTTTTTTTTTTTTTCCTTTTCTTTTTTCCTTTTTTCCTTTTTTTTTTTTTTTCTCCTATTCTAATTCTTCTTTAGGCCGGTTGCCGGCCCTCATCGGCTCGACCTCGCCGGGCCGGGTGAGGCCCGCCCGGCCACCGGCGGGGTTGGGCAAGCCTCGCCAGTGGCTAAGCTTGCCTCCGGCGAGCTCGCCGGACCTCGCCCTAGCTTGGCAAGCCTCCGGCGAGCTCGTCGGATCGGTCGCCAGCGACCTGTGGCGTCGGACGGTGGCGGGCGGCAAATGGCGGAGGGTAACCGGCGGCGGCGATTGGCGGCGGCGGGTGGCGGTCGCGGGATGGCGGTCGATGAAGAAAAAGAAAAGAGAAGAAGACGAGTTTTGATTCTGAATTTTGTTCCTGAACAAGAATCAACTTTTTTTATTCTTGATTCTCGTCCCAAATTGATTATGGGAACAAATTTGTTCCCGGGAACAAAAATTTTATCGTACTCAATTCTCATCCCAAACCGATTCGGGAACAAAAATCAGAATCTATAACTATTGGGATGGTTACCAAACAGGCCCTTAGGCTTCATCTAGGAAAATCTAGATTGTAGTTTAGCCACTCTTCTTCTAGAGACTTCTACATTTGTGCTTCTACACTTTTCTTTGCCGCCTAAGCTAGATTTTCTTTTTTAAGGATTTTTCTTGTCTTTTCTAGCTAATATCAATCTTGAAGTTTCTAGAAATTGCATCAACAATTCAACACTCCTTCTTGATCCAATTTCGTGTTTGACCAAGCTTTTTCCGCAATGTCTCAAACTTGGCTAGTGGTAGTGCTTTAGTGAAGATGTCTGCTATTTGTTCCTCAGCTTTGCAATATTTCAATTCGATCTCTTTGTTATTTTGCACCTCTCGTATGAAGTGATATTTGATGTCGATATGTTTGGTTCTTCTATGGAATACTGGATTCTTTGATATAGCGATTGCGGACTTATTGTCGCAAAGTATCGGAGTTGATTCCATCTGTGCTTCTTCAATGTCTTTTAGAATTCTTCAAAGCCATATTGCTTGATTAGCGGTCGTAGCAGCTGCGATGTATTCAGCTTCTGCAGTAGACTATGCCACTGAGTCTTGTTTTTTTTATGCCCATGAGAATATTCTAGAACCCAGTGTGAATGCATGGCCAGTAGTACTTCTCCTATCATCAACTGAACCTGCCAATCGCTATCAGTGTAGCCAATGAGCTTGGCATTTGCACTTGGCCGATACCAAATTCTGTAATGTCACACCCCGATCCTCGAGCGCGCCCCCATCCCTTACTTGGTCGATTAAATAGTGACGTCCTAGGACGCATCGCCGACCCTTTCATTTTAATACGCATGCGGAAGCATATAGAATCCCCAGACAATAAAGCAATGGGATAGGAAAGTAGGATTTCAAATTTCCATACTTTAAAAGCAACCACACTTATATACACTGCATATCACAGTGCAAATATATACAAGTCGATTTGTTAAGTCTGGTTCTAGACCACAAGTTCCTAAAACAAAGTCTGCATAAAGGAATCAACTTCCATCAAAAGAGGCTTGTCTATGACTAGCTAGTCAGACAGGACTATCATTTCTTTAGGCTTCACCTTTTACTCTTCGAGCCTTTGGTCCTTCACCAATACCACCTAAGGACCTGAAAATGGTTATTCAATAACTAATGAGACAATGTCTCAGCTAGTTCTATCCCACTAAGACCCGATTAGTAAGCCAATACACTCTAGAGGCTACCTAAGCACATCACGAGACAGATGACTTACCTTAGCCTCAGTTCCTCCCTGCAAATCAGTATATATATATATATATATATATATATATATATATATATCAAATATACACAATCACGTCACATCACCCAATCAGATCGAATTATCGATCAATCAACTTAGTCGATTACATGTTATCACGACCTTCCCCTAGTCGTTACATTCAATACTATCTATAAAGTCCGACCTTAGTCTAGGATTGCTCACCCAAAGCTAAAAATAGATAGTATAGCTTGCTCAAAGCTGATAACATAGTATACTATATACGTGCTCACCCAAAGCTGGTAGATTAGGGCCCCTAGGCCAACAGAGTATACTATACATGCTCGCCCAAAACTGATAATACGTGCTCACCCAAAGCTAGTAGATTAGGGCCCCCAGGCCAACAGAGTATACTATATATGCTCGCCCAAAGCTGATAATACGTGCTCACCCAAAGCTGATCATATGATATACTATTTATATGCTCGCCTAAAGCTAATAGAATAGGGCCCCAGGCCAAGATAGTATACCACTTTAGACATATAGTCAACTTCTTATTTTTATCGTGTTCGATAAAAAATATAGCCGTGTGTGAGTACACAGTCGGCCTTAGCCAAAATATAATAATTTCACCTTTACGAATATCCCACTAGTTTCAACAACCCATTACATATTTTTTGCGCTGTAAACCGACACTCGGTTAATTTTTCAATTAATAACCAAAAATTAATTAATTTAGGAATAAAATCCTAAAAACACAATTCAATCAATTCAGCACGAATTACAACTCAAATAAATAAACGGACTGCACCACGATAATCAACATAAAATTCCGGTCGTCGACCATCTCGGTCTAATTTTTGAAAAATAAATAAATAATTAAACAATATCGAAAATTAATAAATAAATACAATAAATCTAATTTAGGCCCGTAATGCCTAATTGGAAGCCGAGATGAGCCCGGAAAATTACCGAGACTCGTTCAATAATTTATAGCACATGTCTACTTGCTAATTGCACTAACCAATCTCCTAACATGCATAAGTACATTCTTAATTTAATTATTCTAATCTAATCTATCCACCTAATTACACTTAATTAAATCTAATCAACCCCTAAGCATCATTAGCAAACTAAGCGAGGATTAGTGAGTTAAGCTCACCCGTTTAACAATCCGTTCGGATTGAAATGTCGGGAACGTCACGGGGGACCTTTTTCTCCAAAGCGGGCCTAAGGTCCGAGGCCCGTAAACACCTCAAATTGAGCTCCAAAGGTGATGTGAGACCCACTAAAATCCTTGCTGTTTTTGCTGCGAAAACAGAGGAAAACAAGCTAGGTTGGCGTGGCAAGGCTCGGGGATGGACAACGGGGTGGTTTCGGGTTCAAACGGGGACTCCACCGGGCTTCCTCCACCACTTGCAGCACTAAACAAAGGCTGGACAATGGGGTAAAGTAGCTGGACAGGCACGGCCGGGCGGTGGTTCGTGCAGCCTAACGCGGTGGAGGCGGACGGTTGCGAGCAGCGCGACTTCGGCGGCGGTTTGGCATGCGACGGTGGCTACTCCTTCTCCTTTGATGGCTGCTGGTTTCACACAATGGAGGGGAGAGGGAGAGGGTTCACCGGTTGAGGGGCAAGAGAGAGAGAGGATAAGAGTGAGGGGGATGGAGGGACCCTTTGGCCTTGCTTTTCCACCAAGTTGTCTCCCACAACTTGTCCAAGAAGCCAACTTTCCTTGGCTGTGAAATGGCCACCAAGGCACTCCCCCATAACCTCTCAAACGGTCCAAATATGCTAGGCTATTGGGGGGGGGGGGGTTACGAATTTGGCTTCCAAAAGCTTCAATTGGCCACTCATCTCTCTTCAATTCAACCTCAATGAAATCTATAGTTCCTCGTAAATATCTAAGAATTCTCTTGGTAGCTCCAAGGTGAATTTGACTCGGACTTTGCATGAATCGTGATAGTAGACTTGTCGCATACATAATATCCGATCGTGTAGCAATGAGATATAGCAGATTGCTAATCAGACTTCTGTAGAGGGAGGCATCAGCTTTTTCTGCTCCATCTTCCTTCAATAGTTTCTCATTTGTCATGAGCGGAGTTGAAACTGCTTTGCAATAGTTCATCTTGAATTTCTTCAAGAGGTTCTCGGTATATTTCTTCTACGAGATAATCACTCCTTCGTTTTGGTCGATCTCAATGCCAAGGAAGTAATGCATCAAGCCCAAGTCCGTCATCTCAAATGTCTTCATCATTTCTTCTTTGAATTCTTGGATCATTGTTTCATTGTTTCCTGTATATATGAGATCATCTACATATAGAGAGACAATGAGAGTATCGGACTTACCTTGGGTCTTGATGAAGAATATCGGTTCACTCATACTCCTCCTGAATCTTTGCTTGATGAAGTACTCATCAATTCTACTATACAACACTCGTGGTGCTTGCTTTAACCCATACAAGGCTTTCTTGAGTTTGAGAACTTTTTCTTCTTGGCCTTTGAGGATAAAGCCTTGTGGTTGTTCTATGTATATTTCTTCTTGAAGATATCCATTTAAGAATATGCCGATTTCACATCTAGTTGATGAATCTTCCATTCTTTTTGTGCTGCTAGGGCTATGAGTGCTTGAATAGTATCGAGGCGAGCGACGGGGGCAAAAGTTTCAGTATAGTAGATACCTGGTTGTTGTGAGTATCCTTTCACCACAAGCCTTGCTTTATGCTTCTGGATTGATCCATCCGCGTTGAGCTTCGTCTTGTAAACCCACTTGACGCCAATGATCTCTTTGTCTTTAGGTTGATCGACGAGCTCCCAAGTTTCATTTTTCTTGATCATCTTGATCTCTTCCTCCATGGCTTTTATCCAGACTTCTTCTTCGGATGCTTGTTCATAGTTTTCTAGTTCCAAAACAGCAAAGTTGCATGTGTCGTAAATTCTTCTAAGGGCTTTTACCCTTAGTACTGGAGACTCTGGAGTAGATTCTTCTTGTGTCACTCTTGGAGAGCTTGGTGGAGTTATGTCGTGAGTGGTGGAATCCGATACTTCTCCTTCTTCTTGTGACGTTGACTCCTCTTGAGCAGGTGGTATGTCTGGCAAGGCGATGTACTTCTTCTCGATCTTCTCGTCCTCCCAATTCTAGGCAGCATTCTCGTCGAACTCAACGTCTCGAGTAATCATAAGCTTTTTAATTCTTAGGTTGTAAACCCAATAGCCTTTTGATTGGTCACTGTAGCCGAGGAATATTCCCTTTTATGTCTTTTCATCTAGCTTACTCCTTTTTTGAGCAGGGATGTAGACGTAGCATATGCATCCGAAAACCTTGAGGTGCTTTGTTGAAGGCTTCCGTTCGCTCCATGCTTCGACTGGAGTTTTATTTTGGATTGCTTTACTTGGACACCTGTTTAAATGTATACGGCCGTGTAGACCGCTTTTGCCCAAAATGAGTTAGGAAGTCATTTTTCCTTTAGCATAGACCTTGCCATCTCCATTACGGTTCTATTCTTTCTTTCAGCTACTCCATTTTGCTCTGGGGCATAGCCAACAGTTAGTTGATGATGGACTCCTTCATCTTCACAAAATTTATTAAACTCATTTGAATTGTATTATGTGCCTCTGTCACTCCTTAGGACTTTGATTCTTCGGCCACTTTGATTCTCGACATGGCTCTTGAATTTTCTGAAGATAGAGAAAACTTCTGATTTTTCTCGAAGAAAGTATACCCACGTCATTCTTGTGTAATTGTCAATGAATAGGATGAAATATTTATTCTGATTGAGTGTGGGTGTTCTCATTGGACCACACACGTCTGTATGAACTAGCTCCAATGGCTTCTTAGCTCTCCATGCACTTCCAGATGGGAAGGACTGTCTCTGTTGTTTTCCAAGGAGGCAACCTTCACAAATATCTAAAATTTCTGAAATAGCTGGAAAGTCTCTCATCATATTTTTCTGATGGAGTGTTTTTAGCCCAGCAAAATTGAAGTGGTCAAATCTTCGATGCCATAGACATGAATCATCAAGTTGAGCTTTCATGTCTATATCTTTGACATATTTCCATCAAATAGGAAAATTGTTATTTTTCATCTTAACAGAGGCAATGACATTTGTATATTTATCATAGATAATGCAGGCATCTCCACTAAAATATAGAGAATGCCCACTTTGTATCATTTGGTCCACACTTAAGAGATTTTGTGCAAGACGAGAGACTAGATCTACATTATGTATATATTTTGGGCCTTTATTTGTTTCCACGGTAATGGTGCCTTTTCCTTTGACATCTACTAATGCACCATTGCCCAACTTTACTTGGGATTTCACCGACTTATCAATATCAATGAATATAGATTCGTCCCTCGTCATGTGATTGCTACACCCACTATCAATGTACCATGTTTCATTTTTATTATCATTTGCCGCTTGGCCCACGTAGAATGTATTCTCTTCACTTTCTTTTTTTCCTACATAGTTTGCTTGATTATTTGTTTTCGAGGGACAATCTTTTTCTACGTGGCCATATCTTTTACAAAAGTGGCACTGTTTTTTTATCTTTAAACCAACAATCCTTCTCCAAATGATTTGTTTTCTTGCAAATACCACAAGGTGGATAATTTTCCTTTTGTATAGTTTCTCCTCCTTTTTTATTTTTCCATGAGCTCCTTCCACCATTTTTAGATTGATGAGACCGTATATTTACTTTAGACTGAAAGGCACTTTCAACTGAATCTTCATCTTGTGCCATTAGTCTTTTCTCATGTGCTTCTAGAGAGCCAATTAATTCACTCACTGATAGGGTCGTCAAGTCCTTAGTTCCTTCTATAGTTGTGACTATGGGGTTGTATTTTTTAGTAAGTGACACCAATATTTTCTCGACGACCCTTGATCAGTTATCCCATCTCCATAGGCTCTCATTTGATTAACTAGTTCCTTTAATTTTTCACAATATTCTTGTACGGTCTCATAATTTTTCATTTTAGAATTCTCAAAATCTCTTCTCAGAGTTTGAAGGCGAATAGTGTGTACCTTTTCCGATCCTTGAAATTCTTCTCGTAGTATATCCCAAGCCTCTTTTGCAGTCCTTGCTCCAATTATTCTTGGAAATATGGTTTCTGAGAGTGCTTGCTAGATAAAGTATATTGCCCTTGGATCCTTTTGTAGTTGATCCTTCAAAACACTTGCACCTTCTTGCGGAGCCTCGCAACCTTCTTCCATGATGTCCCATAAGTCTTGGGCCATCAAGGATGTAGTCATTTTTATGCTCCAAAAGTCATAGTTGTTCCCATCAAAATGGGAATGGGAAATGAGGATGAGGTAGAGTTGGCCATAGTTTAGTTATTGAGTATTTAAAAAGGGTAGTTTTAGGAATGGGTAGGTAGGACAAACACCCAATACCAACCAAAGACGTGGCTCTGATACCACTATTGGTGTTTTTGCGGAAGCGTGTGTTAATGTGTGTGCAAGGGAGTGTTAGAAGAGAAGTACAAAGGAACAAAAAGAACTTCTTTATTATTGATTATAGTACAAAGGGAAGGGGAGGAGCTTGCTTACATTTGTTGTTCTGCAACGCTTCCCCCTCTTTCCTATTTATAGGGTGCTCCACCGACTAAGTACAACATTCTAGATTTCTGTAGAATGCTGTCCACTTAGGCTTCATCTAGGAAATTCTAGATTGTAGTTTAGCCACTCTTCTTCTAGAGACTTCTACATTTGTGCTTCTACACTTTTCTTTGCCGCCTAAGCTAGATTTTTTTTTTTTTTAGGATTTTTCTTGTCTTTTCTAGCTAATATCAATCTTAAAGTTTCTAGAAATTGGATCAACAATTCAACTGGAACCAAAACAAATAAACGAGTTTTGAAGAATTTAGGTTTTTGTGCATGGACATCGGTTTGTGTGTGGATATCTCGTGTTTTGTATTCCGCTAAAAATCCGAATCGCTAAAAAGAAATGTGATTTTTACCATTATCCAAATCAAAAACATAATCGTTTGTAGGTTCGGTTCTGACACGCTACTGAACATGAATGAACATGAAGCAGAGGGGGACATGAAGTCAGCGAAAAGGCCGACGGGCAGAGATCTTACCTGAAGGTGCAGACCGCTTGGCAAAGCACGAGCGGCGAGTGGCAAGGGGAGAGGACTGCCAAGATGGGAGCTGCAATAGAGAGGAAGTGAGAGAGAGTCTCGTCAGATACGGGAATGTGGGGGAGAGACGGCCCTCACCTTAACGCCGACTGCGCAAAGGCGAGAAATGGCGAGCCGCGACGATAGATCACTGCGAGGGGTCCTATGTTGATATACATGAAAGGGGTCCCTAAGTTTCCACAGCATGGATTCAGCTCTCTAGCTGCAAGAGTATTGAAACTCGACAGTAATTTTTCTTGCCTTTTATAGCGTTCTCAACATGTCTTTGGGGGACTTACCTAGCGCTGCTTTCAATATGAAAAATTATGGGGACGTAGTATTGACAAATTTGCCTGCTGAACATAATGTGTGATTTTTGTTCTAGGTTTGTATTAGAACTTTGTGAAATTGGGGTTTGTAGAGCTGGTTACGATATGATTAGGGAGGAAAGTACAGGACTGGTTGGTTTTTAATTGGCACGAGAATTAGCATGAGCTGATCTTGACTTTGCTGGAAAATATTATGGGAGGAATATACTTACATGCCATATGAAACTCCTTGAGAAGACCATGAATGTACAATTCCAAGCATGATTACTACTGGGAATGTGAGATTACTGATGCTGATCATCCTTCTGCATGTTTTTTTTTTTTTTTTTTTTGGTAAGGTAAGAATTATATAGACTTTTAACCAAAAACTTTACAGTAGAGGTTCTCGGCACCAAAAACTTACACTTATAATGACAAACAAGTCATAACAAGTGGAATCATTTAAAATGCGTCGGGGGAAATGTTTTATCACTACAAACGTCTTTGTCCTGTATAGTACCCACACATCTCGTGCCTCAGCGGAAGCATTCTCAAGGCAAGCCAGGCAGATAGCTTTTGTCAATAGCTTAGTTTCTCAAAATTTCCATTATCGAAAGAGCTTTGGTGGGCAAGAAGCCATAAAACTGAAAATATTTCCATCGAAATCAGCTATATTTATCTTTCTTCTCCAACGTCTAAGGGTGATTAATTTCTCTTTCTGTATGACAGGCTTGTGCATTAACTATCCCATCTTGTCGTATGCCGATTACGATGCTTTGTCATATACGCACATATAATATTATCCACCTCTTTTGATGTCTTACACGGTAATAATGTCCATATCCGCACAAAGTGCTAGTGAATCATGTGCATAGAAGAAAATGTCAGTGATTCTTCATTCTGATCTGTTTCTTCTTGCACATCGCAACGCCTACATGATATGTTAGTGTTTGGGATTTGATTGATTGACTTGTTGAAGTCTTCTTTCCACCCTTGCAGATGTTCCTTTAAGTGTTAGGAACCTTTTGGAAGATGCAGAGCTGAAAAGTGCCATGATATATGTGGAGTGTTATGAGAATGCCCTTTCAAAGAAAAATTCCTCACAAGTGCTAGAAATATTTTGAAAGATGCAGAGCGCAAAAGTTCTGTGGAAACTTTCAGGAGATCTCACCTACCTTTTGACAGTGCCTGATTTTGGCTGATTTTTCTATCACATTTTACTTGTATGCTGAAAATGTTTCCAATGCCTTTGATATAACATATTTAACAATGCCAAGATGATTAAGAGTTCATATACTACCTGAAAGCTAGAGCGTGCAATAAAAGTTTCTTTTGATTTTTTCCTTTCTTGTTAGGCAATACTTCAGCCTCTAGTTTCTGCCAAAAATTCCATCCATCACATCAAGGCACTCTGGTAATGGCATGGACTTCTGCTTTTTCAGCTACATTTTGAGAACAATCGTATGGCATGTTGTCATGGTTTTGTTTTTCGTAGAATAGAGGAGCTTACAACATGAATCTATGTTGGCTGATTTATGCCGAAATTTTCTATTGTGGTGATGAGAATAATGCGTAGGATTCTGTTTTCTTAGCCATTCTCTCTTTTGCAGCAATTGGCCCACGTTCCTCCAGAAATTAACAAGCTGGGGTTCATTGAAAGTTCTGATATTATTTTGAATTTGCACCGGGTGAGGCCTCGTTGGATACCATTTCTGCTCTTCCTACTTCCAATTAGTTTGGCTGATGTGGCTGTTTTTTCCATCTAGAGTGGAGAGTAAAAGGAAAACCTCAAGGATATTGCAGCTAAGCAGGAAAAGTAGGCTTAATCAATACATGGCCGACTAGAGAGAAAACAGGAATTTTGAGGTTTGCTTGGTTTTCATTCAACCATTTGCCTTTCTTCTTATTTTGGTGCTTTGTGATGATCATCGAGAGTATAACGATGAACTTACCTTGAATAATCATATACCATGCCTGATTCATGCATCAAAATTATGTAGCTTCTATTGTGATTTATGTATCAAATGTTGCGTGGCCAATGCTTGCAGCAGGTTAGGGTGGTCGTATGGTGATTTTGCTGCTGCTGCCGGTGCTTGTTTTGTTGAGTGTAAAAAGTTGAGGCATTGTCTATGGGCTTCTGTTTTCATTTTTAGATAAATCTATCAACGAACAGGTGAAAAACATGCACCTTGTAAGATATCTATGTTGATGAGGTACGCTAGCAGAGTTTTTCGTTCATAGCGTGGAATTATACAAATGGAACGACCACTAAAAAAAGAAGAAGAGAGAATTGCGATTCAGGTGGTGAACAGAACAAAGAGTAATTCTATTGCATTTTCAGTGAGGGGCGAGGGAAGGTCCTCCAAGCTTTCATTATGGTATCTTTCTCTTCTAATTTTTTTTTTTTTTGGTCGAATCTCTCTTCTATTAGAATTTAGAATATCTAAGAAATGCTCTAGACATCATTTTATTTCAGAAAACATGTTAAAATATCTAAATAATAAATCACGTTTTTATCTAATAGTTTAAGCTTTTAGAACAGTTGGCATTGTTCTCATCAAAATTTCAACTAGTATAAGAACTAGAGGTCTTGAGTTTAAATTTTTCCAGACCCCATTTGTCTCCCAAATTAAATATTTTCATGCTTAATACTAGGCAAAAAGAAAGACCAATAGAAGAACATTAGAGATTGATAATCCCATATAGAACCAAAGTTCAGATGGTAAAGCTTTAGATGTCATCTATGATTGCAATCCAATAGATTTTCAGTGTTTAGTTTTCAATGTCTTCTTTTTTTTTTTATTCTTTTTAGCTTTCAAAATGTCTAGAAAGGTGAAAGTGATGTGATATTTCTTGACATGGACGCAACAAAGATTCTGATTTTCTACATGTCAATATCATTGGGTAATCTAATAGGATTCTGAATTCATAGGTTGAAATAAGTGTCTCGGAGTCTGTATATTCAATTGAGCTTTACTAGCACAATACTTTTTTGGATTACTATGAGAATCCAGAAATTTTAAAAAAATTAGACCACACAACAATTTATATTTTTTTATTATTTATTTCTTGTGATTCAAAACAGACTTGTTATTTTCATAGTAGTATAAATATTGTCACTCAATTATTTCTCTAATCTAAATTAAAAAGATATTTTTTACTCCATAATTCTAAAGATGAGAAAAAAAAAACATTCTAAGTATAAATAAAAAGGATGGTACATGCTCATATATACGTATTCTAAATGATCTTTATATATGCATAAAATACTGAAAAAGAAAGAAACTAGATCAAATCCTACAAAAGTTAAATAATAAGAAATTTCTTTTTGTCATTCTTGTGACGTCCCGAAATTTGGCCCCCTTTCAAATATAAGAAATGGTTGTTTTGTCGACATGCCTATGGTTAATTTACTCGGAACTGATCACTCTCGAGTTAACTAATCTATCAGGTGAGGCCATTAAGGGATATAAACGCATCAGACTAGAGAATTCGATCAGAAACCGACCGCTCGACCATAATAATCAGCAAGGGTCAATACAACACCATTATAATCGAATTGCGATCGGATATAAGTCGATTCGATGGAAACACGTAGTCGAATGGCGGGTGGTTCCGCATGATTGCGATATTCGCATCAAATGGCAATAACCCGATTTTCTATCGATATTATACTCGGGACATGTAATTGAAACCTCGCAATTTTTATGACAATCGAGAGTCGTCTACAATTCGGAGATGCACAAACGTGAATTGAAAATTATCGACCACGGGTCAAACGCGCTAAATGTGACATCCTGAATTTCGACCTCGTCCCGAATATATGAAATGGGCATCTCATCGGCGCGCCTAAGGTCCTTTTTCTCTCAGCTGATCACTCATGAGTTAACCAATCTATTGAGTGAAGCCATTAAAGGATATAACCACGGTAAAATCCCTAAAAGCTACTCGGTAGGTCGAATCGGACTAAAATCGCATTCGATCAATTTTAACCACGAAATCGAATTTGGTTTCGGGAATCGGATATTCGAGCATGTCATGGTCCATTTATAGGACGTCATCTTGTCTTTCGGAGATCTCAAGATTTTTACGGAAAATTGATTCGGACGTCGCGGAAAAATAATGGAAATTCGGATGGGCCAAATTAAAGGAAATTTGGACTTTCAAGCTGAGCCTTTGAGTGTCAGGGATTTACAGAAAATTGTTTGGGATTTTTCTTCATAAAAATCGGACCTTGAGTTGGACAATCGAGTGAGGAAATTGGACCTAATTGATGAAATTCGGATGCTAATTTGAGGGCTGGAATTTTGGCATCATATCGGTTTAATCGTGGAAATTACATGTTGAGAAAGTATTAGGAGATCTAATAGATAAGGTTGAGGACTTTTGAGGCCAAAATCATGATGAATGGGGGATATTTATTTGGACATTTTTGGCTTCCTCTCCCTCAAGGTTCCATCGCACGCCCATCCGCCGCCCATCTCCTGCGCGTGAACTTCTGACTTCGCTTTCATTTACTGTTCTTCTTTTTCTTTTACTTCACCGAAGCCAGCACACCCACGTTCCACCAAGTTTTGTCTCCTCAAGTCAACCCGTCAAGCAGATTGTTAACTCCTCCTTGCAAATCAAGCAGCGACAGAAGCTGCTTCTCATCCCTCACCCACCAAAGAAGCCCCCAACAGCTACATCAGCGTCCGCTCCATCTCTCGGGTTTTTGACTGCCACACTCTCCACCTTGCTGCCACGTTAGGTCAACCAAGAGCCCAGCAAAGCTAGTTCGCACGCCAGCTCCTTTCTGTGCCCGAGAGTCCACTGACCGGCCCACATCTCACGAAGAAGCAGCCAGCTCATCTTCTTTTCCCATCTGCTGCCTCTGACCTTGCTGCCCACGTGAAGAAGCTGCTGCCGCGTCTCCTTCGTGCGCGCAAGTCAACGCTCAGCTTCAGCATCTTCGTTTCATCCGCGACGCCTGCCCCATCCACGTGTCCACGCCGTCCACGACGCCACCAACTTTCATTTCCCTTGCTGCTTCCCTTGTTCGGCCCAGCAGCAACGCACGAAGCCCAGCTTCACCTATTCCTCAGCCCACCAGCCTTCAAGAGTCCAGCAGCCCAAGTCTTTAGTCATCTCAGCTCAAGTGAGTCCAGAAGCTCCGTGAAGGTTAGTCAAGCAGCCTGCAAATTGAAGTCCACGAAATTGCAGCTCCAATTCAGTCTCGCGGGCCCAGTGAATTAAATCCATTCAGCCCACGATTTGAAGCCCAGCCCAATTGTGAAGCCCAATTTAGCAAGGCCCAAGCAAGTTCGGCCCAAGCCCAGCTTTTAGTGTGGGCTTGCAAGGCTTGTAGGCCCGGCCCGAGTGTCCGTCGACGCCGCCGAAAGTTCGGGTTTCGACCGCCGTTGCGGTGATCCAGTCTTCGATTTTAACAAGTGAGTTTTGCTCACTAATGCTTTCTTAGTTTGCTAATTATGCTTAAGGGTTAATTAGATTTAATTAAGTGCAATTAGGTGGTTAGATTAGTTTAGAACAATTAAATTAGTGACTTAATGATGCATGTTAGGTGGTTAGACTTAGTCATTAGCAAGTAAAGAGCTTCTAATATTTGTTGAATGCATCTCGAGATTTTTCCCGACCCGTCTCGGGTTCCAATTAGGCATTACGGGCCTAAATTAGATTTTTAGTATTTAATAATTAATTTTCGAAATTAATTAATTAATTTTTTTTTAAAATTAGGATGGGATAGCCAACAACCGAAATTTTGTGCCGATTGTCGTGGTGCAGCCTGTTTATTTATTTGAGTTCTACGTTGTGTGGAATTGAATTAATTGCGGAATTTTAGGATTTGTCCCAAATTGTTTGATATTGAATATTTGATTGGTAGATGGCCGAGTATGGTTATTTAACCTTTATAATGTTTTGATGAGTTGTAAAGCGAAAAGAATCGTGAGAGTGAACTAGGAATTCTCTTGGCTGGACCGATCGTGCACGTATAGAGGGCGTGATTCAGTGATTAAGGATATCACTGTGCGAAAACAGTGCCTTAAAGAACGCACAATGTCGGTGATCAGTATGTCATTTGGCAAAAACGACGCCCGAGAAACACATGTGATTTGGTGAATAAGTATACCATTTGGGAAATATGGAAATTGTTGAGTGGGACCGTAAAGCCACTAAATATGGAAAGTGTCGAGTGGGACCATAAAGCCACTAAATATTGAAAGTTGTCAAGTGGGACCGTAAAGCCACTAAATATTGAAAATTGCCGAGTGGGGCGTGATTTCCACCTATACTTAAGTTGTGTCCTAAGGACCGTGATTCGTAATTGGGAATTGAGTTGGAATAATTGAAATGACCGGAAGTGGTCTTGTTGATATGTAATCGACTAGCTCGATTGATCATTGCTTGGATCTGATGTTGTAAATTGATTGATTGAATTGAAATGACCGAGGAAAGGTCATGTTGACATGTAATCGACTAAGTCGATTGATTGAGATATCGGTCTATGATGTGATTGCTTGCGTGCCTATTGAACTATGCTAATATGCAGGTGGAATCTGAGGCCAAGGTAAGTCCTCCGACCCGTGCGTGCATAGGCGGCCCGGTTAGCGTATTGGTTTACTAATTGGGTTTTAAGGGGTAGAACTCGCTAAGACGTAGTCTCGTTGGTTATTAAATAACAATTTCAGGTCCGTAGAGGGACCGGAGGAGGATTACCTGTTGGATGACCCTGATGACAAGCCAACAGAAGATGAAGAGCTTGAAGAAAACAACCTTAGTGAAGAAGAGTCTGAGGAGGATCGGAATGATAATCCCGAGTATGACCCGGATGAGGACTGAGATCCCATCCTGTTTTGTGAACCTTGTGTACTTGTGGATAGGTGTTAGATCAGACCTATGTTAATAGTAGTGTAAGATACTATGAAGTGTGTGTGTATAAAAATGTGGTTGTGGATTTCAGTATGAAAAATATGGCCCTGCTTTTCTATCTCATTGCTTTATTGTCTGGGGATTTTTAGCTGCTTCCGCATGTGCTATTGAAAATGAAAGGGTCGGCGATACGTAGTCCTGGGATATCGCATTCTAAAATCGACCAAAGTAGAAGGATGTGCGCGTGCTTGAGGATTAGGGCGTGACACTAAAATCCCTAAAAGCTACCCGATAGGTTAGGTCCTACTAAAATTGCATTCGGTCGATTTTTAACCACGAAATTGAATTCGATTTCAGGAATCGGACGTTTGAGCGTGTCACGATTCATTTTTAGGACGTCATCTCATCCTTTGAAAAATTTTCGTCGAGTCCGGAATTTTGCGGAAAAATCGAATTACGGACAAAATGGAAAATAAAATGGAAATTCAGATGGGAAGAGGAGTGTGCTATTTGGCTACCCAAAAATGGCTTAATTAGGGAAATTAGAGCTATTTTCTAAGTGGTTGGGCTATTGACTTTAAAGGATGAAGACATTGAAGCTTTTATAATAAGCGTTTAGATATTTTAGCTAGGCTTGTGATTGGCTTACCAATTGACTTACATTCCCTCTCCTCTCTCCCATTTCTTTCCTTCATTTCATGCGTGACCCCTCAGCCGTTCACCCCCTCTGCTACTCTCTTCTTCTTTTTCCCCTCAACTTTCCTCACGCATTTCCCTCCTTGATTCTAGTTCTGTTTTTTTTTTTTTTTTTTTTCCCTTCCTCTTGCTACGTCATTCCACCGTCCACTCTCCACCGTCCAACCAACTCCACACATCCCCTCATGCCAACGTCACCTTCCATCCCCTCATCCATCTCACGCCCACAACATAGCTCCACGCCAACAAGCCCTCCACTTCCAGCGTCCACCCATCTCCACAGCGCCCACAGCCGCACCACCCCGTGTTCAACTGCCGTCCGCCTCAGCTCTGCCACCCGCCACCAGTGCGTCCAGCAGCCGCCTAGCTCACCACAGCTCCTTCACAACCAGCCGCATGACCACCGACCAAGCTTCCACAGAACCAAGCCCTCCTTGGCCGTGAGGCTTGTAGGGCCTTTTCAGCTGCCAGTTGAGCTCCGTTGGAGACGCGGTAACCTCGAGTCCTCGTCACCATCGTGCTTCCGTCGCCATGAGCCTGCCGCCGTCCTAATCCAGTGAGTTAACTCCATAATCCTTGATTAGGATGTTAATTGTGCTTATGGGGTTAGATTAGTGTTAATTAGCTTGGTTAGATTAGTATTAATTAGCTTGGTTAGATTAATGTTAATTGGCTTGTGTTAGATTAGTGATAATCAGGTTTAGGTTAGTGCTAAAGATGGATTAGTGTTAATTAGGTTGGTTTAGCTCAATCTAATGGATTTCTCCTTAAATCTGTTTACTGGACCCTCACTGTTTGCTATTTTCGTGGATTAAAATGTGCCATGATTTTGAGTTTTCTTCCTTCTTGAAAAATGTTTTGGACATCTTTATTTATAACATATATTTTACTCAAGATTTTATGGATTGAAAAGAACAAGATTTCAACTTCGTTTCATGCAAAGCAGAATCTCGGTTTGTGCTGGAACCATTGACTGTTTGGTGTTTAAGGGATTTTGATCAACTCTTAGGGTTCGATTTTCGAAAGAGTTTCTTCACAAATGCTTTTCATCACATCTTGATGTTTAACATAGTCAAATTTCAGAGCAAACGGATGAGTTTTGGACCTTGAACCAAGCTGGTTTTGGAAAACATAATTTCTGGACACGGACACAGTTTTAGTAATGATTTGTACGAATTACTGCTCTTATTCTAGGAACATATGGGTCAAGGTGTCTTCATGAAAAGTGTTCTTTTAAGTGTCTTTTATAACATATTTAAATATGAGAATTTTCCAAACTCATTTGGTTATGTTTCTGGAATTAAACTTCGAGACGGGCAAATGGACCCAATTTCTGCCGGTTAGGGCCGGTTGTGGTTTTGTGTTTGTTCTTGATGTCTTGCTTGTTGGATAATGTATATCTGTGTGATTTGGTTGATTGTTGGCATGCTGAGAACTTATGCGTGATATTATGTGAATGGTTGTTCTATGGTAATTATCCATTATTATTGCAAAAGATGGCCTTATGGGCAATTATTTAGATAAACAATAAGGTGTCAGGTTCGGACACCAAAACTTATTTGCTCAGCAAAATAATGAGGTTTTAAACTAGGTGCATGCAAAGTTTGGTGGATTAATTTTGAGTACGAGAGCACCTACGAATTTCTTTCCAAAAGTTTTAAAGAAAAAAAAGGGGGAATTACCCAAGTTTAGTTCTAAAAGAGGGTGGTTGGAAAAGAAAATAGAAAATAAATGAGGTGTCGGGTTTGGACGCCAAATTTTATTTGCTCAGTAAAACAAAGAGGTTTTATAGTATAAGTGTGCAAAGTTTGGCAGATTGATTTTGAGTATGTGACCACGTACGAATTTATTTCGAAATGTTTTGAACAAAAAAAGGGGGGGGGGGTTTGCAAGGTTTATTATTTGAAAAGGGATTTTGATGTTCTTGGCTAATGAGGAAGATAATAATGGACTTGATTGATGGTGTGCTCGTGTGATCACCTAAATACCCTGATGCATATGAATATGCAAGGTAATGAAACCGTCCTGATGCATATGAATATGCGGGACGATACCTAATTAAGTTTGAGTACCCCACATCAACGGATGCTAGTCGCGGTGAAGGCTAGGCCGATGCTCCTTATTGGAATGCCATCCTAATGCGTATAAATACGCGGGATGATGCCGTGCCCGACGGAGCGGGACGATGCCTGGTTACGTCGAATGACCGCCGACTACTGAGTTGGCTGTGGCAGTTGAGTCGTAATAACTGGAATATGCCTTAATGGTTGTGATTGTTGTGCCTGATTATGGGGCAAAATTGTGTGGCACGGTATAGAACGTGTCATAACAATTTACCTTATAATCGGGACCCATGTGAATATTTGAAGAGTGAAACATGTGTTCCGATTATTAAATTACGCTTGCTGCATTGATAATAGCATATGTGTTGAGCTAACATGCAGGTATGCACCAAGGCGAGGTGAGTTTTGTATTATGCGTGCTTAGGATCGCCTTCAAGGCGAATTTGCGTCCTAATCGAGATTTAGGTTATTGACTTGCTAAGATTTTATCTCACCCGGTCGTGAGCTAACCTTTCTCAGGGCTGTAGCGTGGAAATTTGCTGAGTGCGGATTTGGTGGGCGCGAGATGCAACACCTTTTGGCTGGCCCTGTTGTTAGTGAAGTAGGTTGACTCAAGCTCTTGAAGGTTATTGAGAGGGTCGATAGGAAGTGGCAGTGGAAAGGCTTGTAAGTATTAAACTTCCTAGGGTTAACAATTGAAAAATGAAGATGTTGTTTTCAGCAATGTTTGCCGTGTTTTACTATCCCCATGTTTGTTTATTGGTCGGGTGTTTATTTAATTCGCTTCCACATATGCTTAATTGAAAGATAAAGATAAGAAGAATGGGTCGACGGCGTGTCCCGAGATGTTGCATTTTCAATTGACCGCCGAGGGATATGCGCGTGCCGGGGGTTCGGGGTGTGACAATTCTAATATCTCTCTTTATTTGATTTTGACGTCGTGCAAGAAGAGAATGAATCATGTCATGATTGTGTGATTGCATGCATGCGAAGTTGTTTCACTTGCTTGAATTAACGCTAAAGGACCGTTGTAGAAGTCATCTTGCGCTATTCCGGTGATGGATTTTGATGACGTGGGATTAATGCTGTTGGCAATGTTAAAGCTGTTAAAAATTTATTGGCCTGAAATTTTGTTGTTCTTTTTTCAAACTCTCTCTCTCTCTCTCTCTCTCTCTCTCTCTCTCTCTCTCTCTCTCTGATTATAAGAGTGACAAACTACAATCAAGGTACAGTCAGAAACATAATTATAGAAAGACCTCATAATACATATAAATCACGTATTAATACCTCAATCTGAAGTAAGTGTAGTAATTGAAAGATTGGATCTCAATAACACGAAATGCAGACTAGGTAGTCCCTTGGTGAAGATGTTTGCTGGCTAATCGGCTATAAGCATGTAGCGAACTTGTAGATTGCCGAAAGTATCCTGCTTTGAAACAAAGTGAAAAATCTAACTTAATGTGCTTGGTGCGAGCACAATAACACAGGGTTGAGAGTAAGATAGGTGGCGTAAATGTTGTCGCAATAAACGGTGAGAAGATCAAAAGGGGTGACCTCAATTCACAAAGTAAATGACGAATCCAAATAGTCTAATAAACATAGTGAGTGATACAACACTCAACCTCTATACTAAAATGGGCTATGGTGGATTGTTTCTTGGCACTTAGTGAAACAAGATCAACACCTAGAGAAACACAAAAATCCAAGGTCGGCCGTTGAGTATCGAAGCACCTAGTCCAGTCTATTTTTGCATAAGCAATCAATGAAGTGGGAGAATACCACTCAATGAGCAATCTGTGAGTGGATGTGTGAGCTAATTGTTGTATATACATTTGATGGCCTAGAGATAAGGTAATATGGGTTAATGCAAGGATTGATTAACCAAGTTCATAGCAAAAACAGTATCAAGTCTTGTCATGGCACATGCTGTAGTGAACCAACTATCTATCAAGAAAACGTCAAAAAAAAGAAGAAGCTTACCATCATTAGCGAATAATAGAGTTTTCGAGGCCAAGGCTATAGACACGGGTTTAGCCTTAACGAGTTCAAACTTGTGCAAAAGGCCATTAGCATAGTTGGCTTGAAATAAATACGTACCATCAAGTGATGATTCTAAATGACAAAGAAATAGTGAAGTGGTCTAAAGACAGTAATATATGAGGAGTATAACTAGTGACAAAAGATATCATCAATATGCTATAGAAGTTATAGGCAGCCTCGAGAAGGAGCACAAGCGAACAAAGGAGGATAAACTTACTGGCATAATATACATCTTTATTAAATAGATTACACAACATCATAACATTTGTAACATGTTCTTAACTCCAAAAGAATTCCTCACCAGTCCTTAGAAAATTATTACAAACGATGACACATTTGATCATCGAGAAAAACCTTCTTGTAAGATAAGAATTGAAAATTTAAAAATAGAATTGTTTCTAATTCTAGGATTGAGTCAATATTTGGTGTACGGGATGGGGCATCATGTGTTTGGGGATTCTTTAACCAACTTTGACACCTCCTTAACGACCCTTTTTACAAATTCTCCTTCATACCTGCCAATTGCCAAAAAAAAAATTGAAGTAAGCTCTAAGAAGTATAAGAAGCAAATTAAGACTTTGATGGGCATGAGGAAAATAAGTACCCATTCGTGATTTTCTCCGATACCCATCCTTTGAAGGTCGCAACCTTCCTGAGAGCTTGCTCCCACCGCTCATAAGTAGTTGCATCAACCAGGTTCCTATGTTTAAGTATCCTCTGTCCAAAAACACCTTATAGGTCTCGCACGTTTGATCTCTTTACTTTATAGAAGATGAGCAATATCTTTTGGCCCTTTGTTTGATGGCATTCAACCATTTGAGCTTGCTCATTGAGGCACCAAGAAGAGGAGGCATAATCTTCAAAGAGAATCGGAATGGATATCTTGCAAGTAGTTGATAGCATCATAAATGTCATTATCAATATATGTACCAATGAGAGATGGATCATCATTGTCAAATACTTTGATTCCTTCAAGCTTAAAGTTGACACGGAGGAAAGCAGCAAGGTTATGTTGAGTATCAGGACCACGAATAGCTAAGAACACTTGGCATTTACTTTCTCTTCTTTTCTTCTTCGAAAAGTGAAAAAGCACTATTATCCAGTAAGACAAATCAAAGTGATGATGATATTATATAGCCAAGACGAATCACACAAAAATCCCAAAAGATTGAGGTAACTTTGAAAGCCACGAAAACGGTCTAGGTCATAAACTGCACGAACTTTACGTGCTTTTTTTATGTGGAATTGAAGAATGGCCAAAGCTCTCACATGATGAATACAAAGAATACTTTCGAAAGGTAGGTGCTTGGCTCAATGGAATTGGGACATACCGGAGCTTATGAATGTAAGGAGTCGTTCAATCCACATCATCTTCAAGTCACTTGTGTTGAGAAAACTCCTATTAGATTTTAAAGTTGACAAAACTTTTCTATTTCTTTTCTTATTCTTATTCTGAAGAATATTAGACTTTAGTGGAATTCTATCAAAGTCTATCTTACAACAAAAGTCTGCCTCACTCTGACGAAGATCTAGACTGAACTCAAGTGAAGAACGAAGAAATAATCAGACTTAGAATTATTGATCTTCCAACAAGGATTCAGTACGAACAAGATATATCTGGCTTTCTGGTTGATAATCTCACTTACCTTTTGAAAGTTATTGATGAAATCAATCACGGATTGATAAAATCAATTTAGAAGATGAGTTTTTTTAGAAAGAATCTACTTTTGGAAACCAAGATTCTGATTGTATGGGTGACCAGGATCATCAGACTTTCATCTCAATCTTCAAATGACTACAAAATCTCTTTGATTGATTCTGTTTAACGGGTTGATTAGAAGAATTCATCTGGATAGTGCCAATGGTCATAAAGGCATGGAGGAGTATTTAAGGAGGTTTTTTGGGTCATTTGCAAGAGAGTGTGAAAACTAGAATTCCAAAGTCTTAAGCTTATATTATCACTTGTTCTTCATCGATAGTGCTAATACTTGTATTTGAGAGAGAGAGAAACACAAAGAAGTGACTTAGTGAGAGAAAAAGAAACTCTTTACTGAGCAGTCAGTGTTATACTGTTGTAATTCTCTTTCGATTCATAGTGAAATCCAGCCAAAAGGTTGTTAGTATGGGAGAGTGGACGTATGCTTGATCTAAGCCGAACTACTATAAATCTTGTGTTCAATTTCTCTTCGTTGAACTCCTTTAATTTATTTGCTGTGATATTTTTATGAAGTCTTGCTATATTTTAAAAAATCTTATTTGAGTCAGAATCTTTATCAGAAGTCTATTACCTTACAAATTCAGTTTGAAGAAAAATATTTTTACTGCATCTTTAGATCAATTTGTTTTTAACACCTATTGATCCCCCTCCTCTAGGTGTTAATACTAGCTCTTTCAATTGGTATTAGAGCTGTGTGCTTACTTTATTAAGTGTTTTTACTTCTAAGCTAAAGATCTTTTATGACTAGTATTTTGGCTCCAGGATTAGTTGAAGGATAAAGCAACACCAAACCACCTTATTTAGATGGAAAGGAGTACAATGTGTGGAAGAACAAAATGAAGGCATTCCTCAGATCTAGAGATCCCCTAGAGTGGGATGTTGTTGAAAAATGAATTAATTCAAAGGCAACAATAGCCTCAGAGAAAGGGAAAGAAGTGATAAAAAAGATGCTGATGAAACCACACAACCTAAATTTACCAAGAGACAGGCTCTTGATGCAAAAGCTATTTATTCCTTATATTGTGCCTTGTCTCCCACTGAATACAACAGAATCCCCTCCTGTGAAACAGCAAAAGAAGTTTGGGACAGACTTCACGTCACTTATGAGGGGACTGATCGTGTGAAAGAGATAAAGATAAATATTCTACTTGGACAATATGAGTCCTTTAGAATGAAGCCTGGAGAGTCTATTTGTGACATGTTCAGTCGCTTTACAGAAATTGTGAATGGCCTGGCTTATCAAGGTCAACCAATTTCTGGACCAATGAAAGTCAACAAACTACTATGTGGACTTTCAAAGGATTGGAATCATGTGAAGTCTTCAATCAGAGAAACCCAAAGGATCATACCTCTATCTGTTGATGAACTGATAGGCACACTTCAATTGTACGAAGTGGAGTAGATCAATGATGAGGAAGATCCAAAAGGTAAGAAATCAATTGCATTAAAGTCTAATGTTGATTCTGATGATACAAATTCGCACGATGACATGGATGATGAGGAGCTAGCCCTAATGATAAAGAAATTCAAAAAACTGAATAGAAAAGGAAGAAGGTTAAATTGGAAGAAGCAAAGCATGCAAAATTCCCAGAAGAGACCAACGGAAGATGTTGAAATGAGCAAAGATGTAATATGTTTCGAGTGTAAGAAAAATGGGCATATCAGACTAAACTGTCCCTTGTTGAAAAGGAAGAAATGAAAGTTTGAGAAGTACAAGAAAGCTCTCAAAGCAGAAACCTAGAGTGACACTGAATGTGAAGAAAGTGAAGAGGAATTTGCAAATATATGTCTGATGGCTCACTCCGAATCAGAATTAGACACGAATTCAAATTCGACAAGGAAATGGAGGTAAGTCACTCGAAATTCATGTTAAAGTCTCTATGTATATAGAAGAACTTTGCCTCAATCTTAAATCCTCTCTTAAAAGGATTTTCGAACTGAAAAAGGAAAATTCTAAGCTCGGGCAATAGGAAGTTTATTGGAAAGAAAAGTTTAAAAATCCGAAAAGAAGTTTTGATGATTTGAAAGAAAATTTTGATTCTCTTTCAAAGGAAAATGTCTATTTAAAAGGAGGATTTTAGATATTTCCAAAATTTTTTTCAAAGGATTAGAAAAATTATAGAGAATTCTTACAGCTGAATTATCATATTTTAACAAATCTAGTTTGGGTATGAATAATGAAACAATTCCTTTGATTGATTTTCCTAAAGTAAAAGAAAAACTTAGACAAAGACCTCCAAAGTCATTTTACAAAAATCATTTTCAAAAAGTGCTTGTAAAACCTGTTGGCCAAAGTGCTCTCAAATGTTCTAAGTGTAACACTCGAACATTTTGAGAATGAATGTCCCAAAGTTTGGAGACTAGTTAAGAAGGATCTGGCAAAGACTGTTTTTAACACTAACTCTCTTGGACCCAAGAAAATCTGGGTACCAAAGAAAGTTTGAGTTATTCTTCTGATTGCAGGTCACTATTAAAAGAAAAATCAAATGGTATTTGGATAATGGCTATTCTAGGCATCTGACAAGAGACTCAAGCTGCTTCGTAAAACTTGAAAGACAAAAAGAAGGAAATGTTTTTTGGTGGAAACAACAAAGGAAATATTATAGGATATGGAACAATGAAGATTGGAACCCTAACTATCAACAACGTTTCCCTGGTAAAAGGCTTAAACTACAATCTTCTGAGTATAAGTCAGCTTTGTGATACAAGTTTTAGAATAAACTTTCAAGAAGGTATTTGTTATGGAGTAAGTCAAGATCTATCTCAATTCTTTATTGGGCGAAGGCATGCAACATATATCTTCTGGACATAAATCCAGAAAAATCTCAATTCCTTATTTCAATACAAGATGAAGAAAATCTCTGGCATCGAAAGCTTGGTCATGTCAATATGAAACAGATTGCCAAACTTTCTTCTAAAAAGCTGGTTCGAGGGTTTCCTAATATGGCTTATCAAAAGTCTGAATCTTGCACTCCCTGTATCTTGGGAAAATAGGTCAGAAGTTCATTTAAACCAATAAATTAGGTTTCTAGCAATCGAGTTTTACAGCTTCTTCATATGGATCTTTTTGGACCAACAAGAACTCAGAGTATTGGTGGAAAGAAATATTGTCTAGTAATTGTGGATGATTATTCATATTTCTCTTGGGTATTCTTTTTGGCAAGTAAGTCTGAAACTTTCTCTTATTTTTCAAAGTTTGCCAAGAAAGTTCAGAACGAGAAATGTTATGTTATCTCAAGCATAAAAACAAATCATGGGGGTGAGTTTGAAAATCAAGATTTTGCAAATTTCTGTAATGAATCTGGTTTTCAACATGTTTTTTCTTTTCCATACACTCTAGAAAAAAACGGAGTTGTGAAAAGGAAAAACAGATCTTTACAGGAGATGGCCAAAACTCTATTGATATAAAGCAAAATCCCTTCTTGATTTTGGGCAGAAGCAGTCTCTACTGCCTGTTATCTAATCTATATGGTGTTTTTAAGGCCTATCCTAGAGAAGACTCCCTATGAAGTATATAAAGGGAAGAAACCTAACCTCTCTTACTTTCATGTTTTTTGCTGTAAGTGCTTTATCTTGAAGAATACAAATGATCGTTCTGGAAAATTTGAAGAAAGATTGGATGAAGGAATTTTTCTTGGCTATTCAATGTCAAGTAAAGCTTACGGGGTGTTTAACAAGAAGACTCAAACTGTAGAAGAATCAATGAACGTCAGATTTCAGGAAAATATGCAAAATCAACCAAATTAGGTTCAACTTGAAGAATCTGAACCAGTTCCAGACTCAATAAAGTCTAATTCCCCTGGAGAACCTCAATCTTCTAGAGAATAGCAACAAGCAGAACTAGAAGATTCGAAGGAAATAGAAGATCAATAGAATGACAAATCAAATAACAACTAGAAGCAAAAATCAAGTCATCCCAAAGATCTCATCATTAGCAATTTAGCTGAAGGAATCCACACCAAATCCAAGGGAAAAGAAGATTCGAGTGCAATAGCACTCATTTCAAAGATAGAACCAAAAATTGCAGAAGAAGCATTATCTGACGAAAGCTGGATATAAGCTATGCAGGAAGAACTTAGACAATTCAACATTAATGATGTGTGGGAGCTGATTCCTAAACCCAAAGGCAAATCTATGATTGGAACGAAGTGGGTATTCAGAAACAAAATGGATGAAAAATGTAAAGTAATCAGAAACAAAGCAAGGTTTGTGGCAAACGGATACACATAGGAAGAAGGAATAGGCTACGATGAGACTTATGCACCAGTAGCAAGGTTAGAAGCAATTAGATTATTACTTGCATTTGCCTGTTTTAAAAAATTCAGGTTATTCTAGATGGGCGTCAAAAGTGCTTTCCTTAATGGATTTATACAATAAGAAGTCTATGTGGAACAATCCCTAGAATTTTAAGATCCCAGAAAACCAGACTTTGTTTATAGATTAAAGAAGGCATTGTATGGTCTGAAGCAGGTACCTCGAGCTTGGTATGAATGTTAAGTTTTTAATATATAATGGCTTTGAGAAAGGAAAAGTTGACACAACCTTGTTTATAAAAAGGGAAGAAAAAAATTTTCTGCTTGTACAAATTTATGTAGATGATATAATCTTTGGATCTTCTAACGAAAATCTGTGCAATAAATTTTCAAGATCTATGCAGGAAGAATTTGAAATGAGCATGATGGGTGAATTGACATTCGTTTTGGGTTTGCAAGTCAGACAATCAAAGAATGAAGCGTTTATTCACGAGGAGAAATATGCCAAAAATATTATCAAGAAGTTTGGAATGGAGAACTGCAAGAAAACAGAAACTCTCATGTCAAGCTCATCAAAACTCGACAAGGACGAAGGAGGGAAGAAAGTTGATCAAAAGCTATACAGAAGCATGATTGGTTCTCTTCTTTGTCTCACTTCCTCTAGACCTGGCATTCTATTTAGTGTGTGTATCTGTGCTAGATTACAATATGATCCCAAAGAATCACATTTTAGTACTGTTAAACGTATTGTCAAATATATTGCAACTTATCCAAAGCTAGGTCTGTGGTATCCAAAGGGTGGAGACCTTACTTTACTTGGTTATTCTGATGTTGATCTAGCTAGTTGTAGAGTCGATAGAAAAAGTACGTCAGGAACATGTCAATTGTTGGGACAAATGCTGGTATCATAGTTCTCAAGAAAGCAAAGTACCGTGGCACTCTCTATAGCAAAAGCAGAATATGTTGCTCTTGGAAGTTGCTGCTCACAAATTCTGTGGATTAGAGAACAACTAAGAGACTTTGAAATAGAAGAATTCTGCACATAAATTAGATGCGACAACACAAGTGCTATCAACCTTACTAGAAATCCAATTCTTCACTCAAGAGCAAAACACATCGAGATATGACATCATTTCATAAGAGATCATGTATAGAATTGCGAGATTAATGTTCAATTTATAGATTCGAAGAACCAACTGGCGGATATTTTTACAAACCAACATAAGCTTATTTGACTCAATTCATACGACGTCATTTCATAAGCTTATTTGACTCAATTCGTAGTAAGATGAATATCATCCTTCCTTCAGAGTAAAGTTTATGGTTGATCATACTCAACAACTCAACATATGGACGTTACTTCATTCTGGAAGTCTTTCTAATCTAGGTAGTTTATTTTAATTTTGGCGCATAAGTACTGAACAGGTATGTTTTTTTTTTTTTTTTTTTTGGTAACCTAGGGAACCTCGTAAGCCTACAGCCGGCGAGCAAACCTTGGGGGAGCGATTGCAGGACCCACCACCACAGTACTCCAGGTAAGAATCCTTAACGCCGCCTCTAGGATTCGAACTTCTCCCATTCGTGAGGGGGAGAGAGCCCGAGCCAGCTGCACCGCTGAGGGCGGTGGTACTGAACAGGTATGTTTATCTCTAATTTATCACTTATTTTTGGAAATTACAATTTTATTGCTGATTTTTCGAAATTTATTTCAAAATCTTTGGTAGTTACCTTTCTAATTTTTTTTTTTCGAAAATGCATTTTTTGTGATGATTCATTTGCCTTATTTCGATTTCTTTAAATTTTTTTAGATGAGCATAGTGTTTTCAAACCCTAACTCTCGAACTCTCATCTTTCTTGATTTCTCTCAAAAACTCTCTGCAAATTTTTCTCTCTTCTCTACACAAGCATGTCATCGAAGTCCTCCAAATCTGCAACAATGTCATTCCAAAGGAAATCTTCTCGCATTGCAAGTCGCGGCCCTCGCAATATGCCTCAAGGACCAACTCATTTTGATCTGATCGGAGAAGATTCTCCCCAGAGTTCTCCTCATCACTCTACAGATGAGGAAGTTACACAGGAGGCAACACCCATTTCAGTTGAGAGGCCTAAGGTACTTTTCAAACACTATAAGTTTTTGAGACAGGGTGGAAGTCCTATGGACTTTATCACTAACTTTCTAAATGACAACAGATACGGAAACGAAACTCTATTTTTAAGAACGATTGAAAGGTTAGGACTGGCACCGAAAGGAACAGCAGAGAAGGAATTTTTGAACTTTCCTTTTGATCCTCATTTTGGGTTAGAAAATTAGCCCGAGAACAAAGATGACGATGAGAGAATCTTTATAAATTTCCAATCGAAGATGGGTATGGCTGCTGAGATTAGTGGAGAAAGAACGAAATTTTTTCGTTCAAAAGAGTATAAAAAGGTTTATGCTCAATTGTTGAACAGAGGGGTTATAAACCCTCGAACAGTAGACTTTGACTTTCTGGATACTATCAAGGTTAACTTGAGGGAGAAGTTAGCCAACCTTCAATTTGAGAAATTTTGTGTAGAGACTTTTGAAGCATCTCCTGAATTAACAGCATATTTTTACTCGAATCTGTCTTTTCTGGATCAAACTCATATTCGGTTTACTATATGTGATAAAGTGTTTGATGTAGATGTGGTTCTCCTGGTTGATATTTTGGGTGTAGAACGAAGTGGCTTTCTACTCATAAATGTGTCCATTTCACAAGCCACTAGGTTTCTCGTAACAGACAGATTTCCGAGTGGAAGTATCACTTACTCTCGAATGCCTTCTTCAAATATCTTGTTGCATAAGATAGTGATAAATTGCATTTGACCAAAGGCTGCCTCTAAGACTGATGTTTTGAGATTTGAGGCAAAGATAATGTGGGCAATATGCAATAGAGTCGCCTTTTCACTCCTGCATACTATCCTTTTGCACATGTACAAAACAATGATGAAGGGAAAAAGGGCAATTGCCCTACTCTACTTTGATAATGAGATTATTCAGACACTTTCATATTCTGCCACCTTCTCAACTTCGATCAAGGACTCTTGCTCCTATGGAAATAGGAATGAAATTGATTTCGATGAGGCTGAAAGATCTTTCTAAAGCCCTGGATCTTCTGAAGAAGGAATCATTGAGCAAAATCAAGGAAGGATCTATTGCTGCAAAGAAGCGCAAAGGAAAGGATGTTGTCCAGAAGACATCATCAAAGAAGAAGAAATCTATCCTTCTGCAGGATGAAGAGAGGGAAGTTGATGATTTGACAATCTCTGCCCTTGCTTTGCATAATCTTCAACGTTCTGCTAATTCTGATGAGCAAGAAGAAGAAGAGGGTGAAAAGGAAGAGGAAGAAGAGAGTGATGCTGAAGAATATGAAGAGAAGGAGGATGAGGATGAGGATGAAGACTCAGAAGGAGACGCTGGTGTGATCCCAAAACTGGAGGAGACTAAGGGAACCAGGGACATTGCTGCACCTGAAGTAGAGGAGACTGAACCAAAAAAGAGATCTCTTGCTGGAAAGGAGACGGTGCAAGAAGGAGAAGTTTCATCTAAACCTGAAGGCACTAAAACAAGGGGAGATCGTGAGAAAACTCCATTAGTTGCACCTACTGCTAGTGATTGTATCAGTAGATCTCCTACAGATGCTAAAGATGTATTCACATCTCACTTCCGTGAAGTTCAAGTTAAAGGTATTGAAGAGGACACTCCAAGTCAGGGTAAGCAACAAACTGCACACGTTCAAGTTGACATTCCTTCACTTCTGGATGCTCCACATATTCATTTTGTTGAAGTTAGTGCCCAAACCGAACCTGAAGCAAACTATCACAGGATAGTAGAACTCCTCCTGGAGGTAAAGGCACAGCAATATGCGATGAAGTTTGAGATTCAGAAGTTGCATGCTGCTTTAGGATCTACCTCAGAATTTCTTATAGGTAAGGTACAGTCTCTTGACACTCAGGTTCAAATGCTGAATCAACAAGTTTCGCAGACTGTCGCTAAAGTGGAGAATGTATATCATCAATGCCTACATAAGCTTGAAGAGACTGGGCAATCTGTGACATCCTGAAATTCGACCCCGTTTCGATAAAGTGAAATAGGCCTTTCGTCGATGTGCCTATGGTCCTTTTTCTCTAAGCTGATCACTCACGAGTTAACTAACCTATTGGGTGAAGCCGTTAAGGGATGTATCTGCGGTAAAATCTCTAAAAGCTATTTAATTGGTTGGATTGGACTAAAATCACGTCTGATCGATTTTAACCACGGAATTGAATTCGATTTCGAGAATCGAATATTTGAGTGTGTCATAATTCATTTTTAGGACCTCATCTCATCGTCCGTCAAATTATTGACGAGTCCGAAATTTCGGGAAAGAAATTATCGGAGGAAAAATCGAACACCGGAAGAAAATATAAAAAAAAGGAAAGAGAAAGGAAAATAATAGAAGTAATAAGAATAGTGTGATTTTCTTACTATTTTATTATTTTCTATTTCTTTTCTCTCTCTCCCTTTTCTCTCTCTCTTTTCTCTCTCTCTCTCCCCCCACATGGTTTTTTCCCCCACCGACCGGATGCCTCCCCTTGCTGTCTCCCTCTTTGCTTTTTCTACTTTTGACCATTCAAACTTATCCTTTCTCTCTCTCTCCTCTCTCTTCTCCCCCACTCCCATGGACCGACTTCTTCTTCTTCTCCTTTCTGGTTTGTACGAAGACAGAAGCGGACCGAAGCAGAAGCAGCAGCCAGCCGCCCGTCGCCGCCGCATAGAAGTTGGACCTCCATCCGCGCGACGCCCGCCCGCGCACACCGCGCACTCCGCCACTGCCCCCTTCGCACCCTGCCATCCCTGCCGTACGCTGTCCAGCCCGTTCAACCTCTGTCCAGCTCGGACCGGCCACCTACGGCCGCCGTTCGACCCCGCCGGACCTCCACCGATCCTACCCCGTACCTTGCCGCCCTTGCTGCTTTAGTTTGTTGCTGTTTTGTGTTCTTTTTCAGCCAGCACAGCCACCCCGCAGTGGGTATCCAGCTGGTTCGAGCTCGCTTTTGGGCCGTTTTCGGGCCCCGAACCCGAGCCGTGCTTTGGGAGGAATTGATCCTCATGCCATCCCCGTCGGATTGGTCCGACTTGCGCGCGATTCCGGTGAGTAATCTCACTAATCATTGCTTAGTGGACTAATTACACTTAAGGGTTGTTTAGTTTTAATTAATTAGGTTTAGGTGTTTAGATTAGTATGGATTGGTGTTTATTAGTCAATTGTGATGCGAATTAGACAAATTGAGTGTGCATTTAGCAAGTAGACGTGGTCTACTATTTATTGAGGGTAGCTCGGGATTCTTCCGACCCTTTATCGGGCTTCAATTTGACAATTCGGGCCTAAGTGGAATTTTTAGTATTTAAATATTATTTTTCGAAATTAAATTAATTATTTATTTGTTTTCCGAAAATTCAACCGGGATGGTCGGTGATCGGAATTTTATGCCAATGATCATGGTGAAGTCCGTTTATTTAATTGGGCTTTATTTTGAGCTAAATTGAATTTTTAATATTTATTAATTAATTTTCGAAATTAATAAATTAATTATTTATTTTTCGGAAATTAAGGCTAAGATGGCCGACGACCGAAATCTCGTGCTGATTGTTGTGGCGTAATCTATTTATTTATTTGAGCTCTACGTTGCTTGGAATTAAATAAATTGTTATATTTTAGGGATTTACCCTAAATTGATTGAAATTGAATTATTGATTGATAGATGGCCAAGTATGGCTATTTAGCATTTTAATACCTTGTTGAACTGTAAGTGGAGAGAGTGGTGAGAGCTAACTGAGAATTCTATGGGCTGAGACCGATCAAGCACGAAATTTAGATAGGCGTGGTTCGGTGATTAAGGATATCACTGTGCGAAAATAGCGCTTTAAAGAACGCACGCAGACTGTCTGTGATCTATGATGGGCGTGGTTCGGTGATGAGGAATATCACTGTGCGAAAATGGCGCCTTAAAGAACGCACGTAGACCGTCTGTTACTTATGTCACATTGGCAAAAACGACGCCCGAAAGCATTGATGTGGCTCTGTGACCGAGTACACTATGGGAGGTTTTACAGTGTGGAATTAATGACCTAGGATGGTCCGTCTGACATGTAATCGACTAGTTCAATTAATCAATGATTTAATCTGATTGCCGTGATTTAATTAACTATCATGGAGTATCTGTATATAACTTGAATTGCAGGTTGGAACTAAGGCCAAAGTAAGTCCTCTGACTCATGTTGTACTTAGGCAACCGAGTAGTGTATTGATTCCCCAATTGAGTCTTAGTGGGGTAGAACTTGCTGAGACGTAGTCTCATCCCGATTGTGGGACAACATTTCAGGCCCTTAGAATGGCAGCACCTCCACCTCCTCGTCCTCGTATGCATTATGGTGTCCCAAAGTAGATTTCAGAATTTGAGACCCATTTCCATGTCCACCCTCATCCGGAAGGATTGGTGTATGTATTAGTTTAGTCAACCATCTGAGTTAACGTGGGAGAGGAAGACCAGAGGCCCCACAGGTGTCGGTCTTGGTATCGTGATTATTTTGATGGACGCAGAGAAGGTCCTATTCCGGAAGAGGACGTGCCTTTTGACGTGATGGAAAAGGCGTTTGGAGAGGGAACAACCGATCGAGTGGATGGATCGATAATGGATGTGAGGGACCCGCAGCAGGAGGCCAAAGCTCGCACTCCCGTATATTCAACTAAGGAAGACAATGGGCATGAAGGTAACAGTGAGATGGCGCAGCAAGAGGTGGAAGGACCGGAAGAAAACGAAGATTGGGGAGCAGCTGAGGAGATGCCTGAAGATGAGCCGGCATCTGAAACCGAGGACGAAGCTAAAGAGGAGGACGAAGAATCAGAGGAGGAGGAACTTAGCGAAGAAGGAACCAAGGAGGATCCGGATGATCCTGAGTACGACCCGGATGAGGACTAAGATCCCATCCTCTTTTGTGAACCCCGTTTTGGTGTGAATAGAGTGAAATAAGAGGTTGTGAAGGGTTGTGAAGTACTCTGGTTTGTGTCTTGTATAAAAGTTTTGTTATGAGTTTCAATGTGAAAAATGTGGTCTTGTTTTTCTATCCCATTGTTTTATTGTCTAGGGAGAAGTACCCCTACGTGTTTAAAGAGGCGTAAGCGATGTCTAATTTCGAGGACGAAATTCTCTGAGGAGGGGAGAATTGTGGCATCCTAGAATTTCATAAAAATCCCTGAATATGCCATGGACCATGGATAGGCGATGGAAGTACCGATATTGTAATTTGTAGCCTTCTAATCCATGATTTGCGATGAGATGTATGGCCAAGTCTTTAATGGATGAATTTTGGAAAGGAAGTTTTATCTTTGGCCACATGTATCATGAATGGGAACTTATGGATTTTTAATTTCAAGTATATAGTTATCTTAAATTGCAATTTAGTGCTTTAATTAAATAGAGATTTAATTAGTTTTAAAAATGGGTTAAAATTGGATCTAATTAAACTTGGGTCTTAGGCCCAAGAGGGATGGGCCTAAGATGGGCCAAGTTGGCTGGCCCATGAAGCCCATGAAGGGCTGCCGTCAACCACAAGGAGGGGAGAAGCCGGCCCATCTTCAAGCCCATCTTGTGCATGGGGTTTGCCAAGTGGCAAAAAGGGGAGTTACACCCATTGGCCACCTTGGGCAGCTCCTAATCATTACAAATGATTGAATAAAAGGAAATAGAGAGAGAGAGGGAGTGACCGTTTTTGAGAGAGGGAGAGAGAGAAAGCTGTCGAGAGAGTGAGGAACCGAGAGAGAGGAGGAAGAGGCCGCGCGAGGAAGAAGCCGCTCGTCTATCGCTCGTCGTTGCCGTGTCCAGCCGTCATGTGCTCATGCTTGCTCGGTTTGGAGGCAAGTTAGATCCTTTGATCTGCTCTTGCATGTTGTGTCTAGAATGTGTTATTGAATGGTGATGAATTTCGGATGTCTAGGGTGTGAAAAATCGAAGTTTTAAGAGTGTTGTTTTGAAAGTGTAAACTGTTCTCGAGTAAACAGCCTGACCCAGAATGTTGTAGTGGCTTGCATGCGATGTTTGAGTCGGCTTTTGGCTTCGACTTCTGTATGAAAGTTATAGATAACGTCTTAAAGTATAACATAATAAAATTTGAGACAAAATGGCTGAGTTTTGTGGGGGTGAAACCCTCCCTCTACGAAAATGTTAGATCAGAAGCTGTTTTGTTGACCTCTTGGTGATTTTGTGTGTTGCATGTAACTGTTTACTGATAATTTCACTTCGACTTCTTCACGAAAGTTGTAGAGAACATCTTAAAGACTAACATACTCAAATTTTAGGTAAAACGAACAAGTATAGCCTAGTGAAACGATTTTTCTTTTGAAGACGTTAGTCTGGAAATGTTGTACTGAGCTCCAGTGACTTCGTGGACTATAAAGTGACTTTCCTTTGAAAATCTCACCTTGATCCCTTAATAAAAGTTGTTAAGGACTCCTTTAAATATAACATACTCAAATTTGGGACAAAACGAACAAGTATAAGTGGGTGAAATCCTTATTTTTCGGAGAGACTGAATCTGGAGATTTCGGTAACTACCTTTGTTGAAATGCATGGCCTATACTATTCTGTACAAACCTCTTTTGGGAAAATGTTCTTTATAAGATGTCTTCATCTATGTCTTGACTACAACATAGTTAAATTTCGTGATTTTTGAAGGTCATTTCCATATTTAATCGAATGTGTTTTGAAAACTGTGCAATCTGTCTACTCGGACTTGATGATGTTGAAATGCATGGCCTATACTTTTCTGTACAAACCTCTTTTGGAAAAATGTTCTTCATAAGATGTCTTCATCTATGTCTTGACTACAACGTAGTTAAATTTTGTGATTTTTGAAGGTCATTTGCATATTTAATCGAATGTGTTTTGAAAACTGTGCAATCTGTCTACTCGGACTTGATGATGTTGAAATGCATGGTCTATATTATTCTGTACAAATCTCTTTTGGGAAAGTGTTCTGCATGAAATGTCTTTATTTATGTCTTGTATACAACATAGTTAAATTTCATAATTTTTGAAGGTTATTTGGGTGTTTAACTATAAATGTTTCAAAAACTGTGCAAGATGAACGGACAGAATAAATAATGCTGTGATGCCTGGTCTGTAGTTAATTTTGTGGGGATCTCTTGGTGAAGTGTTCTTCATGTAGTATCTGCTTTTATGTCTTAACTATCACATGTTCAAATTTCATAAATTTTGAAGGTCATTGAGGTATTTAATTGGAAATGTTTCAAAAACTGTGCATGAGTAAGGCTAAAACTCTTTTCTTGTGATATACGGATTGTAAGTATTCTGATTTAGCTGGAAATTGTGTTATTTATGGGTTATTGAAATTGTTGTGTAAATCATGATGTTTTGGATTATTACTCGTGTAATGATGTGATGATATTTATACATTTCATATGACATTAAAGGATTGGTAAATTTTCATGAACTCAAAGAAGGATTTCTTTTTAAAACCATTGCATCAAATGATATTTTCCCAATGCATGTTACATGATTTCAAAAAGGCTGATTTCAATCAATGGTGTTGTTACATCAAATGTGAAATTGAAAATGAGACATATAAGAACATGCATTGAAATGAGGATACCGTCGGAGGTGTGAGCCGACGACGCCCCGGGAGTGTCAGGATGCCCGGAGTGTGTGTACCGAATGCCTGGAGGTGTGTGCCGGACGTCCTCAGGAGTTTCAAGATGCCTGGAGGTGTGTGCCGGATGCCTGGAGGTGTGTGCTGAAGGTTCCTCGCGATGCTAGGTTGGGTGCGAGCGATAGAAATGTGGGATGCAATTACTGGTCCCGGGAAAGAGAAATGTGGCAATTCAATTGGAAAACATGAATTGAAATTGAATCATGCATGATGTGGTGACATGTATCCATGACTGTATGATGTAACATATATAAGTGCATGGTGATGTGTGCACATAGCTTGATGACATGAATGCATGACTACATGATCTATGTACTAATGCATTGGTGGTTTATGCACATGATATGGTGACTTATACATGGCTGTTTTGATGTATCATGCATGACCGAAAGGTGAGATATGATTGATATATATGTACTCTATGTTGCCATGATTGCTCTGTTTAATGCATTGAGTAGTGTAATGGATCTTTTACCTGCTGAGTGGTTGTACTCACCCCTTTAGGGACTAACATTTTAGATTAGAGAGATGCCTCTCCCTCTAGTCTCGCGCGGTACTTTTTACGGCCTTCCCTCGGATGTGGAGATCGAGTGCATGGAGCACGTATGCGTCACCATCCCTGGGTTGGTGTTCATACAAGTGCGGGTGTTGGTGATGTATGATGTGGGCCTAGCTGGGGGCCTCGTCATCCAGGAGTTCCTGTCCATCCATATCCGACGTGACGGGGTGATGATGGGGATGTTACCGCCACCACCGCTCGATGCACCTGGCTGGGTGTGATGGCCCGCGGGAGGAGAGGGAGCTGACACTTTTTGGAGAGGGAGCCGACACTTGTAGATGGAAGGTTTTACACATTCAATAGAGGGGGTCGATGATCTCTTTTGAGATGTAGCCAAGCGTAGTGAAAAGTCTTGGTTTCCTTTTTGTTTATACCGACCCAAGATGTCCATCCTGAAAATGTAAATAAAAGTGGTTCGGCTTTATGTTTTCCTTCTATGTGTAGTTGGTGTGCATTGTATCATCGCTAAGAGAGTAGAGGGATGGTGAGACTCGCCTCTAATTTTCGCTATGAGCTACACTAAACTCCTTTCAAAAAGACAAATGCCTATGAACCTCGGTCCTTCTTTACAACTCCCCTTTTTTCAAAGACAAGTAACCAGTATTGCAATAGGTAGAGCGTTTGGTATCTGTGGCGACCTTACTGGGTTTGGGGGTGCCACAGGGGTTGGTATCAGAGCAAAAGGTTTTTATATGGAGTGATAAGGAGCCTCACTTGGAAAGTGAGGAAAGTAATGACAATGCACACAATAGGATACTGACTGAGAGTGGTTGACTAACTTTGAACAACGGGTGATGTGTATTCGCCCGTAGATCCCCAATTTGTGTTTTGAGGTTACTCTTGGGTGCATATGTTACTTATTTTCTTGGTGCTATTGCTTTTTATGGAGACTTTGAGTCACAGATATTTCCTAAGGCAAATGCTTGGAAACTACAAGAAAATCATGGTACGATATGGAAGTCATCATCCATCGAGGGCCGAAGCCTCCGCATCATGGGCTGAACCGCGAATGGAAGATATCCTGCAGGTATTGGCCAATATTGGAAATTTGATGGAAAGACAAGCGCAGCAACAACTCGGAGCAGAACGCCGTACTCAAGGACTAGTGGAGCAATTTTTGAAGTTGAAACCACCCAAATTCAGTGGAATAGGAAGTCCTGAGGAGGCGGAGCATTGGATTGATGGGATGGAGCAAATTTTCCGGTTGTCGGACTGCAATGATGTTGAGAAAATAACTTTAGCAGAGTACTAGCTGGAGGGAAATGCGAAGTTTTGGTGGAGAGCTTCAAGGGACACAATCTTTCCACCAGGTACTGATGTTAATTGGGAAGAGTTTGTCAGGGCTTTCAATAGAAAGCATTTTTTCTGACTGTGCTAGGGATAAGAAAATCACAGAATTTGTTCAATTAGAACAAAAAGATCTGATAGTGGATCAGTATGAGGTAAGATTTTCTGAACTGTCTAGATATGCTCCTAGATTGATTGAAGATCAGGAAGAAAAAGCTAAGAGGTTTTTGAAGGGATTGAGAACTAGTATAAGGAAGCAACTGGTGCCTTTGAACATAAGAGATTATAATGAGATCTATGAAAGGGCACAGTTGGTGGAGCAGGAGTTAGTAAGGGAGCAGTCAGAGAATAAGAGACAATCGTCTTTTGGTGATAACAGGCGGGGTAAGAGACCCTATACGAGTCGGTCGGACACAGGAGTCTAAGAAGAAGGGCAATTTCGGGAATTTTGGGAAGGCTAGGGATGGTCCGAATTTGGGAAAAACACCTTATCGGAATGAAGAATGTCGAAGGTGTGATGGACGACATGGCCCCGGACCTTGTAATGGATGGTTGAAATGTTATGGCTGTGGAAAGGTAGGACATCTTAAGAAGGATTGTCCACAGGAGAGGTCCCGCACAAGTATCAACTCACTGCGACAAGTACCCCAGCGTGCTACTAGGCCATATTCTCAAAGGAATCCACAGAGGCCACCAGCTCAAGGAAAAGTGTATGCGGTCACCCAAGAGGAAGCAAAAGCTTCCAAAAACGTCATCTCAGGTACAATTTTTATAAATGGCAAGAAGGCTTATGCATTGTTTGATTAAGGTGCCACGCATTCATTTGTGTCTGAAAGATATAGATTGTTGAGTAAAATTGAAACGACATTTCTTGAGACCCCTCTTTGTGTTTTTACCCCTTTAAAGGATGCGGTGTTGTCTACACTGGTGTGTGAAAAATGTAAGATAACCATAGGAGGAAGAGATATGGAAGTAGATTTAGTCGTGATGGCCATGTATGATTTTGATGTTATCATAGGAATGGATTGGCTTCATAAGTATCGGGCCAAAATGGATTGTTATAGAAAAGTGATTCGATTTATTCTACCCGATTGGTCGGATTGTAAATTTACCGGGAGGCCGACCGACCTATCTATAGCACTTATTGCAGCAGTAGAAGCTGATGTGTTACTTGACGAAGGATGTCAAGGGTACCTAGCAATGGTTAAAGATTGTACCAAGGGAGAGCCTAAGCTTGATGAAATTCGGGTAGTGAATGAATTTCAAGACGTATTTCCCGAAGAGTTGCCAGGATTACCCCGAAAAGAGAAATTGAGTTTGAGATTGAACTAATGCAGAACAGGGACCAATATCGAAAGCCCCTTATAGGATGGCCCTAATGGAACTAAAGGAGTTAAAAGTGCAACTACGGGAGTTGCTTGACAAAGGATTCATTAGGCCAAGTGCTTCACCTTGGGGTGCACCGGTTACATTTGTGAAAAAGAAAGATGGGTCGATACGCTTGTGCATTGACTATAGACAACTGAATCAAGTGACCATTAAAAATAAGTATCCCTTGCCTAGAATTGACGACCTATTCGACCAACTCCAGGGAAGTTCGGTTTTCTCTAAGATTGATTTAAGGTCGGGATACCATCAGCTAAGAATTAAGAAAGAAGACATTCCTAAGACTGCATTTAGGACTCGTTATGGACATTACGAGTTCCTTGTCATGCCATTTGGATTGACAAATGCACCAACTACATTTATGGATCTAATGAATAGGGTGTTTAAACCCTATTTAGATCAGTTTGTGATTGTTTTTATCGACGATATCCTGGTTTATTCGGAAGGGCCAAAGGAACATGAGCAACACTTGAGGTTAGTTTTGCAAACTCTGAGGGATCACAAGTTATATGCCAAATTCAGCAAGTGTGAATTTTGGTTGGACCGGATAATATTTTTAAGACACGTGGTGTCAGGAGGAGGAATTGCAGTAGATCCGGCGAAAGTTGAGATGGTAATAAATTGGCCGAGACCGACCACACCTACCGAAATACGGAGTTTCCTAGGGCTGGCCGATTATTACCGAAGGTTTATTGAAGTGTTTTCACGATTGGCAGGCCCCTTAACCAAATTAACTAGAAAGAACGCGAAATTTGAATGGAGTGGGGAATGTGAAAGGAGCTTTCAAGAACTTAAAAGGAAGTTAACCACGGCCCCAATCTTGACTATACCATCTGGACCTAATGGTTTTACAGTATATAGTGATGCATCTCACAAAGGATTGTGATGTGTTTTGATGCAGCATGGTAAAGTCATAGCCTACGCATCTAGGTAGCTGAAACCCCATGAACTGAACTACCTAACGCATGATCTAGAATTGGCAGCTATAGTGTTCGCCTTGAAGATATGGAGACATTATTTATATGGGGAAAAGTTTGAGATTTATACAGATCATGAGAACCTGAAATATCTGTTCTCACAAAAGGAGCTGAACATGAGACAAAGGAGATGGATGGAGTTGTTGAAGGATTATGATTGTGAGATACGGTACCATCCAGGGAAGGCGAACAAGGTAGCGGATGCTCTTAGTCGTAAGTCAGCTATAAAGATGGCCAGTTTAAGAATGGCGGAATGGAACTTATTAAAGTCCATAGCGGACTCGGAATTTAAATTAAAAGTGGATGGTTTTACTGGTATGCTTAGAGCACTAAGGATTGAACCGGAAATTATTCAAAAAGTTAAGACCCTGCAAAAGTTTGACCCGGAAATTATGAAAGTAAAAGAGGCAGTATCTTTAGGGAAAAGACCAGAATTTCAAGTTTCTGGAAATGGAGTGGTAAGATGTCAAGGACGACTCTGTGTACTCGACAACGAAGAAGTGAAGAAGGAGATTCTGTTGAAGGCACATAGGAGTAAATATAGTATTCATCCAGGTAGTACAAAGATGTACAGAAATTTGCGTCAGCAATTTTGGTGGAATGGTATGAAAACAGATACGGCTAAGTATGTTTCTCAATGTTTGACGTGCCAACAAGTGAAGGCGGAACATCGCAAACCCGCAGGACTCTTGAGACCGTTAGACATACCAGAGTGGAAGTGGGAGCATATAACGATGGATTTTGTGTAAGGACTGCCAAGGACATCAAGTGGTCACGATTCAATTTGGGTAATAGTGGATCGTTTAACTAAGTTTGCCCATTTCTTAGCAGTCCGTATGAACTATTCAATGAATAGACTTGCTGAGATTTATGTAAGCTAGATAATACGCTTACATGGTATACCTGTAATGATCACCTCGGATCGAGACTCTAGGTTTACCTCGAACTTTTGGCGGAGTCTGCAAAATGCTTTAGGGACAAAGCTTCAATTCAGTACTGCTTTTCACCCTCAGACAGATGGACAAACAGAAAGAGTAATCCAAACAATAGAGGATATGCTGAGAGCCTGTATTATTGACTTTAAATGAAGATGGGATGAGAACTTGCATTTGGTAGAGTTTGCTTATAACAATAGTTTTCAAAAAAGTATAGGCATGGCCCCATATGAAGCGTTATACGGGAGAAGATGCAGGACCCCTGTCTGTTGGGACGAAGTAGGTGAAAGAAGATTGACAGGACTTGAATTGGTACAAGGTATCGCCAAAGCCGTTGAGATTATCAGGAAAAGACTTAAAACAGCCCAGAGTAGACAAAAAGGCTACGCGGACAGGCGTAGAAGGCCCTTGGAGTTTAGTGTGGGGGATCACGTATTTCTTAAAGTATCTCCATTAAAGGGAGTATCTTGTTTCGGAATGAAAGGAAAATTGGGTCCCAGATTTGTTGGACCTTTTGAGATACTTGAAAGAATAGGAGATGCAGCTTATCGTTTGGCGCTGCCTCCTAATTTGGGAAATTTACATGATGTGTTTCATGTGTCGATGCTAAGAAAGTATCAGCCAGATCTTGGTCACATACTCGATCATGAAGCCATCAAAGTAGACGAGAAAGTCCGGTGCATTGAACAGCCGGTGCAAGTGCTGGACAGAAAGGAACAAGTCCTTAGAACCAAAACGATCCCACTGGTTAAAGTATTATGGCGACATCACGATATGGAGGAAGCCATATGGGAGAATGAAGATCAGATGAGGGAGAAGTACCCCTACGTGTTTAAAGAGGCGTAAGCGATGTCTAATTTCGAGGACGAAATTCTCGAGGAGGAGGGAGAATTGTGGCATCCTAGAATTTCATAAAAATCCCTGAATATGCCATGGACCATGGATAGGCGATGGAAATGTACCGATATTGTAATTTGTAGCCTTCTAATCCATGATTTGCGATGAGATGTATGGCCAAGTCTTTAATGGATGAATTTTGGAAAGGAAGTTTTATCTTTGGCCATATGTATAATGAATGGGAACTTATGGATTTTTAATTTCAAGTATATAGTTATCTTAAATTGCAATTTAGTGCTTTAATTAAATAGAGATTTAATTAGTTTTAAAAATGGGTTAAAATTGGATCTAATTAAACTTGGGTCTTAGGCCCAAGAGGGATGGGCCTAAGATGGGCCAAGTTGGCCGGCCCAAGCCCATGAAGGGCTGCCGTCGACCACAAGGAGGGGAGAAGCCGGCCCATCTTCAAGCCCATCTTGTGCATGGGGTTTGCCAAGTGGCAAAAAGGGGAGTTACACCCATTGGCCACCTTGGGCAGCTCCTAATCATTACAAATGATTGAATAAAAGGAAATAGAGAGAGAGAGAGGGAGTGACTGTTTTTGAGAGAGGGAGAGAGAGAAAGCTGTCGAGAGAGTGAGGAACCGATAGAGAGGAGGAAGAGGCCGCGCGAGGAAGAAGCCGCTCGTCCGTCGCTCGTCGTTGCTGTGTCCAGCCGCCGTGTGCTCGTGCTTGCTCGGTTTGGAGGCAAGTTAGATCCTTTGATCTGCTCTTGCATGTTGTGTCTAGAATGTGTTATTGAATGGTGATGAATTTCGGATGTCTAGGGTGTGAAAAACCGAAGTTTTAAGAGTGTTGTTTTGAAAGTGTAAACTGTTCTCGAGTAAACAGCCTGACCCAGAATGTTATAGTGGCTTGCATGCGATGTTTCAGTCGGATTTTGGCTTCGACTTCTTTATGAAAGTTGTAGATACCATCTTAAAGTATAACATACTAAAATTTGAGACAAAATGGCTGAGATTTGAGGGGTGAAACCCTCCCTCTACGAAAATGTTAGATCTGAAGCTATTTTGTTGACCTCTTGGTGATTTTGTGTGTTGAATGTAACTTTTTACTGAGAATTTCACTTCGACTTCTTCACGAAAGTTGTATAGAACATCTTGAAGACTAACATACTCAAATTTGAGGTAAAACGAACAAGTATAGCCTAGTGAAACGATTTTTCTTTTGAAGACGTTAGATCTGGAAATGTTGTACTGAGCTCCAGTGACTTCGTGGACTATAAAGTGACTTTCCTTTGAAAATCTCACCTTGATCCCTTAATGAAAGTTGTTAAGGACTCCTTGAAATATAACATACTCAAATTTGGGACAAAACGAACAAGTATAAGTGGGTGAAATCCTTATTTTTCGGAGAGACTGAATCTGGAGATTTCGGTAACTACCTTTGTTGAAATGCATGGCCTATACTATTCTGTACAAACCTCTTTTGGAAAAATTTTCTTCATAAGATGTCTTCATCTATGTCTTGAATACAACATAGTTAAATTTCGTGATTTTTGAAGGTCATTTCCATATTTAATCAAATGTGTTTTGAAACTGTGTAATCTGTCAACTCGGACTTGATGATGTTGAAATGCATGGCCTATACTTTTCTGTACAAACCTCTTTTGGAAAAATGTTCTTCATAAGATGTCTTCATCTATGTCTTGAATACAACATAGTTAACGTTCATGATTTTTTAAGGTCATTTGCATATTTAATCGAATGTGTTTTGAAAACTGTGCAATCTGTCTACTCGGACTTGATGATGTTGAAATGCATGGTCTATATTATTCTGTACAAATCTCTTTTGGGAAAGTGTTCTTCATGAAATGTCTTTATTTATGTCTTGTCTGTAACATAGTTAAATTTTATAATTTTTTAAGGTTATTTGGCTGTTTAACTATAAATGTTTCAAAAACTGTGCAAGATGAACGGACAGAATAAATAATGCTGTGATGCGTGGTTTGTAGTTAATTTTGTGGGGATCTCTTGGTGAAGTGTTCTTCATGTAGTATCTGCTTTTATGTCTTAACTATCACATGTTCAAATTTCATAAATTCTGAAGGTCATTGAGGTATTTAATTGGAAATGATGCAAAAACTGTGCATGAGTAAGGCTAAAACTCTTTTCTTGTGATATACGGATTGTAAGTATTCTGATTTAGCTGAAAATTGTGTTATTTATGGGTTATTGAAATTGTTGTGTAAATCATGATGTTTTGGATTATTACTCGTGTAATGATGTGATGAAATTTATACATTTCATATGACATTAAAGGATTGGTAAATTTTCATGCACTCAAAGAAGGATTTCTTTTTAAAACCATTGCATCATGTGATATTTTTCCCAATGCATGTTACATGATTTCAAAAAGGCTGATTTCAATCAATGGTGTTGTTACATCAAATGTGAAATTGAAAATGAGACATATAAGAACATGCATTGAAATGAGGATACCGTCGGAGGTGTGAGCCGACGATGCCCTGGGAGTGTCGGGATGCCCGGAGTGTGTGTGCCGGATGTCCTCGGGAGTTTCGAGATGCCCGGAGGTGTGTGCCGGAGGTTCCTCGCGATGCCAAGTTGGGTGCGAGCGATAGAAATGTGGGATGCAATTACTAGTCTCGAGAAAGAGAAATGTGGCGATTCAATTGGAAAACATGAATTGAAATTGAATCATGCATAATGTGGTGACATGTATGCATGACTGTATGATATAACATGTATAAGTGCATGGTGATGTGTGCACATAGCATGATGACACGAATGCATGACTACATGATCTATGTACTAATGCATTGGTGGTTTATGCACATGATATGGTGACTTATACATTACTGTTTTGATGTATCATGCATGATCGAAAGGTGAGATATGATTGATATATATGTACTCTATGTTGCCATGATTGCTCTATTTAATGCATTAAGTAGTGTAATGGATCTTTTACCTGCTGAGTGGTTGTACTCACCCCTTTGGGGACTAACATTTCAGATTAGAGAGATGCCTCTCCCTCCAGTCTCGAGCGGTACTTTTTACGGCCTTCCCTCGGATGTGGAGGTCGAGTGCATGGAGCACGTATGCGTCACCATCCCTGGGTTGGTGTTCATACGAGTGCGGGTGCTGGTGATGCATGATGTGGGCCTGGCTGGGGGCCCTGTCATCCAGGAGTTCCTGTCCGTCCATGTCCGACGTGACGGGGTGATGCTGGGGATGTTACCGCCGCCACTGCCCAATGCACCTGGCTGGGTGTGATGGCCCGCAGGAGGAGAGGGAGCTGACACTTTTGGAGAGGGAGCCGACACTTGTAGATGGAAGGTTTTACACGTTCGATATAGGGGGTCGATGATCTCTTTTGAGATGTAGCCAAGCGTAGTGAAAAGTCTTGGTTTCATTTTTGTTTATACTGACCCAAGATGTCCATCCTTAAAATGTAAATAAAAGTGGTTCGGCTTTATGTTTTCCTTCTATGTGTAGTTGGTGTGCATTGTATCATCGCTAAGAGAGTAGAGGGATGGTGAGACTCGCCTCTAATTTTCGCTATGAGCTGCGCTAAACTCCTTTCAAAAAAAAAAAATGCCTATGAACCTCGGTCCTTCTTTACAACTCCCCTTTTTTCAAAGACAAGTAACCAGTATTGCAATAGGTAGAGCGTTTGGTATCTGTGGCGACCTTACTGGGTTTGGGGGTGCCACAGAACCACTATAAATCATATGTTCAATTTCTCTTCCCTGAACTCCTTTAATTTATTTGCTGTGATATTTTTCTGAAGTCTCACTATATTTTAAAAAATCTTATTTGAGTCTGAATCTTTATCAGAAGTTTATTGCCTTACAGACTCAGTTTGAAGCAAAATATTTTAACTGCATCTTTAGATCAATTTGTTTTTAACACCTATTCACCCTCCCTCTAGATGTCAATACTAGCTCTTTCAACTTGAAACCTTTGCGACTACCATTTTCACCAGCTCTGCTTCATGCCTGCACAAACGCACACGCACACATACATATATATATATATATATATATATATATATATATATATATATATATATATATGAGTAAAACCAAAGTTAGGCGTCCAGTTTGATTTCTTCCTTCCACTAACTCTACGATTTTGGATCGGTCATTCCCATATAAGTGCACGGGCTTTTTGGATTCATAAATACATATATACATACCCATCAGCAATGGTATGTGATATCCATCCTTTAATCTTCGCCATAGAAGTGAACGCATTCCACCATTTTTCCATTTCTTCTACACTGATCTACATCTTAGGTCTACGTAGGGTGTTTTCAAAGTTAACGCATTGGCGATGGATATCACCAACATCCACCTTGTAGAATACAGGGAAGACTGATTTGCCATCCTTTCCTTGGCAATCCATAATCTCTTTGAGCTCGTGGAGGCACCATTTACTTTATGCATACTATTCGGAGATGATCGAGATGGCAAACCTGCAACTCTTAATGGCCTTGAGAATCTCTGGGCCTATCTGCTCACCGACTGGGATCAAATCATAATCCCTGAACATGTGGAGACTAGCAGCTACTACGCTGTTGTACAGGAAATCAGTGAAGCCGGTGTGAGTGTCCGGGCCTCTTAAGCTCAAGAACACATCATAGTTCCGATGGACTGCACTTCTTTTTCTTTTGTAGCAATCTGTGAGCGTACACAGATAGAGGGGCTAGTGGTAGAACAATTGCCAGGACAATCATTTTCTTCATTGTCCGTAGCTTCCCTTTTTCTCTTTTGGGATCTAAGTAAGTATTCTTTCAATGCTCTCTCTTATCCACGACTTGATGCTTTCAAGATTCGAGTCATTGTGTATATTATTGTAGGAAATTGCGATCCATTTTCAACAAATTCTGAAAACTACTCATTTAGCCATGAAGAAATGAAGACTCAAGATCGTGGAAACAAGCTAAGAAAATTACTCGTTAGAAAAAGCCTATAAGAAATATGATGAGTCCGAGTTGAATTTGAAGACTCTAATTTGAAGAAGTATAAAAAAAAATCCTTGAACAAGCTAGAGAAGTCTCCGTTCATGGAAAACGTGATTTCTTCGTTAGCAATGTTAAATTAACATGCGAGTCCGTACGCAGATCTGATCCACACGTAGAGCATTTATCGGTCAAAGTCTCTAGCGGATAAACATTAAACGTGGAAAAAGCATGGCTCCTGCTTTGTCCCTTGTTGACTGAGTCCACCTTTATGTGCGGCCCAGCTAGCATAAAAAAGAAGAGAGCAAAAGTCAAAAAGTAAGTGCCTTTTGCAAGTGTGTGCACTCAAAGTGAAGAGGAGAGAGAGAGTGCACGGAGAGCTCACCGAGAACAGTGGAGAAGAGAACCAAAGTGAGCAAGATTTCGCGGTTCCTATTTGAAGGCTAAATATTGACAGAATATTATTCATGAGACGAAAGGTTATACATTGAGTTGGTCTAAATTGATATAATTAAAAGGTTTATAATTAAATTTATATATGTACAATAAATTTATGACATTTTGGACAATTATTCCACCTCCTTATTTTGACACATGATTAAATGGCATTATTCATGCATGTGATGCCATTTCAAGATAATATTATTGGCAAATGGCATTGTTCATTCATTCTTAAATCGAGGACAATTTCGATCATAGGGAAAAAGAAAGAAACCAGAGAAATGAGAGGAACTCAATGCACAATTTCCATTAAAAGAAATGTCGTGTGACATGCAATTTCAATTTTAAAAAAAAAAAAGTTAGTCGAGTCTAGAGTCTTTTAGAAAGATAAAGGACGCGCTATCTGATATTTTGGACTATCTTTTAATGAAGACGGTGCACTCTTTTAACTGTTGTCTTTTTCTCTTCGAAGTATGATTGGTCAATGTCTTAAACTATTTTTCATGTATCAAATTAAGTCCATTTTTTTAATAAAACACGAAAGAGGCATTTAGTTAGGATGAAAGGGGGAGAGTATTATAATTTAAGGTCAGTTCGTTCGATCAGGCCACCATCAGCGGATTGTTCGATTGCGACTAACCGAGACAAACTCAATTTGCATTCCCACACGACAACGACAATTACATCAATCAATACTCCGTGTTAGAATTTGCAATCGACACTAAGATGCTGACTGTCTTCTCCTTTGTTTTTCAGGACAGCGAGATATTTATTGCCGTATGAGTTCAAAACACGAAATAGCGTTTTTTCTTATTTTGGTTGCTTGCTGATCAGTACATGGTATTGATATAAGCTTTCAGCTTTTGACTATTGAAATCAGCACCCTAGCAAATAAGCGATCACCAAAGCTAGGGTCTCCGCATGTTCTTCTCGTTCCCACTGCGTTCCAACACCTTTGGAGTTTTCTCCGTTAGTTCGACACATTTGCGCTCGAGAGCCTCGCGAAACAGTCAAGTTGTAGTGTGAAGTGTTAAATTATGTCTCGAGTTTAAGCCGTGCATGAAATTCGACCGGTTTGGAGGATTTGATTTTGTTATAAAAAAAACAAAGTCTGGTCTTTTTATCCTGCCTAAATCTGGATTCTTTGGGCGGTGGAAGTTGATTTTCTATTCTCTCGGGATTTTTTTGAGTGGAACGACTTCTTGGACCTTTCTTGATAATTTGCTGCACAGGAATTTCTTTTTGAGTGGAATGGCTTCTTGGCTCTCATATATTCTCTACATATATTTTTATTTTGTGGGGCCAAGGAGTAATCAGAGGAAACAAGATAAAAGCCATAAGTTTTTCTTTAAAAAGCCTGCAGCAAGGGAAGAAAAAGAAGTCGTGGGAACGTGAACGGCCTTCTCGGTTCGGCCGTACCTAAAGCTTCTGTTTTGAGTTTACTTATTTGTAATTTTCGCATTTAAACTTAATTTAGGTATGAAAATCACTTAAATTTATGAGTGATTGTAATTTCAATTATCCGATTATAGTGAATTAATTACCATTGGCTCTTCCTGTAAAGTAGATATCAATACTAGGACTGAATCACGTAAATCTCGGTTGCCTTTTATTATTCATTGTCTATTTCTTTGGTGATTTCACATTGATTTGATTGCTAGATCCGATATATATATATAATATATATTACAATATAAAATATATATATATATATATATATATATATTACAACATGAAGCTAGAGAGTTCCTCGCACCAAGGTAGTCCCATTCCCCAATGTAGCACAAGGCCAGAGCGAAATCGCATGTTCGTCGCACGCTTGGATCCGATGGTGATGAGCAGGTGAGCAAATGAGAAGATTGACAACAATGGCGGGGTGGTGTCGATGAACTGGGTCTCGTTTGATCAAGGAAATAAGCAACTGCGTATGTCCTGGGTTGTTGCCGGCTTTGCGGTTCAATGATAAGTTGCTTATAATAATAATAGTAGTAAGAAGAAGAAGAAGAAGAAGAAGAAGAAGAAGAAGAAGAAGAAGAATAATAATAATAATAATAATAATAATAATAATAATAATAATAATAATAATAATAATAATAATAATAATAATAGTAATAATTATAATAATAATAATAATAATAGTAGTAGTAGTAGTAGTAGTAGTAGTAGTAGTAGTAGTAGTAGAAGAAGAAGAAGAAGAAGAAGAAGAAGAAGAAGAAGAAGAAGAATAATAATAATAATAATAATAATAATAATAATAATAATAATAATAATAATAATAATAATAATAATAATAATAATAATAATAATAATAATAATAATAATAATAATAATAATAAGTAGTAGTAATAATAATAATAATAATAATAATAATAATAATAATAATAATAATAATAGTAGTAGTAGTAGTAGTAGTAGCAGTAGTAGTAGTAGTAGTAGTAATAATAATAATAATAATAATAGTAATAATAATAATAGCGTGTAGCGGCGGCGGCGCAGCGGCGCGGCGGTAGAAGTAGGAGTAGTAGCGCCAGGAGTAGCGATAGGAAGCGGAGGCGGAGTAGTAGCAACACTAGTAGCGGCGATGCGGCGGCGATAAGAAGCGGCGGTAGGAGCAACAATAGTAGCGAACGGTAGTAGCGAAGTAGTAGCGGTACTTGATACCAGGCCCCCGTAGGAGTAGTAGTAGTAGCGGCGACGGTAGCGAGTAGCTTGATAGCGGCCGGTAGGAGTAGCGATTGATACGGCCAGCGGCGGCAATGATAGCGATATGATACTTGATGGCAATGATAGTAGCGACGGCAGTAGAAGTAGGAGTAGTAGCAGTAGTAGTACTAGTAGGAGTAGCAGTAGCAGTACTAGTAGTAGTAGGAGTAGTAGTAGTAGTAGCGGCCCGGGAGTAGTAGTGATAGGAGTGGCGATGGCGGCGATGTAGCGATAATGCTAGATAGTAGTAGTAAACGACGGTAGCAAAACGATGCTGACGGCGATGCAGTAATAATAGCTTGATAGTAGTAATGCTTGATAGCAGTAGCAAAAGTAATGCGATACGATAGCGATGCTTGATACTTGAGGCGATAGCGATGGGAGTAGTAGTACCCGATGCGACAATAGTAGCAATAGCGGCGGTAGCACTAGCGACGATAGCGATAGCGATAGCTTGATAGGAGTACTTGATACTTGATACTTGATGGGAGTAACGATACTTGATGGATAGGAGTAGTAGTAGGAGTAGGAGTAGCAGTAGTAGTAGTAGAAGTAAGAGTAGCAGTGGGAGTAGCAGTAGTAGTAGCACTAGTAGTAGTAGTAGGACTAGTAGTAACGATAGTAATGCGATAGTAGTATTAGTAGTAGTAACGATAGGAGTAGCGATATGATAGTAACGTAGCAATAGATAGTAGTAGTGCTTGTAGTAGTAGTAGTAGTACTAGGAGGAGTAGTCGTAATGCATGATACCAAGAAGCGATAACTTGAGCAACGAGCGATATGCAGCAGCGATACGATACCCATTACAGCGGGTAGGAGTAGTAGCAACAACGATACTTGAGTAGCAATAGCGGTAGGAGTAAACGATAAATGCTTGATAGTGCGGTATTAACGTAGCAAGACAGCGGCGAAATAGTGCGACGGCGGTAATAGTGGGAGCAGTAGTAGGAGTAGTAGTAGTAGTAGTAATAGTAGTAGTACGAGTAGTAGTAGTAGCAGTAGTAGTAGGAGTAGTAGCAGTAGAGTAGCAGCAGCAGCAGCAGTAGCAGTAGCAGTAGTAGGAGTAGTAGTAATAGTAGTAGTGGGAGTAGTAGTAGTAGTTGTAGGAGTAGCGATGCTTGATGGGAGGGGAGTAACGAAAAGATGCGATACTTGATTCTTGCGATGCTTGATAGTAGTAGGAGTAGGAGGAGTAGTATTAGTAGCAGTAGCAGTAGCAGCTAGTAGGAGTAGCAGCGCGGGAGTAGTAGCGAGCGATACGAGAGTAGGAGTAGCGGTAGTAACGAAACGCGAGTAGGGCCGATAGAAACTTGTGTAGTAACGAGTAGTAGTAGCTTGATAGAGCTTGATACTTGATAGTAGTAGTGCGATAGCGAGAAGCGAAGTAGAAGGAGTAGTAGTAGAAGAAGTAGTAGCAGGAGTAGCAGTAGGAGTAGGAGTAGCAGCCAGCAGCGATATGATGAAAGCAACAGGAGCGGTAGTAGGAGTAGCAGGCAGGCGGCGGCAATAGTAGCGATAGTAGTAACGATATGCATAGTAGCGGCGGCGGGAGTAGTAGCGGCGGCGGCAGCGGCTAATAGCGAGGAGTAGTAGCGGCAGCTGAGTAGCGGGAGTACTAGTGTCGATACTTGATAGCAGGCGATGCCCGGTACTTGAGGGAGTAACGGTAATGCTTGATACTTGATAGCAGGAAGCGTGATAGTAGGGGTAGTAGTAACGACGGTAGCGGTAGAAGGAGTAGTAATGCTTGATGTGCTTGTGATAGGAGTAGTAGTAGCAGAAGTAGAAGTAGAAGTAGCAGAAGTAGTAGCAGTTGTAGCAGGAGTAGCAGTAGTAATAGTAGTAGCAGGAGTAGTAGGAGTAGCAGTAGGAGTAGCAGTAGCAGTAGTAGGAGCAGTAGCAGGAGCAATAGTAGCAATAGGAGTAGCAGTAGCAATAGGAGTAGCAGTAGCACTAGTAGTAGTAGTAGGAGTAGCGATGCTTGATGCACTTGAGGCTTGATACTTGTGTAGTAATGTGCTGCGTGTAGTAGTAGTTGTGGTAGTCGTTGTAGTTGTGGTAGTAGTAGTGGTAGTCGTTGTAGTCGTTGTAGTTGTGGTAGTAGTAGTAGTAGTAGGCAGCAGCAGTAGGAGCAGTAGGAGCAGTAGTAGCATTAGTAGCAGTAGTAGCAGTAGCAGAAGCAGAAGTAGAAGTAGTAGTAGTAGTAGAAGTAGTAGTAGTAGTAGCAAGAGTAGCAGTAGGAGTAGGAGTAGCAGTAGTGCGATAGACGGTAGAAGCGACGATAACGCGGTAGTAGGAGTAGCGGCGGCGGCGGCAGCGCAGCGTGTAATGCTTGATACGTGATACTTGATAGCAATAACATTAGTAATGCTTGATAACTGATAGTAGCGGCGGCGAGTAGTAGCGGCGGCGGCCAGCTGCAAACGATAGCGAAGCGATGTGCTTGGCAGATAGTAGGAGGAGTAGTAGTGTGAGTAGCTTGATAAGCTTGGCTTGTAATGCTTGATAGCGAAGGAGTACTTTGATAGTAGCGATACTTGAGGGTAGCGATAGTAGTAGCAGCCGATAGTAGGAGCTTGATAGTAGGGGCGATGTAACGACAATAGCAGTAGGAGGAGTTGTAGCAGTAGTAGCAGCAATAGCATTAGGAGGAGTTGTAGCAGTAGTAGCAGCAGTAGGAGTAGTAGGAGTAGTAGCAGCAGAAGTAGAAGTAGAAGTAGCAGAAGTAGTAGCAGTAGTAGCAGGAGTAGCAGTAGTAATAGTAGTAGCAGGAGTAGTAGGAGTAGCGGTAGCGATAGCGATAGCAGGAGAAATAGTAGCGAGGAGTAGCTTGATAGCAGTAGGAGTGGCGTGGCGGCACAGCAATAACGGTTGTAGCAATAATGCTTGATACTTGATAGTAGGAGTAACGTGCTGATAAGATACTTGAGGCTTGATACTTGGATAGTAGTAGCGGCGGCGACGTGTAGTAGTTTGTGGTAGTTGTTGTAGTTGTGGTAGTAGTAGTAGTAGGTAGTAGTAGTAGTAGTAGTTGTGGTATTAGTAGTAGTAGTAGTAGTAGTAGTAGTAGTAGTAGTACTAATACTAATAATAATAATACTAATAATAATAATAATAATAATAATAATAATAATAATAATAATAATAATAATAGAATTTCTTATGATTTGCCATGGGAAATGAATGTGTTCTTGACTTGTGAGTAGATTTGGACTCTCAGTCAATTCGAATTTACACGGTAAGTCATTGATAGATTCTGGAAAGTATGCGGATGCACCACGGCTTGAAAAATGGTGCGGATTGGACTGAAAAAATGAGATTTGTAAACTTCCTTGAAGGGATTGTGTTCGGAAAACTTAAGAGTGATATTCAGAGCGAGATACACCTAAGGAAGTGCAGCACAGACATAGATCCTCACCCGAAAATAATCCTGAAACATTTATTTGGAAATCCGTCAAGATTTCAAGTACTATCTGAATTTTGAAAAGTAAAAAAAAAAAAAATTGAATTCATGTGTCCAATGTAATGAAAATTTCGGGTGTTTTGGATAATTTTTTTTTTTTTAAGTGTATTTGTCATAAGATTTAAATTAAGTGAAAAGATTGAAAATAAGAATCTATCCAAACATAAGATGAACCTTACTCGAGCTGATCGATCTTTGAAATTCAATGTCTTGTCCACACCGTCCAATTTTATCTTCGTGTCCGTTGCTTTGGAATTCTACATCCGATTAAATTTCGTGTCCCAATGCAGATTTGAGAGGAGTTTCGATATCCATGGGCCTAAAAATTGGGTCTAGGAGGATATCATTTAATCAATGATCACCTTTAAAACCCACATAAAAGTTAGGGAAAAGTATAAAAAAAAAGTCTTAAACCTATTGTATTTGTGTCAATTTAGTTCTAAATGGTGTCAATTCAGTCATAAATCTTTTGAGATGATGCCAATTCAATCATAAATCTTTTAGTGATACCAATTGAGTCTTAGAGCTTTTAAATTAATGCCAATTTGTCCTAAATGTTTTGACTTTGTTGCCAACTTAGCCCTTTTGGCTAATTTTGGCCAGATATTATTGACGTGGATGCCAGCTCGCTTACGTGTTACCATCGGCGGTGATGTGGATAATTTTTAATAATATTTAAATAATTTTTTGATTTTTTTCTGATTTTTGTCTTTTTCTTTCTTTCTTTCTTTTTTTTTCTCTCCTTCCTTCTTCTTCTTCATTTTGCCAGCAACTAGCCATCGGCCACAGGGGAGGCTAGGTGTCTCCTAGCGCCTAGCACTAGGAAAAAGAACAAAAGGAAAAAAGAGAAGGAAAGAAAGAATGTCACGCCCTGATCCTCGAGCGCGTACCCATCCCTCGGTGGTCGATTGAATTGCGACGTCCCAGGACGCGTTGCCGACCCATTCATTTCAATGCGCATGCGCAAGCGAACTATTACCGCTGACAACAACTAATATGGGATAGAAAAGCAGGAAGCATATTCACAACCAAAACACTTTTATAAATACCCCGGTTTATATACAAGACTAGTCTAAAGACAGAAGTCTACTTAAGTAAAAAAGCCTACAAGTCCTCTAGGCACTCGAGTCCCCAACTGAAAACTCCAAGGTCTCCTAGGGATTTGGGTCCACCACTGCACCACCAAGAGGGTCAGCTGTACCCTCGCCAAAAGCGACTTCTAACACCGATACTGGAACCTCAAAATCCTGTAGGGGACCCTCTATGGGTCCATTGAACCTGTGACGATACCAGGCTCTAAATCAATGGGGTACCCTCAGAGGTAGACCCGCATCGACCCAAACGGTGGTCCTCACAAGTTCATAGACCCAAACTCCTTGGCCCCCTAGAACAGGGATATCGGTGACCTGCTCGGTGATCCTTTTGGGTTGGCCAAAACATTCCGGAGGAACCGCCATCTAAGGACCTTGAAAGGTTGAGCCCATGACGGGGTGAGACAATGTCTCAGCAAGTTCACCCCCTAAACTCTGACTAGGAAGGAAATACGCCTAGAGGTATTCTATGCACACAAGACAGAGGACTTACCTTGCCTCAACTCCCTCCTGCATGTCAGCATAGTTCATATACTCAACCAATCGATCATTCAATCCATTCAATTCGATACAATCGATACCATCTATCCATCAATACCATCTATCAATCAATTTATCGATACGATTACTGCTCACACAAGCTGAAATAGATGGTTATTGTTCTCACAAGCTTATATACAATAATGCTTGTGACGGCCCAAGCGGCGGTCACAAGCATTATTGTACATCAGCTTGACAGTTATTCGACCGTGACGAATGCGTAGAAATTCCGCCATCTTCAGTTGCTTGGCACAGTTGGAGAATTATTTTCCATTGAATGCCCTAATGAAGTCGTTCCACTCTGGAACCACGCCTTCTGGGAATACCTCTTCTCTGGTGGCCCTCCACCAAGTACTAGCAATCCCCTGCAGTTGATATACTACAAGAGTGACCTTCTCTTCTTCAGTGCACCTCAGCAATGCAAAAGCTTTCTCTAGTTCCTGAATCCAGAGAGTTGCAGCCTTAGGATCTCCCATCCCTATGAACTTGGGCAGTTGCAACTTCAAGAACTGCTCAACGAGCTTATGGATTGGTCTCTTGTTTCCCTGTGGAACTTCAGCAGGTGCGGCAGCGGCAGCGACTACGGCAGCTTGATTTTGGGCCTGCTGACCCATCAAATCTCCAATAGTTTGGAGCGCCTGCATGATCCCCTCGAACCTGGGATCACCAGGGGCTGTTACCTCGGCACCAACCGGCGGAACCGACGGCGGTTCTACACTACTTGCACTGGCCTCTGCCTGTGCTCTACCTCAATCGCCTTAGGCATCGTCTCTTGTCGGCATTCTAGCCCAAGTCACTGAGGATTAGGTCCTCTGCCTAGGAGTTCTCGGCTCCTGATCACTCATGCTGTAGACTCTCTACAAAACCTGTTTCCAATTCCATACAGAATTAGAAACTGAGTGATCTCATAACCAATCTACCAAACAGCTAGCACTCATATGCATCGGCATAAAATTAAAGGTCATTCCTACCATCCCAAGAACCCATCGCACCTTATCACTCCAAATACAAACTTTGCTCTGATACCACTAAACTGGGATGTCACGCCTCGAACCCTGAGCGCATGCCCATCCTTCTCAGGTCAATAATATTTTGCGACTTCCCAAGACGAGTCGCCAACCCTTTCATTTTATTGCACATGCGAAAGCGAAAATAAATCCCCTAACAGTAATCATCTCGGGATATAAAAGTATGGCAATAGATTCACAAACAAACATGCCTTTATAAACACATTGAGTCACTTACAAGAACCTATGCTCAAAAGATTTCAAAAGACAGTTCTCCAAAAGAAGTTAACCTAACCGACCTACTCCTCAGGTCCCCTTAGCTAGGCTCCAGATCCACCACTCTGTGATCCTGAAAATTGAGCCCACGACGAGATGAGATATAAATCTCAGCGAGTTCACGCTCTAAACCCCGATTAGGAGGGAAATACGCTAAGAAGCGTCCTAATCACACAATCACACAATCAAGGAGACTTACCTCATCTCAGATCCACCCTGCAGGTCAGTACAAGTCATATCACAAACCAAAGTAGCACTCAAGCTCAATTAATTGGAATGCAACACTCAATTCTCAAATCAGTACAAGAGTCCTGATTATAGGGCCAAATCGTTATGACACGTCCCATACTGTGCCACACAATTTTGTCCCATAATCCGACACATTCAACTCAGTTCATCATGCATTCCTAGTTTTGATCTCGGCATATAGCACGTTCTACTCTCTATTCGGCAATTTTCTGGCATTGCCAGGCATCGTCTCACCCCATTGAGCACGGTACGTCTCTTTCAGACAGCTTTCTCAAAGGAGCATAAGGTCCAGAATCTACTGCAACCGGCTTCCCGTTGTCTAGGCGACGTCCCATATAGGGGTCACGTCCAACTCAACAGCCCGGGACGGTTTCTCTTAACCAACACACGATCACTCAATCCTGGCTCAGGACACCGTGCATTGAACTCAAATGCCTCAATTAAAATGGTGAACCTGGCCTTTTTCTTCATGTTAGAAATACACATGAAAGTAGTCATGTGTGCGTATACGGTCAACTTGACCCAAAAAAATTAATATCTTCCAATTTAAAATCCCACTGTTTTATATCGTATTGTCGCGACCAATTTTTCGGGTGTGGACCACCTAAAGTTCGGCTAATGGATTGTTAAGCCTAGGCTTAACTCAGGCTCTCCCAAGCCCATACCAATTCGCGACTTAGGTTCAAATTCTTAACATGCAATTGATTTTCAATTAGGAGCCGCCACTAATTTTCAATTAGGGTGCGCAAACCACCAATTTAACACCGAAGAAAGCAATAAATAAATTGCAAGACTTACCTCGTAGCAACGAAAGCATCTGCAATGTTAGCTCAAAATTTACATCAAAAGCCTTAGATGTGATTTGCAATCACTCAATCTTTTCTAGGATTTTCTTTTTCTTGTTTAATGAAATCTAATATATGTGCAATGCAATTTAACCAAATGACCTAATTCTAATGACAGACAATTTCTAATTGAATGGACCTAGCAACAATCACTAAATGGCATGCATTTCATGAACCTAATTCTATATGACATGCACGCGATATTTTTGTATTTTTTATGAAAATTCGAAATTAAAATTGTCAAATAATTAAACATGCAATCTAAATTGATGGAACGACAATTTAACATCCTAAATTTATGTTTTTGGTATTTTTATTTCGACAATTCAGAATAAATAAAAATGCTTAGTCTAAACATGCAGATTACCCTAAAGCATGCGATATTCTAATATGAACCTAAACTAACTCAAACATATTTCAAGATAAATAAAGCAATCAAGATGAGACAAGCACCGAGCCATTCAGAATCATCAAAGATACCATATCCATTGTTCAAATTTGGAAACGATATCTACTCAACTTGGTTATTTTGCTAGTAAAATCGATAAATTGATCTTAAGCCTTAAAGATCAAAATATCAATTTTATTCCCGCGTGATTAATTATTCCATCTAAAGTCTTATAGATGGAATAAAAAATTATATGCGGTTGCGGATTGGGCAATAAACCATAATTGGGAATACACCGATAATTCAAATATGCACGTAAGATATTGAAAAGCATGTTTTAGGCAATAAAATATCTAAATCAAATTTAGATATGATAATTACCTAATTCCGCAAATGATATTACCAAATTTGGACCGAGTGGAATCTGCTCAATGGGTGATCGGCGGTGCGTGGTGGTGCTTGGTCTCGGTTGATGGCGCGGTGAGGATCGGGTCTTTGCGACTCGCGGACGGACAGGATGGTTCGGCATTGGTGCCTCGCTGGAAAATCTGCAAAAAAAAGAAATCTTCAGCAATTGTATTCTTCGTGGACGTCTCTTTCTTCGGATGGGTTCTTCTCTGCTTGGACCAATGTTTATTACATCGTGCGTGTACTATCTCTGGAGAACAAGAATTTTGAGAAGCTTTTATGAATTTTGATCAAGGGAAAAGATTTAGTGCACCCCTTTTACGTTTCTTGCAAAAAATAAAGACCAGCTCATAAGTCTTCTTCTGTACACGTGGTGGAGGTCAATAAGCTTTTCGGAGTCCAAGCGGTGATGGAATCTTGACCGAATTCTCCATCACAATTCGGTCATGATATAATCCTTAACCAATTTCCATGCACAATCACGATGGACCTCCTTGAAACTCGACTAAAGAACACTTGCAATAAGACAAATTCAAGAGTGACAACGACAAAAGCTCGATGAAGAATGATCTCGGATGTGGGGGTTCAGCAACCGTAGGAGCGCGATGTTGGGATTATAGGCAAGGCTCATCCGCAGGGCTTGGATAGCAGAGCGGCGGGGCTCCAATGTCAAGGTCTCGAACAGGGAGCAGCATCAACCATCGAATTAGTTGGGCCCAATTTTTATTCGTATGAGGACGTCGTAGCTGTGCAGGGCTTCTCGTGGCAAGGAAGCAGTGTGGTCACCGAACAGGGAAGTCCGAACGGCAGCGATGCAGGGCTTTCTTGGTGCAAGCAGTGTTGTCTCCGTTGGTCAACATGAGTGCCTCAATGAATCTTCGAGGTGCTCTCTGCCTCTCACGATTTTCAATGAGCCAACCCCGCACCTCACAAATTTTCCTCCTCCATTCACGTATGTTCATGCTTTTCTCAGGTTTGTGGCCGTGTCTCAATTTTTTTTTGGTGGCCTCCTCCTCTTCAATTGCGTGGCCAACCCTTTTATATGCATGCATGAAGCCCTCCATCAAGGAAAGAAAATGTGGTAAAATATTACAAAATTTTTGCTTTTGTTTTTCTTTCCTCTCTGAGGTGCGCTCAAAATCTACGACTTTCACGTTTTCAAACGAAGAATATATCATGCCATGTATGCTCCTTGCTGATATATTGCATGAATATATAAAACGTCGACTACCATATCATCCTTTCTTTTTATCCCTTTTTCATTGGTCAAATTTTCCTTTTATGCTCTTGAATGAATATCGACACAATATTTCTTTTGGTCTTGCTCCGATTGTGAATTTTCCTCCAAATATTTGACAAAGACATTCATTTCTTGTTTGAAATAAAGAAATATCACATCGAAGAATAAAATGCCTTCATATCTAGTAAGCTTAAAACCATTCGTTCGAGTCCATTCACCATCGTCAATCCAATGCGAATGCTATAAATACAAAATGAATGCACCTAAAATTATATGCTAAGCAATTAATATTATTTTTTTTAGGGCTTAAAAATTAATCCCTAATTTTCTATGCAATAAATGCCTAAATGGGTTGCCCAAAATTTAGGTGTCAACACATATATAAAACCATTTTCGGTGTTAAAATCCAACACCTGGGATTTTCTAAATAAATATTGGAAATTCACAATTTTTGAAATTAAATACCAAAAATCTAATCATCACTCAATTTGCATAATTTAACGCTCAATTGCAGAAATTTACCACACCATTGCAATGAGCACAAAATTCCAATCACCGACTATCCCGGCCTAATTTCCGGAAAAATATTTAATAATTACATAATTCAATTTAAATACTAAAAATACCAACCTAGGCCAAAATTGCTAAATGAAATACCAATACAGACCCAGAAAATTCACAAACCCTTCTAGTATTATTTATCTAGGCCTTAGCTAAACCATGCTAACCACCTAACATGCATAATTAAATAATTAAATTTCTAATTTAATCTAACTAACCACCTAATTCCTAATTAAATTAAATTAAACTAATACCCCTTAGACGTCATTAGCCTACTAAGAAGAGTTTAGTGCATAAACTCACTGGTGTAAAACGAAGACCGGTTCACTGCGACGGTGGCGCTACGGTGGCCGAAATCCATATTTTCAGCGGTGTCGACGGACACTCGGACCAGGCCCAAAGGCCTTGCAAGCCCATAGAAATTTCTGGGCTTAGACTTGGGCTTGGGCCAGCTTCGTGGGCCCAAGATGGGCTGAAATGCTGAATTTGCTGGGCTTCAAGTGGGCTAGAATTGGGCTGAAGAAAATGCACGGGCTTCTGATTTCGCTGGGCTTCGCTGGACTGGGCCGAAACTTGAGCTGTTGATGGACTTCAAATGGCTGGGCTTGAAGACACGCGAGAAGGAGCTGGAGGACTTGATCCGTTGAAGACACGGGCTCACGTCGATGAAGCTAGGCAAAATGTTGGGCCGAAGACACGCGGACGTCATTGCTGCTGGGGAAGACACGAAGGATGGTGGAAGGTTTGCAGGTGGTTTCGTAGCTGGCAAGAAGAGAAACGGTGCTTCGGGCAGAGAGAATTCGATGGAGTCGCAACTGGCGGAAACAGGCGAAGGAGAAACTGAAGGGGTGAGGGGTTGAACGTTGACTCGGTTTGGGGAAAGAAAATTTCGTTGGCGTCAACTGAGTGGGGAGCAGGGAAGAGAGACGGTGCTCCGGCTGCTGTGAGGGGGAGGATCAACGAAAAAGAAAAGAAAATAAGAAGGAAAACCAAAGGAAATGGGGCGTGCAGTGAGTGGAGAAGACGGTGGAGAAGCAGACGGGTCCTCAAAGAAGCAAAATGGAAAAGAAGAAAGGCAGAACAGCTGGCTCGGTGAAGCAGAAGCACGAAGAGGATAGGAACGGGAGAGGTGCTCGAGAAGCTTAGGAAGAAAAAGGGAAAAAAGTCAGCAAGCTATCCATTACATTTAAGACTTGCTCCCCTATTTCTTTCTAGCTTAGACTTCCATAAATAATCCCATTTTTGAAGCCAAAATTTGCTATCCAAGCCTAAATTCGAATTGCACACTTTTTGGTCTTCAATTTCTTCAACAAATTCCCAAAATTGAAGTCCAATTTTGATGTAAAAAAATCGCATATAATTTTCTGCAAGTCTCCGACACCCAAAGGCTCGGTAAGGAGGTCAAAATTTCCTTTAATTTGGCCCATCCGAATTTCCGTTAATTTTCTGCGACGTCCGAATCAATTTTCCGTAAAATTCTCGGAATCTCCGAAAAAATTTCGGAGGATGAGTTGACGTCCCTAAAATAGATCGTGACATGACAGAACTTTCAATTTATGAAATCGGGTTCAAATTCGCAGTTAATTTCAATCCGACGCGCTTTTTTAGCGTGACCTAGTCTACTAGGTAACTTTTAATAATTTTTTATTCAATTGACCCGTGATCAATTTATCTCGAGTCACAATGTACATTTTCGACACATTGGTGACTCTCGGTTGTCGTGAGAATCTCGAGATTTCAATTATGGGCATCGGGTACCAAAACGATAGAAAAATTGGTCTAGTGCCAATCAATGAGTATTTTGTAATCAGGTGGAATCACCCACGCTCTGATCACATATCTCAGTCAAATCAACCTATCTCCGGTCTCTGATCGATTTCTGATAGTGCCGTAATGACCCTTGCAGACTAACACAGTCGAGCAATCGATTCCTGATTGAATTCTTAAGTCCATTGCATTTAGATTCCTTAATTGCTTCCCCAGATAGACCAATTATTTCGTGAGTGATCAGCTTAGAGAATAGCACTATCAGCGCGTCGACGAAAGGCCCGATTTATTTAATCAAAAACAAAACTTGAAAATTAAGGCTGTCACAATGCTCGCACAAGCTGACGATCAATGCTTTCACAAGCTGACATACGATATTGCTCACCCAAGCTGACGATTAATGCTCTCACAAGCTAACAATTCAATATTGCTCACACAAGTTGATTTACACTATTGCTCACACAAGCTGGTATGGTACATAAAATCATTTTCAGTGTCAAAACCCAACACCCGATATTTTCTAATTAAATACCAAAGTCCACAATCACCAATCAATTGCACAATTTAACAATCAATTGTACAAGCTAACCACACCATTGCAATCGGCACGAAATTCTAACGACCGACTCTTCCGATATAATTTCCAGAAAATATTAAATAATTTAATAAATTCTGAAAATTAAATAAATAAATATAAAATAATTAAATTAATGCACAATAATTAAATAAATACCTAATTAAGCTTACACTAATCTAACCTCCTAATTAGGCTAATTAATCAACCTACTAAACAAATTAAATCACGTAATCTAATTTGCCTTCAACTAAACTAATCTAATCACCTAAACCATACTTAGCCTAATCTAAACACCCCTTAAGAATAATTAACTCCATAAGCAGATTTGAGCAAGTAAACTCATCGCTTTAGTGATCCGATGAGTCCATGGCGACGGTGACGTGGGGGCGGGCAACAACCGAGTCTACGGCGCCACCAACCAAGGCCTGGAAGAGACCTAAAACGGGCCTCGAAGACCTAGAACCCTTGCTAGCTTCGGCTTCTGCTCCTTGGGTTGCTGGGCTACTTGAGCGGCTAAAACAGCTCGGGATGGGAGGCAGAGGCTGCTGCGGGGCCAGGCAGGCGACAGCGAAGGCGAACAGCGGCTGAATGGTGACCAGGTGGCTCGACAGTGGCTTGAGGCGGCTCAGGGACGGCAAGAAAGCGCAGAATGACAAGCAGGAGGTGAACGGCCTTGCAAGCGAGCAGGCAAGCGTGCAACGGCAGCAACAAGCACAGCGGCGCTCGACCGGGCTTGGGCGGCTGGTCGACGGCTGCTACTGGCTTCCCTCTGGTTCTTGAGCTCAAAAGGGACAACAATGGAGAAAGGTGGGCTAGAGTGAAGAAGAAGGAGCTACTGAAGATTGGAGGGGGACCATTTGCCTCCAAAGTCTTCATTCTGTCCATTTGGTGCTCATTACTTGCCCCCACCACCTTGCTGTCATCCAAGTTCAAGTTGCAGCCCTCAAACTTCCTCAACACACCTCCCAAATGGTCCAAAATGTTACCTCCCCCATGGCCTACGAATTTTGTGACATCATGAATTTCAAATTCTGTTTTCGATGGAATAAGTTGGGCTTTTCATCAACGCACCTATAGTTCTTTTCCCTGAGCTGATCACTCACGAGATAACTAGTCTATCAGGTGAAGCCATTAAGGAATCAAAACGCAAGAGACTTGAGAATTCAACCAGGAATCGACTACTCAACCGTGTTAATCTGAAAGGGTCATTACGACACAGTTAAAAATTAATTAAAGACCAGAGATAGGTCGATTCAATAGAATATGTGATTAAGTGTGGGTGATTCCACTAATTGCAAAATCCTTGTCGATCAGCACTAGACCGATTCTTCTGTCATGTTGGTACCCTGTGTCTATATTTGAAACCTCGATATTTTCACGTGAACCGAGAGTCGCCATTGTGTCGAAGATGCACTTTGTGGCTCGAAAATAATCGACCACGGGTCAAAAGCGTTAAAAGTTCCTAAAAACTGCTCAGTAGATTAGGACGTGCTAAAATTGCGCTAGATTGAAATTAATCGCGCAATTGAACCCGAAATCAGAAATTAGGCCGTTTTGGAAACCGAGATTTTTGGGCGAAAAATCAAAGTTAGGCTGTTTTGGACCGGGAACTTCAAGGGACTGTTTTTTATCGCACTTTTGGCCATCAAGTGGGATCTTTGGGCAAGGAAAAATGCGGTTTGTGATGTGGGAATCTTGGCTAGATTTATAGGCTTTGATTTGAGCTCAATTGAGTAAGAATTGAATGGAATTGAAGAAGGAAATGTGTAAATACATAGGCCATGGTGGGGTGCAACATTTGGGACACTTGAGAGGCTTCTTGAGGAAGCTTTGGGAGAGAGAAAGTGGCTGAGGACAAGGCTGACATGGTGAAGGCATTGTGGTGGCCCCTCTTCAGCAGACCACTCCTTCTTCCTCTTTGCTCTTCACTTTATCCCTTGTTGAGGCATTTGAGAGCTTGAGAGAACCGGAGAAACCAGCCCTCACACCTCTCTCTCTCCTCTTCATCCCCAAGCAAATTCGTAGCCTTTTCTCCCCTTTTTCCTTCCTTCTTGTTTCTACTCCAACTAACCTTCTTGTGAAAAGTTGAGTTGATTGTTGCCTTCCCGTGAGAATCAGCCTTCGTGCTACCCACCATCGCGCTCAGAAGGCCCAAACCGTTCAAGAGAACCCGGCCGCTCGCCGAACGAAGCCGTCGGCCGACCCGCCAACCAGTCGGAAGAAATCGCTCGCCGATCTGTCGATCCGTCTGGCAGCCTATATTGCTTTGCCTGTTTCACCTGTTTCAGCCATTTTCCTCACATTTCAACCTAGCCTCCACCCATCCCAACCACTAGTAGGTCCCCCTTGACCCCCAGGTGTCGCCGGTCGCCGGCCAACCCCTCGCTGGAGCTCCAATCAACCTGTTCAACTCCGTTTCTCCTCCAGCAGTCCAGTTTTCCAGAGTTGCAAAGGGAGTCTAAGTTTGTGGCTGTTGTTTCAGCATTGGGACCACCTTGAATCATCATGGTTGAGGTCCCCGTCCGTAGCCTCCGCATTGCCGTCACTGTGGACTCACCAACCCGCTAAACCAGTGAGTTTAGTCACTAAACATTGCTTAGGAAATTAATTATACTTAAGGGTTATTTACATCAGCTTAAGAATGGATTAGTGATAATCTAGAATGGTTAGATTAGCCCTATAATGGATTAGTGTTAATCTAATTAGTGAGATTAGCACCTTTGAGATGGATTAGTCCAAATCAGTGGACTTCTTGCAATTAGGATCTCTAGACCCTCGTCATTTGTGATTTTTGTAGATCGAAATGGGTTGTGAATTTGAGATTGATTTCTTCTTGAGAAATGTTTTAGATATCTCCATCTACAACATATATTTTACTCAAGATTTTTAGAAATTTTAAAGTAGGATATTTCAGCTCCGTCATTTGCAAACAAAATCTCGGATTGTGTTGGAATTTGTGACCTTTCGGGATTCTATGGGTTGTTATCAACTCTTAGGGTTCGAATTTCAAAATTATTTCTTCAAAAAAAGTTGTTTTTCACATCTTCTAGTTTAACATAGTCAAATTTCAGATCAAATGGACAAATTTTGGGTCTCGAACCAAGCGATTTCGGAAAAAACAGACTTTCGGAAACGACATAGTTTGTTACTGGATTGAGCGATTTACTGGGCTTAATCTAGAAAGATCTAGGTTAATGTGTCTTCATAAAAAAAATGTTCATTTATGTGTCATTTACAACATGTTCAAATTTGGGAATTTTCCGAACTCGTTTGACTAGAATTCTGGATTTAAACTCGGGAACGCGTGAGTGGACCGTTTCTGCCGGTTAGGGCTGGTAGTAGTTTGTGATTGTTCTTGATGTTTTGCTTGCTAGAAATTGCATATTTGGTGATGTGGTTGACCTGTGATATGCATAGAAGTTACGCATGATGATGTGCGAATGGTTGTACTATGGTCATGGCAAAGGATGGCCATTGTTGGGGGATATGTGTTATTGATTGCTTAATTGTGCAATTGGTTGATAATTTATACATTTGAGTGCAATTGAGTGGTGATTGTGAATTTTAAGCATTTATTCCAATATTATGAAATTTTAGAGACGACACATGGCTACGCCAAATGATCGCCGAACTTCGAGTGGGCTGTGCCCATTGGGCCGAGATTAACCTGGCTACGCTAGAAGACCGCCGAACTTCAAGTAGGCTGTGCCCATTGGGCCATGATTAACCGCCGAACTTCGAGTAGGCTGTGCCCATTCGGCCGTGATTAACCGCCGAACTTCGAGTAGGCTGTGCCCATTGGATCGTGATTAACCACCGAACATCGAGTAGGCCATGCCCATTAGGCCGTGATTAAAATACGACGCCTGTCTACGCCAGAAGACCGCTGAATATCGAGTAGGCTGTGCCCATTGGACCATGATTAAAACTGGAACACATGATTGATTGAGATTGGGGGAGACGTTCTAATTGATATGTGCATTTATTATATGCATTTGTGATATGAATTGTACTGACTTGCAGAAGGAAACTGAGGCGAGGTAAATCCTCTGTTTTGTGTCCATAGACTGCTTTAGGCGTATTTCCTTCCTAGTCGAGGTTTAGGGGGTGAACTTGTTGAGACATTGTCTCACCCCGTTGTGGGCTTAACTTTTAAGGTCCTTAGTTGATAGCTGTGGAGGACCCGAAGCCCCGGAGTCTGTGGAGGTGGAGTCCGAAGGATCGGTGATTGTGTCTGACTAGTAGGTCGTAGGACAACTTCTTTTTGAGAGCCAATCTTTTTATAGGCTTCTATATATAAACGTGTGTGTTTATAAAAAGGTGTTTTGTGAAAATGGTATCCTGCTTTTCTATCCCAATCGAGTGTCATCTGGGGATTATTTATTCGCTTTTGCATGTGCATTAAAATGAATGGGTCGGCGACGCGTCCTGGGACGTCGCAATTTTATCGACCACCGAGGGATGGGCACGCACTCGAGGATCGAGGCGTGACAAATCTTCAACACATTCGCAGTTTTATCGACCACCGAGGGATGGGCATGCACTCTAATTTTTCAGGTAAAAAACAGCCCTACTTTGCAATTTCGCCAAAAATCCCGGTTTGCAGAAATATCTTCGGAGGATAAGTTAACGTTCCTAAAATAAATCGTGACATGACAGAACTTTCAATTTTTGAAATCGGGTTCAAATTCACGGTTCATTTCAACCGGGCGCGATTTTAGTGTGACCTAGCCTACCGGGTAGCTTTTAGGAATTTTCAATGCAATTGACCCGTGGTCGATTATTTTCGAGCCACAATGTACATCTTCGACACATTGGCAACTCTCGGTTGTCGTGAAAATCTTGAGGTTTCAAATACGGCACAACGTACCAAAACGACAGAAAAATCGGTCTAGTGCCGATCGACGAGAATTTTGCAATTAGGTGGAATCACTCACACTTTAATCACATATATCGGTCAAATCGATCTATCTCGATCTCTGGTCGATTTTTAACTATGTCGTAATGAACCTTGTAGATTAGCACGGTTAAGCAGTCGATTCCTAGTCGAATTCTCAAGTCTATTGCGTTAAGATCCCTTAACGGCTTCACCAAATAGACTAATTATCCCGTGAGTGATCAGCTCAGAGAATAGAACTATAGGCGCGTCAATAAAAAGCCCGGTTCATTCAATTGAAAACAGAATTGGAAATTCAGGATGTCACAACTCTTCCCCTCTTATAAAAATTCCGTCCTCAAAATTTAAACCATTACAAAACTTTAAACAAAAAGGTGGGGGTACAATCGTCTCATCGAATCTTCACTTTCCCAGGTTGCTCCTTCTGTGCCATGGTGTTGCTAGACCATTTTAACCAATGGGATCGTCTTGGTGCGCAGAACCTGCTTTGTCCGATCCACAATCTAAATCGGTCCTTCCACGTACGACACTCTATCGTCCATGTCTAACTCTTCAAAATTTAGCACGTGGGTCGGATCAGGCTCATACTTCCTCAACAACGACACGTGAAAGACGTCATGCACTTGCACGAACCTCAGCAGTAATGCAAGACAATATGCCAGAGTCCCTATTCTTTCCAGAATTTCAAAGGGACCTATGTACCTCGGACACAACTTTCCCTTTTCGCCAAAGCACGAAGTACCCCTCATTGGTGACACCTTCAGAAAGACGTGATCACCAACTTGAAATTCCAATGGTCTCCAACGCATATTAGCATAGCTTTTCCGACGACTCTAAGCGGTCTTTAATCTGTCTCTGATAACGGCAACCGCATCCGCTGACTGCTGGACTAACTCTAGGCCTATGATTTTTCGTTCTCTGACCTCACCCCAACACACTGGTGTTCTACACGCTTTACCATACAACACTTGAAAAGGAGCCATCTGAATGCTCTGCTGGAAACTATTGTTGTAGGCAAACTCAACAAGATGAAGCTGTTCCTCCCAACTTCCCTTGAAGTCCAACACGTAAGCTCGCAACATGTCTTCGAGAGTTTGAATCGTACTCTCAAACTGGCCATCCGTTTGAGGATGATATACTGTACTGTACTGCAGCTTCATTCCTAAGGGGGTCTGCAAACTTTTCCAAAAAGCGACTATGAACCTCAGGTCTCGATCTAAAGTAATCGTCGATAGCACTGCATGCAGACGAACAATCTGACGCACGTACAACTCTACCTGCCTGTCCAAATCAAGGTCATTTCGTACAGCGATGAAGTGAGCCGACTTCGTCAGTCTGTCGACCACTACCCAAATGGAATCATTACCCCTCTAACTCCATGGTAAGCCTGTCACAAAATCCATTGTGATGTATTCCCATTTCCACTCGAGAATCTCGAGAGGTTGCAGAAGTCCTCCTGGCTTACAATGTTGTGCCTTCACTTGCTGACACGTCAAACATTTGGCAACATGCTTGGCAATATCCGCCTTCATTCCAGACCACTAATAGTGTTGACGCATATTCTGATACATTTTTGTACTGCCTGGATGAATGCTGTAACTGCTACGATGAGCTTTTCATAAGATCTCTTTTTTAAGCTTTGCATCGTTAGGTACACACAATCATCCTTGGAACCTTAGTGTTCCGTATTCAGAAATCTGAAAATCAGCCTTTCTCTTATTGATATCCTCTTGCAGGATCTTCTGAACATCCAGGTTCGTTAACTGAAGCTCTTGATTCTGATTTGCACTTCCGGCACAATTCTAAGGGTGGCCATAAGATTCAAAATGTGGCCTACTTTAGATTTGAAAACCGAATCTCGAGCTCTCTCGAGTAAAATCCATTCCCTAACCATCATATGCGCAACCAAAGACTTCCGACTTAGTGCATCTGCGATTTTATTCACCTTTCTAGGGTGATACAAAATATCACAATCATAGTCCTTCAAGAGTTCCATCCAGTGACACTATCTCATATTCAACTCCTTCTGAGAGAATAGATACTTGACACTTTGATGGTTAGTGAAGATGTGGAATCTTTCTTCACACAAATAATGTCTCCAAATCTTCAAAGCGAAAATGATCAATGCAAGTTCTAAGTCATGTGTCGGATAATTCTGTTACGCCCGACCCTCGAGCGCGCAGCATCCCTCGAGCTCTTCGGTCATGGAATTGCGACGTCCCAGGAAGCATCACCGACCCATTCATTTTATCTTTTGATTATACGCAAGCGAAAGCAAAACAAACATCTCCCTACCATTAACAAATAATAAGGATAGTAAAAGGTATACATCATAACATCAAACCAAATATTTCCTTTACAAATTTACTGTTAACCCTAGGAAGTTTAGTGATTACAAGCCTTTACACCAATAACTTCCAACCGACCAACAAAACCAATAGTGGGTCAGGGTTAACCTAAACTTCATTAACTCCAGGCCAAACTCTCGTCTCCAATGTAAACTCCGATCCGGACATGACGGTTCTCCATACTATGGGCCTAAAAAATGTTAAACCACGACGGGGTGAGTTCAACAACTTAATAAGTAAATCACCTAAACCCCGTATAGGCAAATGCCTCGTTTTGGAACCTACGAACTTGACGCCCACTTGTCGATGGCAGATCAATAGCAATACCTTTGCTTTGTCTTAACTATGAACATGAAGGAAACTCTTTCTCTACTTCAACATCCATCCTATCAAGAATCTACGACTTATCTCATACTCATGAAATTTCTTAGCATGCCAATTAATGACTTCAACCACATACACGGGTTCCTCGAGTCCTCCATAATAGCAAAAAAATTCACATATGCTACATATCATGCAATAAATAGCCAATAATACTCCCATGTGTCATATATCATTTTCTAAAATATCTTGGCCTTCAAGTCTCAAACAATGACTTCCAAAACATTCACATGCCTCTCTCATCCCAAATAACAATTGTAACATGCATGTGCCTTTCAAGTTACTAAGTGACCCAATTCAAACATATGCTCAAATTGATGCAAAGACTTAATAATACATATCAAAACAAACCCAGCTTTTGCAAGCATCACACATGTATCAGTCTCATGCATCTCATATAAGGTCATGTCAAACATGCACGGGCCATAAAACAATTTTCAAGGTATGCACATACCATTCAAATGGTTCGCACACATTTAGCGCCTCGAGAGTCACATGGCATCCCATACTACCATGTTATCTCGAGTCCAATTATTAATCACACATAGCCTCAGCTCTTCTGGAAACATCCGGGATAGTCGTCTCGCCCCATCGAGCACGGCATCTGAACTCCCGTCGAGCATCCTTTTGGGCATCGTTCCGATGTAACACATCCCGTGAATGGCATCCCGTTGACTTGGGGGCATCCAAACTTAATCAGGCATCGTCCCGCATAAACACATCAAGATGGGTTCACTATCCCGCGTAAACGCATCAGGGTCTTTAGGTGATCACACGAGCATATCATTACTCAAGTCCATTATTTTCTTTCTCATTAGTCAAGTATGAATGCCTCAATGGTGTGCCAAGCAGAGTGTATCTCATGATCTATCGAAACTACATCAATAAATATGCCAAGCACGAAACGAGGGTCCGTGGTTTGACCCGTTACGTTGAGCACCGACCTAAGTCCAATCCGGATCGGAAACGATAAGCTTTGATATCGCACCGAGACCAAGAGAGGACAAGTCCGTCGTGACATGATCACCGTCCTAGTACCAAACTTGGCTTGGGAACGATATGTCTTAATATCGCACCAAGACCAAGAAAGGACTGACCTGTTGTGATACAATCACCAACCTAGTATCAAACTTGGCTCTGGAATGATATGCCTCGATATCGCCGATCCAAGAGAGAGACTTCGCCCAACGTGCTTCCATGAACGTCCAAGAACCATCACCAATCTCGTCTCGGAGGCTCGGAGTGTTCTCATGCATAGACCATGGACTATGAACATATATAAATATAAGGACTACTTCCAATGAACACATGCAAAACATTGCCATTAATACTAAACAACATCATATAGAACAAGCACATCCAATAATATCACAAGATCTCAAAATAACTCATCCTAACCACAAGATTTCATATTAGAACAATGCTTTCTCAAACTTAAATTCAAGTATGAACATCAACAAGTCAATAACAATATCAAATCAAGCAACCTTAGCAATAACTAAAATTTTCTTGTCTACCTCAAACCTCATAATCCAAGCAAACTCATGATCAAACCATACAAAATTAACCCATGGTTCTAACCTCTCTCAGATAGCTTGATCCTACTCCTAATATAAGTAAAATCGACCTAAATCCAAGCAACGTAACACAACGGCCTAGCCAGTGTTTAGAGGATTCACTTACAACTCCTAATACAAGTAACTAAATCCAAGCAACGTAACACAATAGCCTAGCCATCATTTAAGGGATTCACTTACAACTCATAATACAAGTAACTAAATCCAAGCAACGTAACACAACGGCCTAGCCAGTGTTTCGGGGATTGACTTACAACTCCTAATACAAGTAACTAAATCCAAGCAACGTAACACAATGGCCTAGCCAGCGTTTGGAGGATTCATTTACAACTCCTAATACAAGTAACTAAATCCAAGCAACGTAACACAACGGCCTAGCCAGCGTTTAGAGGATTCACTTACAAACAATCAAGACAAGGATGAGGGATGGTCGATGGTGCTGGATAGAGGACAGCAAGGTGGCAACAAGATGGTGCGAAGACAACGGTGCAGCAGCAGTAGGACGGTAGCAAACCAAAGGAGAAGAGAGAAAGAAAGAGAGAGAGAGTGGCAAGGGGTAGAAAGGGAGAGAAGTGGGTCTTGAAAGCATCAAATGCAAGGCTATTTATAGAACTATGCTCATGATGACTTCTTGGCTTGGAGAGCAAGAGTGAATCTCCACCATACACTTGTCTAAACTTGGGAAGCACACAATTGACTAACTTGGGGATCAAGGAGCAATCTTGGCCATCCAATAGTCTAAGCTTGGGGAGCAAGGGTTGATCTCAACCATGCAATTGCCTAGGCTTGTCCTCCAAGCTTGGGCGTTTAGCCTTCTCCCCTCTAGTGTAAAGAACAGTTTTGAGCAACTTTTGAAATAAATATCATTACCTTATCAAATGGATTTGAAAAATTATGAAAGTTTAATATGTTGTACAAATGATCTTAAATAACATTTTTCATGCAGAAAGCCAAGGCCAATTCGTTTTTTATAAAGAGCATAAAATCACCAAAGACAACCCAACATTACGTCCGTCGGACAGATTCAACGACCGCAGAAGCAAATTCATTTCGACATCCAAATCTTCATAAAATACTTTGAAATTTTATTATGTTATAGATATGGATATTCTCTACAACTTTTATGAATAAATAATATTCACATTCCGAAGGAAAATTTTTATAGAAAATCGAGAAGACAAACAGGTCACCGTTTTTACTGCAATAGGCAGTTTTCACACGGTAAAATAATAGGCTTTCGTACCAACCATTTCACCTCAGAAAATATGAAATTAAAGTATGTTATATATCAAGATTTTTTGAACAACTTTCATCAGCGAAGTTTCTCCAAATTCGAACCACAAGAAGCTCGATAAAATCGGAAAACGGTGAGGGTCCAGGAATTTCGAAAACTGGAATCAAAGTAGACTTTAAGAAACCAAAGGTGGCAAGTCTTCTTGCAAGACCAAAGTCTTAGTCTCTTGTAATCATTGCTTCTAGAGGACATTAATGAACCGAGACTTTGAAGACAAGCCTAAAGTTAGGCTTCTAGAGGCTAGGTTACTATTCACACGAATTACTATTCACGGGATCAAATGTTGGTTAAACTGATTAGGGGCGTTTTTTAATTATCAACAAAGGATACCCATAACCAGACCGAGGTTCATGGCTAAATTCGATTGTACATGGCTTTAACGGGGCCTATATGAATTGGGGGTCTCTTGGGGTATCGCTTGCACAACTCATGGTTGATTCCAAACCAATCCATGTTTGAGCCTAATCGATCCATGGATAATCCTCAGTTGTCATGTAACCGAGCGAGAATCGATTTACTTACTTTGGTTCACGGTCACTTAGAATCGATTTAGGGTCGTTTGGGATTAGTATAATAACCGTGTGGAATCACCCGCAATCCGGTTATATATATACTTAGGCTGAATCGATCTATAATCATTCATTCATTGATCCGTGCTGGTGTAAGGTCGTCTCGCATCAATCCTTATGGTCGAGCAATCGTTCCATGGTCAAGTACTCTAGTTGAGTGCATTTCTTGATCCACAATTTCCTCTCCCAATTAGATAGTTGACTTATAAATGATACTTAAATCAATCCATAGTCTATTCCCGTTAAGGGCACATCGAAGCTTTAGACCATTCATCGAGTCTGGAATAGGGATCAAATTTGAGGATGTCACAATTTCAGCTCGTAAGGTCTCAACTGATGGGACGCATATGCAACAACCCTACCATGTTGCATCAACACGCAACCCAATCCTCTAAACAATGCATCACTATAGATTTTGTATCCTCCAAGACCAGATGGTATGGTTAGCACAGGTGCGGTAGTCAGCTTTTGCTTAATGATGTGGACATCGAGCCATATCGAGGAGGAGGTGCTAAGGACCCATTGTCTATTCCCTACTGGTTCGATCACTCGAGCGCGGGCCAAGCAATTTAGGCAAACTGTTGGTGTCATGGTTCGTGATCTTCAGCGTGGAGATAACCTTGGATCAAATCTTGAAGAATCTTGGAAATCTTGGCGCAATTTGATTATATGGACACCAAATATTTGACCAAGTCAAATATATATAGATATATATTTATAGAGAGAGAGATATATATATCTTCTTGTTTAGGAATATTCTAGAATATGACGCATTATATTTCTAGGGTTGGTTTTAGGGTTTGTGTGATGGCTAGAAAGCCTATATATAAGACTGACTGAATTTCTTTGGGGACAGATATATTTTTTTACTTTGAGAAATAATTGAGAGATTCTCTTTTACTGTTCTTTTGAGGACTTGACCTAATCAAGATTCCCTTATGACGGTTGATTTGACTTATCGAGCGAGATAGCGAATTCTTTCGTTCGTGGCGTCTATAACGTTGGTTGGTTGACACGTGTTCGTCAACGAGGTCACGTTCATACCGAGGTTGCCAATCACAGGTTTGATTGGAGGTCGAGGTTTGCAATTTGCACCATCTAGGCCTTCGTAGAACGATCCTTCCGCAGCAATTCACATCAGTTTGGTATCAGAGCCAGGTTCTACAAGGTCTATTTATCTTTAATTTTCTATTTATATTCAGCAATTTGATATTTATTGAGCTAGGGTTTCGATTCTAGCCAATTTAGGGATCGATTGGTTTTGTGCTTCCATATGTAGTTGTTTGCTGTTAGTTTTAATTTTTTTCCTAGCATCTTAAATTGTATCTGAGTTCGTCAAAAAAAAAAAAAAAGAGAAGTTCTTCATAAAAAAAAAAAAAGAAAGAAAAAAACGCACAAAAAAAAAAAAAGTGCGCAAGAGAAAAAAAAAACAGATTCGGCAAAAAAAAAATATAGCCGAACAAAAAAAAAAAAAAAAAATCAAGAAGGCGACTCGTTTGTTAGTGGACCAAATTGAAACAAAATCAATAGTGATTTGCGTTTCAATTGGAATTTTGAAAGTTGTACTTGTTGGTTTGAAATTGTTACTTGTTGAAACAAAATCAGCGGTGATCTAATCTTGTCGATTAGTTTGATTGATTTTCATGAGGGGGTTGAGAGATAGGTTTTGAGTCCAATAAAGAGCTTGTGAAAAGAGAATACGAGAGGAAAAAGGCAAAAGTGTGTGAGTTTAATTGAGGGTAAAAAAAAAGCCTAGATTTGAGTTAAACACGAGGGGAGTGACAAACACCTTGAGAGAAACACGTGAGGGAGTGATTGGTGAGGATTTTTGTGACTAACGTTTATTTGCAGGTCTAAAATATGTCGCGTGAAGAAAGTGTGAATCAAAGGGAGGTTGACTCCATACGAAGGGATGAAGCGCTCATGGAAAGCATCCAACAATTGAGGGTCGTAGTGGAGGAGCTTAGTGGCCGAATGATGGGGAATGTCATGAGGGTTGATGGTGACCGAGAGATACCCCGAGGAAGGCCGCAGCATCAACGAGATGCCTCTAGAACACAACCTAGAAGGTAGCGGCATTATGATGATGATGAGGCTGACATGGAGGATGATCGAGATGCTCGATTTGGAAGGTGGAATGGAGCCCGAGGGTTTAGACATCGAAGATAATGAACTTGGCAATATCAAGATGAAGATTCCTTCTTTCCAAGGAAAGAATGATCCCGATGCGTATCTAGAGTGGGAGAAACGCATGGAGATGGTATTTGATTGCCAACGATACTCCGAGCTCGAAAAGGTAAAAATTGCAGCTGTTGAATTTACTGATTATGCTATAATTTGGTGGGATCAACTTGTGACTAGTAGAAGGCGCAATGGTGAAAGACCGATAGAGACGTGGGATGAGATGAAAGCGGTGATGAGGAGGCGATTTGTACCAAGTCATTACCATCGAGATTTGTTTCAAAAGTTACAAAATCTCACACAAGGCAATAAGAGCGTGGAAGAGTATCACAAGGAGATGGAGATTGCCATGATCCGTGCTAATGTGGTGGAGGATCGTGAAGCCACAATGTCAAGATTTTTGAGTGGTTTGAGCCGAGACATAGCAAGGGTGGTGGAGCTGCAACACTATGTTGAATTGGAGGAATTGGTTGACAAAGCCATCAAAGTTGAGCGGCAATTGAAGATGGACCGAAATCACAAAAGTGGAGGAGGTTCAAATCAAAATTGGAGATCCAATTGGAAGAGATGAAAAGCCAAATTGGAGAGGAAACAACACCAAAACCGAAACCTCAAAGGAGAAGGAGAGGGACGGTAAAGTTGGGACGAATCCGGCTTCAGGTAAAACCGAAAACCCTAACACTAGAACTCGTGAGATTAAATGTTTTAAGTGTTTGGGCAGGGGTCATATGGCGAATCAATGCCCTAATAGGAGGGTGATGATCATGACTAGACATGGTGATGTTGAGTCCGAAAGTGAGAGGGAAGAAGAGGATGATGAGATGCCACCGTTGGAGGATTGTAGTGATGGAGAAGTGGCTATAAAAGGAGACTTATTGGTGGTTAGGCGTTCTCTGAGTGTGCAAGTAAAAGAGGAGGAGCATCATCAACAAAGAGATAACTTGTTTCATACAAGATGTGTGGTGAATGGTAAGATCTCGTAGTATGATAATTGATGGAGGTAGTTGTGCGAATGTGGCAAGTTGTACTATGGTGGATAAGTTGGGTTTGAAAACGACAAAGCACCCTAGGCCTTATAGACTTCAATGGTTAAATGATAGTGGTGAGGTGAAGGTGTCGAAACAAGTTCGAATTCCATTTGAGATAGGGAAATACAAGGATGAGGTAGAGTGTGATGTTGTACCTATGCAAGCGGGTCATGTCTTACTTGGAAGACCATGGCAATATGATCGAAAGGTACATCATGATGGATATACTAATCGTTATTCATTGGTGATGAATCAAAAGACTTATACCTTGGTACCAATGACACCTAGTGAGGTGTATCAAGATCGAGTTAAAGTTACAACGAGAAGCCGAGAGAGAGAGAAAGGTGAGAAATCGAGGGCTTGCGTGGTGTGTCTGAGACGCAAGGAAAAGGAGAGGCCGAGAGAAATATTGTGGTAAAAACCGAGGGAAAAAAAGAGAGGAAAGAAAAGAGGCAAAATAATTTTTATGCAAAATCAAGTGAAGTGAGGAGAGCCTTAGTTCTAGATCGACCAATGCTTGTACTTGTGTACAAGGAGGTTTTGTTTTCTACTAACGATCTTGACCCAAGTTTGCCTAGTCCTATTGTGTCTTTATTGCAGGAATTTGAAGACGTCTTTCCGATGAACTTCCTGGAGGGATACCACCGATTCGAGGCATAGAACATCAAATTGACTTGATTCCTGGTGCGCCATTACCTAACCGACCCGCATATCGAAGCAATCCCGAGGAGACAAAGGAACTTCAGCGGCAAGTTAGTGAACTATTGGAGCGAGGGCATGTGAGAGAGAGTCTTAGCCCGTGCGCCGTCCCTGTTTTGTTGGTGCCAAAGAAGGATGGAACTTGGCGAATGTGTGTCGATTGCCGAGCAATCAATAATATTACGGTAAAGTATCGACATCCTATTCCTAGGTTAGATGACATGTTGGATGAGTTGCATGGTTCTTGCATTTTCACTAAAATTGATTTGAAAAGTGGCTATCATCAAATTAGGATGAAAGAATGTGATGAATGGAAAACTGCATTTAAGACCAAGTATGGGTTATATGAGTGGTTAGTCATGCCATTTGGATTAACTAATGCACCGAGCACGTTTATGCGACTTATGAATCATGTTTTGCGTGCTTTTATTGGTCGATTTGTGGTTGTCTATTTTGATGATATCTTGATATATAGTCAAAGCCTTGATGACCATATTAAGCATGTGCGAGCTGTCTTGCAGGTTTTAAGGACCGAACAATTATACGCTAATCTAAAGAAGTGCTCTTTTGTTACCAACAAATTAGTATTTCTAGGATTTGTTGTTAGTGCTGATGGTATACAGGTTGATGAAGAAAAGGTCAAAGCAATTCGTGAATGGCCAACGCCTAAGACAGTAGGAGAGGTGCGTAGCTTTCATGGATTGGCGAGTTTTTATCGGCGATTTGTGAGAAATTTTAGCACCATTGCCGCACCTTTAACTGAGGTTATCAAGAAGCACGTGGGTTTCACGTGGGGAGAAGAGCAAGAGAAAGCATTTAATTTGCTAAAAGATAAGTTAACTAATGCTCCTTTGTTATCTTTGCCAAATTTCAGTGCTACTTTTGAGATAGAGTGCGATGCTTACTGGTACAGGAATTGGAGCCGTGTTGATGCAAGGAGGGCGTCCCATAGCTTATTTCAGTGAAAAATTGAGTGGAGCAACATTGAATTATCCTACCTATGATAAGGAGATGTATGCTTTAGTGCGAGCTTTGGAGACTTGGCAACATTATTTATGGCCAAAGGAGTTTGTGATCCACACCGACCACGAGACCTTGAAGTACTTGAAAGGGCAGCAAAAGTTGAATAAAAGACATGCCAAATGGATGGAGTTCGTTGAGACTTTTCCATATGTGATCAAGTACAAGAAAGGTAAGGAGAATGTGGTAGCCGATGCACTTTCTCGAAGGTACGCGATTCTAACTATTTTAGAAGCAAAGTGTCTAGGTTTTGAGCATATCAAGGGCTTATATACTGATGATGATGACTTTGGGAGAGTATATGAAGCATGTGAACACGCTGCATTTGATAAATTCTATAGGCATGAAGGTTATCTTTTCCGTGAAAACAAACTATGTTTGCCTAAGTGTTCTTTGCGTGAATTGTTGGTGCGAGAAGCGCATAGTGGTGGTTTAATGGGACATTTTGGCATTAGTAAGACTTATGAAGTACTACATGAACATTTTTATTGGCCACATATGAAGAGAGATGTTACACGTGTCTGTGAGAGATGCATTGCTTGTAAGCAATCAAAGTCTACAACTAAACCGCATGGCTTGTATACACCATTACCTATTCCAACGCATCCTTGGACTGATATTTCTATGGATTTTGTGTTAGGATTGCCTAGGTCTAAGAATGGTAGAGATTCTATTTATGTGGTTGTTGATCGGTTTTCAAAGATGGCTCATTTTATACCTTGTCATAAAACTGATAATGCATCTCATGTTGCTGATTTGTTCTTTAGGGAAGTTGTACGTTTGCATGGCATGCCTAGATCGATTGTTTCAGATCGAGATTCTAAATTTCTTAGCTACTTTTGGAAAACATTGTGGAAAAAATTAGGAACACGGTTGTTATTTTCTACTACTTGTCATCCACAGACCGATGGTCAAACCGAGGTAGTTAATAGAACTTTAGGGGTATTGTTGCGAGCTATTATTAAAAGAACATAAAATCTTGGGAAGATTGTCTACCACATGTTGAATTTGCATATAATAGGAGCATGCATTCTGCTACTAAATTTACACCATTTGAGGTTGTCTATGGTTTTAATCCGTTAACTCCGTTAGATTTAACCCCTTTACCTATTGATGAGCGTGTGGATTTAGATGGAGCAAAGAAAGCTGAATTTGTCAAGGTGTTGCATGAGAGGACGCGCGCAAATATTGAGCGCAAGACGGAGCAATATGCAAGGCAAGCCAACAAAGGGCGTAAGGAAGTGGTGTTTGAACACAGCGATTGGGTTTGGGTTCATATGCGCAAAGAGAGATTTCCTGAGCAGCGACATTCTAAGTTATTACCGCGAGGGGATGGACCATTCATGGTTTTGGAAAGAGTTAACAATAATGCCTACAAGCTTGATCTTCCAGGTAAGTATGATGTTAGTGCCACATTTAATGTTTCGACTTGACTCTTTTCGATGCCGGTGATGATTTGAGGGCAAATCCTTTGCACGGGGGAGGGAATGATGTGGACATCGAGCCATATCGAGGAGGAGGTGCTAAGGACCCATTGTCTATTCCTACTGGTTCGATCACTCGAGCGCGGGCCAAGCAATTTAGGCAAGCTGTTGGTGTCATGGTTCGTGATCTTCAGCATGGAGATAACCTTGGATCAAATCTTGAAGAATCTTGGAAATCTTGGCGCAATTTGATTATATGGACACCAAATATTTGACCAAGTCAAATATATATAGATATATATTTATAGAGAGAGAGATATATATATCTTCTTGTTTAGGAATATTCTAGAATATGACGCATTATATTTCTAGGGTTGGTTTTAGGGTTTGTGTGATGGCTAGAAAGCCTATATATAAGACTGACTGAATTTCTTTGGGGACAGATATATTTTTTTACTTTGAGAAATAATTGAGAGATTCTCTTTTACTGTTCTTTTGAGGACTTGACCTAATCAAGATTCCCTTGTGACGGTTGATTTGACTTATCGAGCGAGATAGCGAATTCTTTCGTTCGTGGCGTCTATAACGTTGGTTGGTTGACACGTGTTCGTCAACGAGGTCACGTTCATGCGGGGTTGCCAATCACAGGTTTGATTGGAGGTCGAGGTTTGCAATTCGCACCATCTAGGCCTTCGTAGAACGATCCTTCCGCAGCAATTCACATCACTTAAGCTCTTGGAAACTACGCTCGCACTTGTCTGTCCACACGAACTTCTCTTCCTTCTTCAGTAGTCGAGTCAACGGCGACGCTAATGCTGAAAATCCTTCCACAAACCTTCTGTAATAACCTGCCAAACCCAAAAAGCTTCTGATCTCTATCACTGTCATCGGTCTTGGCCAGTTGATAACTGCTTCAATCTTAGTTGGGTCTATGGAGATTCCTTCGCTTGAAATCACATGACCTAGGAACGCTACACGAGTCAGCCAAAACTCACACTTACTGAACTTGGCGTACAGCTCATGATTCCTCAGGTTCTGAAGTACCATCCTCAAATGCCTCTCGTGCTCTTCAGAACTTCTCGAGTACACCAAGATATCGTCAATGAACACGATCACAAACTGATCCAGGCACTCCTTAAAAACCCGATTCATCAAATCCATGAAAGCAGCTGGGGCATTCGTCAAACCGAACGGCATTGCACTAAACTCATAATGGCCGTATCGAGTACAAAACGCTGACTTTGATATGTCTTCCTTTCTGATCCTCAACTGATGATACCATGTCCTCAAGTCAATCTTTGAAAATATCAACACTTCTTGCAACTGGTCGAACAAGTTGTCGATCCTCAGCAGTGGATACTTATTCTTGATCGTCACCTGATTGAATTGACAATAGTCGATGCACAGACGCAACAAACCATCTTTCTTCTTCTTGAACAGAACTGGTGTCCCCCAAGGTGATGCACCAAGACGTATGAATCCCTTATCCAACAACTCCTGCATCTACACCTTCAGTTCTTTCAACTCAAATAACGCCATCCGATAAGGAGCCTTAGAGATTGACTCTGTCCCGGGTGCTAACTCGATCACAAACTCAATCTCCCTCTCTGGCGGCAAACTTGGCAATTCCTTTGGAAACACATCTTGAAACGCTTGAACCATTGCAATATCCTCGATTTTCAACTCCTCAACTATCATATCCACGATAGTCGCCAAGTAACCTTAACAACCCCCGTCTAACAAACGGGTTGCCTCAAGCGACAAGATTAGGGTAATCGAGGGTCCTCCTCGACTCTCAATAAACTCGAAGCTCTCACCCACTAACGGGTTAAACTGAATTGCTTTACGATAGCAGTCCATCTTAGCTCGTTGTTTGGTGAGCTAGTCCATGCCAATTATCACATCAAAACCATATATGGCTAGGACTAACAAATCTATCTTCCCCTCTCGCTCACCAATCACTAACTTGCAACCAGGACAACCCACTGCAGCTAACACCTTATCCTTTAACGGTGTAGATATGCTAACCACTGACTCCAACAATTCAGGACTCAATCCTACCAGCTTAACAAATTGCTTAGCTATAAAGGAATGAGTCGCGCCGGGATCAAATAAAGCATATGCAACATGGTTGTTCAGTGATACAGCACCTGTGATCACATTAGGTGAGTCCTCTGCCTGTCCTCTCGTGATGGCATACACTCGTCCTTGCACTGGAAGTCTGTTCTGTTCTCCCTGCTGTGCAATCTGCGGCACGAACCTTCTTCCGACCCATCAGCGGCCGCCGCGGCAACTGCTGTAGTCTCCTCAGCCTTCTGGGACAGTCTCTGACCAAGTGACCCTGTTGGCCATATTCAAAACAAGCGCCCATCCTAAGATGACACGGGGCCGATCCATGTCGCCTTCCACAGAAGCGACACACGTCATTCTGACTTGGCGCTAACTTGCCTATTCCACCCTTCCTGTTAGGTGGAACATGGAACCTTCCTCCGGTCATGGGCTTCTTCTCCAAACGGTTCCCATCTCTATTCAAACTGAACCTCGACTCAGATGAGGTGGCTTGCTCACTTAAACTTCTCCCTATCAGCTGGGCCCAAGTGGATTCTTCAGCTCTGGTCGGAGGCCGTTCCTGAACCTTCGAGATTTGTCTTGGGGATCTTCCACCAATCTTGGAGCATACTGAGACAGCTTAGCAAACTTAGCCTCATACTGGTCCATGGTCATCATCCCTTGACGGAGGTGCTGGAATTCCTCCATCTTCTGCTCTCGGGCATTACCCGAAAAGTATTTGTCGTTAAAGGCTCTGAGGAAGGTGTTCCACACTAGGACTATGCCTTATGGGAATACTGTGCCTCTCATGGCCCTCCACCAAGTATTCACGTTACCCTGCAACTGGTATACTACCGGGACAACTTTCTCCTCCTCAATGCACATCAGAAGTGCAAAGGCTTTCTCCAGGACTTAGATCCAGAGCGATGTAGTCTCGGGATCTCTTACGCCAGTGAATCTCGACAGGTTCAGCTTCAAGAATTGCTCCACGAGCTTATGAATCGGCCTCTCTCTCTCTCAACAACCACGTTCCCAGCTAGAACTTCGGCAGGTGCGGCAGCGGCTACAGCCTCAACAACGGCGGCAACAGCAACAGTAACGGTAGCTGTAGCGGCGGCGGTAGTGGTGGCAACTTGATTCTGGGCCTGCTGCCCCATCAGATTTCCAAGTGTCTCAAGTGCCTACATGATCCCTTCGATCCTAGGATCACCAGGGGCTGCTACCCCAGCACCAACTGGAGGCGATGCTACTCCACTAGCACTGGCCTCAGCCTGCACTCTACCACGACCCTCTCGAGTACCAACCCTTGTCGGCGTCCTACCCCGAGTAACAGGTCCAATGGTTCTCTTCGTAGGAGTCCTCTGCTCCTGATCACTCATGACACATATTATATACAGAAACCTACTTTCTAATTCCACACAGAATTAGAAGCTGAGCGATCCCCACAAAATAATCTACCAACCAGCTATCAATCACATGCATCAGCATAATAGAAAGTCTTTCCTTCTAACTATCGGCTCTGATGCCACTAAATGGTGGGGATGTCACGCCTCGATCCTCGAGCGCGTGCCCATCCCTCGGTGGTCGATTGAATTGCGACGTCCTAGGACGCATCACCGATCCATTCATTTTAATGCGCATGCGGAAGCGAACTATTACCCCTGACAACCACCAATATGGGATAGAAAAGTAGGAAGCATATTCACAACCAAAACGCTTTTATAAACACCCCGGTTTATATACAAGACTAGTCTAAAGACAGAAGTCTACTCAAGCAGAAAAGCCTACAAGTCCTCTAGGCACTCGAATCCCCAACTGAAAACTCCGAGGTCTCCTGGGGATTTGGGTCCACCACTGCACCATCAGGAAGGTCAGCTATACCCTCGCTAAAAGTGACTTCTAACACCGATACTGGAACCTCAAAATCCTATAGGGGACCCTCTCTGGGTCCATTGAACCTATGACGATACAACGCTCTAAATCGATAGGGTACCCTCTGAGGTAGACCCGCATCGACCCAGACGATGGTCCTCACAAGTTCATAGACCCAGACTCCTTGGCCCCCGGAAATAGGGATATCGGTGACCTACTCGGTGACCCTCTTGGGTTGGCCAAAACATTTCGGAGGAACCGCCATCTAAGGACCTAAAAAGGTTGAGCCCATGACAGGGTGAAACAATGTCTCATCAAGTTCACCCCCTAAACTCTGACTAGGAATGAAATACACTTAGAGGCATTCTATGCACACAAGACAGAAGACTTACCTCACCTCAGTTCCCTCCTGCATGTCAGCACAGTTCATATACTCAACCAATCGATTCAATCCAATCGATCATTCAATCCATTCAATTCAATGCAATCAATACAATCTATCCATCAATACCATCTATCAATCAATTCATCGATACAGTTACTGCTCACACAAGCTAAAATAGATGGTTATTGCTCTCACAAGCTAATGTACAATAATGCTCGCACAAGCTGACGATCAATGCTCTCACAAGCTGACATACGATATTGCTCACACAAGCTAACGATCAATGCTCTCACAAGCTGACGTACGGTATTGCTCACATAAGCTCACAATCAATGCTCTCACAAGCTAACAATTCAATATTGCTCACACAAGCTGATTTACACTATTGCTCACACAAGCTAATATGGTACATAAAACCATTTTCGGTGTCAAAACCCGACACCTGGTATTTTCTAATTAAATACCAAATTTCACAATCACCACTCAATTGCACAATTTAACAATCAATTGTACAAGCTAACCACACCATTGCAATCGGCACGAAATTCTAATGACCGGCTCTTCCGGTATAATTTTCAGAAAATATTAAATAATTAAATAAATTCAGAAAAGTAAATAAATAACAAATAATAAATAATTAAATAAATGCACAATAATTAAATAAATACCTAATTAAGCTTATACTAATCTAACCTCCTAATTAGGCTAATTAATCAACCTATTAAACTAATTAAATCACCTAATCTAATTAGCCTTCAACTAAACTAATCTAACCATCTAAACCATACTTAGCCTAATCTAAACACCGCTTAAGCATAATAAACTTCCTACGCAGAGTTTAGCAAGTAAACTCACCGGTTTAGCGATCTAGTGAGTCCATGGCGACGACGACACGGAGGTGGGCAATAACCGAGCCTATGGCGACACCAACCAAGGCCTAGAAGAGACCTAAAACGAGCCTCGAAGACTTAGAACCCTTGCTGGCTTTAGCTTCTACTCCTTGGGTTGCTAGGTTGCTCGAGGAGGCTGCTGTGGGGCCAAGCGGGCGACGGCAGAGGTGGACGGCGACCAGGTCGCTCAACGGTGGCCTGGGGCGGCTCAGGGACGGCAAGACAGCGCGAAACAATGAGCAGGAGGTGGCAAGTGGGCGAGCGTGCAACGACAACGACGAGCATAGTGGCTCTTGAACGGGCTTGGGCGACTGGTTGACGGCTGCTGCTGGCTTCCCTTTGGTTTCTTGAGCTCAAAAGGGACAACAATGGAGAAAGATGGGCTGGAATGAAGAAGAAGGAGCTGCTAAAGATTGGAGGGGGACCACTTGCCTCCAAAGTCTTCATATTATCCATTTGGTGCTCATTACTTGCCCCCACCACCTTGCTATCATCCAAGGCCAAGTTGCAGCCCTCAAACTTCCTCAACACACCTCCCAAATGGTCCAAAATGTTGTTGGAGAAAACTTCCTTATGTGTTTTGAAGTTGACAAAACGTTTCCATCAGTCTAGTCTGAAGACGTGAAGACTCTTCACAAAGTTTGAAGACCGTCGATTCAAGTTTTAAAGTCTCGCCCTCATTGACAGTTTCTAGACCGTCGAAGAAGATTTATCCGGAATCAATGATTTATTTAAGGAATTGATTCGAGCGGCTAAAGAAGCTTCTCACGGCTGGAGATAGCATTTCGAGATCTTTTATTCGTTTTAATACAAATAAATTAGATTCGTTGATTGGCAAGGTATACTTGGAAGGTTCTACTTATGGAAACCTAGATCCTGATTGTATGGGCGAGCAGGATTGGTGGGCTATCATCACATTCCTTAAGTAACTTGAAGATCTCCTTAATTGATTCCATCCAACGGTTAGATGGAGGAACTCCTTTGGAAAGTGCCAACGGGTATGAAGGCATGGAGGGGTATAAAAGGAAGAAGCTCTGGTTATTCGAGTGTGTGCGTGATAGATAAATTCCAAAGTCTCGAAGCTCCTTGTTCTTTGTTGATTCAAGCTGGCCGAGCGAAATTTGTACTCAAAAGAGAGATTAGACATTTGTGAGACCTTGAGGAAGTGTAGCAAAGTCTCTACACTGTGGAATCAAGGACGTGATATCATAACGACTCTTTTGATTCATAGTGAAATCCAGCCAGTGGGCTGTCAGTGCGGGAGAGTGGACGTAGGCTTGGAATAAGCCGAACCACTATAAACTCTATGTTCATCTTCTCTCATCCCTGAACCTCTTATTTACGCTTACGAGTTGTTCATTTATTTAATAGTTGAATTATGTTTTACTGTCTATCAAAAATATTCTTTTAAGTCCTATGAAAAGTTTCATATACATCTATTCACCCCCCTCTAGGTGTATTCACTAGCCCCTTTCAATTGGTATCAGAGCCTGTGTGCTTATTTATTGAAGCATTTTACTTCTTAAGCTAAAGATCTATGGCTAGTATTTTGGCTCTAGGACTGATCGAAGGTCAAAGCAACACCAGACTGCCTTACTTTGATGGAAAAGAATACAACATATGGAAGAACAAGATGAAAGCTTTCCTTAGATCAAAAGATCCCCTTGAATGGGATGTGGTGGAAAAAGGAGTTATTCCAACAATAACTTCAACTTCAGAAAGAGGGAAGGAAGTGATAGATGCTAGAGAGTTGACACAAGAAGAGATAACCAAGAGACAAGCACTCGACGCAAAAGCTATCTATTCTTTATACTGTGCTTTATCTCCTAATGAGTATAACAGAATTTCATCCTGTGAAACAGCAAAAGAAGTCTGGGATAGGTTACATGTTACTTATGAAGGAACCGATCGAATCAAAGAAACGAAGATCAACATTCTTCTTGGGCAATATAAAGCTTTCAAAATGAAGCCATGAGAAACTATTACTGATATGTTTAGCCATTTTATAGAGATTGTAAATGGTCTTGCATATCATGGGCAACCTATCTCAGGGCAAATGAAAGTCAACAAGTTGCTGCGAGGACTCTCTAAATATTGGAATCACATCAAGACTTCCATTAGAGAAACACAAAGGATCACACCTTTATCTGTCGATGAATTAGTGGGCACACTTCAGTCTTACGAAGTGAAGTAAATTAATGAAGAGGAAGGTCCTAAAGGTAAAAAAATCAATTGCCTTAAAGTCTAATGATGATTCTGATGTTACAGATATAGAAGACGATATGGACGATGAAGAATTGGCACTCATGATAAGGAAGTTCAGAAAATTAAACAGAAAGGGAAGAAAGTACAACTGGAGGAAGCAAACTACTCAAAGATCTCATAATAAAGCAACTGAAGATAATGAGTTCAACAAAGACGTGGTTTGCTTCGAATGCAAAAAGAAAGGACACATCAGACCCAACTGTCCTCTACTGAAGAAAAAGAAAGGAAATACAGAGAAACTCAAGAAAGCTCTCAAAGCGAGACTTGGACCGACACGAGAATGTGAAGAGAGTGATGAAGAGTATGCCAATATTTGTTTGATGGCAAACTCAGAATCAGACTCAGACTACAAGACAGACTGAGACTAAGATTCGACAAGGAAATTGAGGTAAGTAACTTTAAAATTCCCATTAAAGTTTCAAAATATATTGACGAACTCTGTCTTAGCCTTAAGGTATCTCTTAAAAGGATTTCCGAACTTAAAAAGGAAAATTCTATACTAAGGCAACAGGAAATTTCTTGGAAGAAAAAATTTGAAAGTCTGAACAACAATTTCAAGACTTCAAAAGAAAATGAAGAGTTTCTTTCAAAAGAAAACATTCTCTTGAAAGAAGATATTACAGCTATTTCAAAAAAGTTTTCAAATGGATTTGAAAAGCTTGATAAAATTCTTTCAATTCAAAGACCTTAGTTTTATAAATCGAGTTTGGGAATGACACCAGAAATTGTTAATTTAATTGATTTTCCAAAAGTAAAAGAAAGAATTAAACAAAGACCTGCTAAGACTTTTTACAGAAATCATTTTCAAAAAGTCTTTGTAAAATCTATTGGTCGAAGTGCTCTTAAATGTTCAAAGTGTAACAGCTCGGAACATTTTGAGAAGGATTGTCCTAAAGTCTGAAACCTCATTTAAGAGAAACTGGGCAAAGACTAATTTTTGCATAATTGCAGGTCACTATCAAGAAAAAGATTAAGTGGTATTTGGATAGTGGTTGTTCGAGACATATGACAGGAGATTCAAATTGCTTCATAAAGCTTACCCAAATAGATGGTGGAAAAGTTTCCTTAGGTGGAAATGGCAAAGGAAGAATCACTGGACATGGAACTGTCAAGATTGGGAGTCTCACAATCAATAATGTTTCCTTGGTGGAAGGCTTAAACTATAATCTTCTCAGTAGAAGCCAATTGTGTGACACTGGATTCAAAATCAACTTTCAAGAAGGCACATGTTCAAGAATTAGTAAGGATTTGTCTTAATCCTTTACTAGTCGAAGACATGGAAATATTTATCTGCTTGATATCAAATCAGAAAGCTCTCAGTGTCTAATCTCCATTCAAGATGAAGAGAATCTTTGGCATAGAAAACTTGGCCATATCAGTATGAAGCATATAGCCAAGATTTCTTCCAAAAAGCTTGTTCGTGGACTGCCCAACCTAAGATTTCAAAAGACAGAATTATGCACACCGTGTGTTTTGGGAAAACAGGTAAGAAACTCCTTTAAACCTGTAAATCAAGTTTCAACTGATCATGTTTTGCAGCTCCTGCATATGGATCTTTTTGGCCCAACCAGAACACAAAGCATTGGTGGGAAGAAATACTGCTTGATAATTGTAGATGACTATTCTTGCTATACTTGGGTGTTCTTTTTATCAAGTAAGTCTGAAACTTTCTCTCATTTCTCAAAATTTGCTAAGAAAATTCAAAATGAGAAAGGATATATTATAACAAGCATCCGGACAGACCATGGAGGTGAGTTCGAAAATCAAGATTTTGTAAATTTTTGTGATGAATGTGGTTTAAAGCATGTTTTCTCTTCGCCATATACTCCAGAACAAAATGGAGTCGTGGAAAGAAAGAATAGATTTTGCAAGAAATGGCAATAACTCTCCAAATTGAAAATAACATTTTTTCTCGTTTTTGGGCTAAAAGGTTTCTACAGCATGTTATATCATCAACGAGTTTTCCTAAGGCCTATTCTGGAAAAACTCCTTATGAGTTGTTCAAAAGAAAAAAAGCCAATTGTTTCATATTTTCATGTGTTTGGCTGCAAATGTTTTATTTTGAAAAATGCAAATGATCGCGTTGGTAAGTTTAAAGAAAAATCAAACGAAGGAATCTTCCTTGGATATTCAACAACCAAAGAAGCCTACAAAGTATACAACAAGAAGACTCAATCTGTGGAAGAGTCAATGAATGTCAAATTCCAAGACTTTACACAAAATCAAGTGATTCAGACTCAACCTGAAGAATCTGAACTTACTCCAGACTCAACAAATTCTAATTCCTCTGAAGTAGCTCAGACTACAGAAGGTCAACAACGAACAAACTTTGAAGAATCAAATGAAGAAAAAGAAGTACAGGTTGTCAGACCAACCAGCAACTGAAAGCACAAGTCAAGTCATCCCAAAAAACTCATCATTGGTAACATCGATGAAGGGATACGAACAAGATCCAAAAGGCATGAAGAGTCTAGCGCTGTGGCTCTTATTTCTGAAATAGAACCCAAAAGCATAGAGGAAGCCTTAACAGACGAAAGCTGGATTGAAGCTATGCAAGAAGAACTCAGACAGTTCAATATCAACGATGTTTGGGAATTAACTCCTAAACCAAAAGGTAAATCTATTATTGGTGCTAAATGGGTTTTCAGGAACAAGATGGACAAAAAAGGAAAAGTCATAAGGAACAAGGCAAGACTCATGGCCAAAGGATACACGCAAGAAGAAGTGATAGACTATGATGAAACTTACGCACCAGTGGCAAGGTTAGAAGCAATTCATTTATTACTTGCTTTTGCTTGCTATAAAAATTTCAAACTGTTTCAAATGGACGTCAAAAGTGCATTCCTGAATGGATTCATTCAAGAGGAAGTTTATATGGAACAACCGCCCGGTTTGAAGACCCAAGGAGATCAGATTATGTATTCGGGACGAAAAAAGCTCTATATGGATTAAAGCAAGCACCTCGAGCTTGGTATGAAAGGTTAAGCAAATTTTTATCCAAAGTGGCTTTATGAAAGGTAAAGTAGACACAGCTCTATTTATTAAAAGAGAAGGTAAAAATTTTCTACTTGTTCAAATTTATGTTGATGACATTGTGTTCGGATCTACTAATGAAAATTTGTGCAAGAAATTCTCTAAGTCTATGCAGGAGGAATTCGAGATGAGCATGATGGGTGAACTATCTTTCTTTCTTGGACTACAAGTGAAACAATTTAAGGAAGGAATTTTCATTCATCAAGAAAAATATGCTAAAGAACTTGTTAAGAAATTCGGTTTGGAGAATTGCAAAAAGACTGATATACCAATGTCAAGTACCTTGAAGCTAGATAAAGATGAAGGAGGAAAGCAAGTTGACCAGAAGCTATACAGAAGTACCATTGGTTCACTTCTCTATCTTACTGCTTCTAGACCTGACATTTTGTTTAGTGTTTGTATTTGTGCCAGATTTCAATCAGATCCCAAAAAATCTCATCTGAGTGCCGCAAAACGCATCATCAAATATGTTGCAACAACCTCGTCATTAGGTCTATGGTATCCTAAAAATGGAGACTTTACTCTTCTTCGATACTCAGACGCAGATCTTGCTGGATGCAGAGTTGATAGAAAAAGCACCTCCGGTATGTGTCAATTACTTGGAAACAAGGCAGTATCCTGGTTCTCAAGAAAGCAAAGTACAATTGCTCTCTCAACAGCAGAAGCAGAGTATGTGGCTATTGGAAGCTGTTGTTCTCAAATCCTATGGATAAAACAACAGTTAAGAGACTTTGGAATTGAAGACTCATGTACTAAGATTAAATGTGACAACACAAGCGCAATCAATCTTACCAAGAATCTAGTTCTTCATTCAAGAGCAAAGCATATAGAGATTCGACATCACTTTACAAGAGACCATGTTCAAAATGGAGAAATTCTGATTCAATTCATTGATTCAAAAAATCAATTGGCGGACATCTTTACAAAACCTTTGGAGAAAAGCCAATTTGAGTCTATTCGGCACAAGCTTAATATTATAAAGTCTGAAGAAGCTCAGACTCGGATAAAAGCCAAAAGATGTTCAGATTCAGATGATCAAGGATCACGACGTAAGTTGTTTCAGTTTTAGAAATTTATCTTTTGAGAAAGGTACGTTTATCTATTAATCCGTAATTGATTGATATTATCTTTCCAAGTTTTTGTATTTACAGCAATCATTCCTTTTTTGAAAAAGAAGTTATCTTTTTATTATGGTAGTTATCTATTTTCAAAAAGGCAGTTATTTTTTAAAAGGCTTTTTTTTTTTTTTTTGTGACGATTCCTATGCCCCCGATTCGATTGCTTTATATATAGTGTTCTTCTTCTCCTTTTTACTTGCAAACCCTAAAAGCACAGAACTCCACCTTCTTACTTTTTCTCCCTAGTTGAAACCTTAAAGTTTTCATCTTTCTCGCGAATCGAGTTTGGAAAACTCTCAAAGACTGTGAGAATGTCTTTCCAAAGAAAGTCTTCAAGGATCGCAAGCAGGGGACCACGGCATATGGGCGAGGGACCTACGCATTTTGACCTTACCGAGCAAGAAGATTCTCCAAGGCAACAGCAGATCCCACAACATTCTCAACCGCGTCATTCTCCTCAGGCTAAACCTCAGAATGTTCGGCAAAGAATGGAGGAGGAAGTTATCGAAGATGCTGAACCCGTAAGAACTCAAAAGCCTACCTTTAATTTCAAAATTTATTCTGCTTTAAAGGATGGAGGCTCTCCAATGATTTTTATTGACGAATTTCTGAAAGAGAAAGGGGTATAGAAATGAAACCCACTTTTTGCAAACAATGGAACGTTTGGGAATTGTTCCTGCTGGCTCTGCAGATAGGGCATTCGCAAATTTCCCAAGTAATCCACGTTTTGGAGGAGTTAGTCAGCCCGATGGAAATGATGATGAAAAGTTGTTTACTAATTTCAAGCCTAGAATGGGTATTGCTGCGAATGTACAAGGACCAAATTCAAATCTGTTTCGTTCTGAGGAACACAAGCAAACTTACTCTAAGTTGTTGAAGCGAGGGGATGAACCCAAGGAGTGTACATTTTGATTTTCTTGACTCTCTGAATGTGAAGTTGCGGGAGAAATTTACTTTACTTCAGCTTGAACGTTTTTGCTCTGACTCTACTGTAGCCCATCCAGAACTCTCTGCTTATTTCTATTCAAATCTAAGTTTTCTGGATGCGAATAGATTCTCTTTCAGTGTTAAAGATCAGGACTTTATGGTGGACATGGACACTCCGGTTGATGTGATTGGAGTAGAGAGAGGGTTATTTCAATCAATTAGCGTGTCTATCGGTCGTGCAACAGTGGAGCTTGTTCAAGATGGAATGGCAGAAGGTCGGATTTCCTATTCGAGGATGAATGCTTCGAATATCATGCTTCACAAAATTGTGATCAACTGTCTTAGACCAAAATCCACGTCAAAGACTAATGTCTCCAATTCAAAAGCAAAGCTGATGTATGCTATCAATGCTGGTAAAAAATTCTCTCTGCCGCATACTATCATGTTTCACATGTATAGATCAATGGTGAAGGACAAGGGTCAACTTCCCTATTCAGCACTTGTTACAAAGCTATTCAAACATTTTAACATTCAGCCTCCAAGAATTCTGTGTGTTCGGACGTGTGATCAAATGGTGGTAGGACTGAAGATGGTTTCTAAGATGCGTCGAAAGAGCTAAACAAGGCTCGGAGAAATTCAAGGAAAAGACTCCTCATCAAACTCATCAAGACTCTGTTGCTGCAAAGCGAAAAAGAAAGGAGCCGGTGACAGCTCCAACTAAAAGAAGAAGAGACCATCTCCGCTCTTGCTTTGAGAAAATTGCAGCGTTCTGTTCCAGAAACAGAGGTTAGAGAAGACTAGAAGAAACAGAGAAGAGGAGTGAAGAGAGGGAATCGATAAGGAAGGAGACAGAGGAAAAAGAAGATGAAGACAAGGAGCAACAAGGAGAACAAGGTCATCCTGTCACTGAAGAAGAAATAGAATAGGAAGAGTACTTCTCTCCACCTGAAGGCACTGAAACAGGGGGAGCTGCTGAGAAAAGAGGTACTCCTTCTATTGCTTTTACTAGTGATAATGTCAGTCGTTCTCCTACTAATCCAAAAGATGTATATGCCTCTCACTTTCCTGAAGAAGGTCATGAGGTATCTTCTCCGAATCTGGATGTTCATGCTAATATGCCATTATCTCCACAATCTGACCATGCTGAAGCAAGCACTCAAACAGACAACTCGAGACTTTAGAAGACGCTTGATATTCTCATGGAGATCGAGGTCAAATTTATGCCTTGGGATGCGAATTTCAGAATATGCGGGAATGCTTATCAAGCCTCTTCGAATCGTTGATCAATCAAGTCCGGGCCCTTAATCTTCAAATTCAAGCAAGCGCCAAGGGTGAGGAATTAGCACATCTGAAGGAGGATCTAAGAAAGCTAGAGGATACAATCAAGTCGATGGGAGATTTCCAGCTTGTTCGCATTCCAAAACAATCTTAAATCAATTCTTGTTTTTGTCTCTACCTTTTTAATGTTGACAAAAAGGGGGAGAGATGCAGATTTGCAGATTTGATTTGTTTTGAACTCAAACTTGTTTTTGTTTCTGACTTTAAACTTTTATCTGGCGTGACTTTTGGATTGTGTTTGAGTATGTGATTGCATTACAATATCTTAAGCATTGTTGGTACTCATGGCAAAGATAGTCGTTTTTACAGGACTAACCTATTTCCTGTGAATGCAGATTCGATACTGTCTTAACTCATTTATCTTCTATGAGATATCGTATTCTTGTTTGCTTTAGTATTGTCTTGCGGTCAAAATTTCCAAATCTGCGGGGAAAGTTTTGTCACCATCAAAAAGGGGAGATTGTTGGAGAAAACTTCCTTATGTGTTTTGAAGTTGACAAAACGTTTCCATCGATCTAATCTGAAGACGTGAAGACTCTTCTGTCAAAGTCTAAATATCGTCAGATTCAAGCTTTAAAGTCTGCCCTCATTGACAGTTTCTAGACCCTCGAAGAAGATTTATCCAGAATCAATGATTTATTTAAGGAATTGATTCGAGCGGCTAAAGAAGCTTCTCACGGTTGGAGATAGCATTTCGAGATCTTTTATTTGTTTTAATCTTGATACGAATAAATTAGATTCGTTGATTGGCAAGATATACTTGGAAGGTTCTACTTATGGAAACCTAGATCCTGATTGTATGGGCGAGCAGGATTTGTGGGCTATCATCACATTCCTTAAGTAACTTGAAGATCTCCTTAATTGATTCCGTCCAACGGTTAGATGGCGGAACTCCTTTGGAAAGTGCCAACGGGTACGAAGGCATGGAGGAGTATAAAAGGAAGAAGCTCTGGTTATTCGAGTGTGTGCGTGATAGATAAATTCCAAAGTCTGAAGCTCCTTGTTCTTTGTTGATTCAACTGCTGAGCGAAATTTGTACTCAAAAGAGATATTAGACATTTGTGAGACCTTGAGGAAGTGTAGCAAAGTCTCTACACCGTGGAATCAAGAACATGATATTGTAACGACTCTTTTGATTCATAGTGAAATCCAACCGGTGGGCTGTCAGTGCGAGAGAGTGGATGTAGGCTTAGAATAATCCGAACCACTATAAACTCTGTGTTCATCTTCTCTCATCCCTGAACCTCTTATTTACACTTACGAGTTGTTCATTTATTTAATAGTTGAATTCTGTTTTACTGTCTATCAAAAATATTCTTTTAAGTCCTACGAAAAGTTTCATATACACCTATTCACCCCCCTCTATGTGTATTCACTAGCCCCTTTCAAATGTTACCTCCCCCATGGCCTACGAATTTTGTACCGAACTCCCCCCAAACTGAATAAATTCCCCTCCAATTGGATCCAATTTGATGTCCATAAATCCCACCAAGGTGCCATCATCCCAATCAACATTTTTCCTTACCAATTGGACCAACTTGAATCCTAAAAACCGATAAAACCGGCCCTCTGATTTTTCCAGTCAAAAACGGCCCTATTTTGCAATTTTTCCAAAAATCCTGGTTTGTAGAAAAATCTTCAAAGGATGAGTCGACGTTCCTAAAATGAATCATGACATTACAGAACTTTTAATTTCTGAAATCGGGTTCAAATTCTTGGTTAATTTCAACCGAGCGCAATTTTGGCGTGACTTAGCCTATCGGGTAGCTTTAAGGAATTTTTAGTGCAATTGACCCGTGATCGATTATTTTCGAGCCACAATGTACATCTTCGATATATTGGCGACTCTCGGTTGTCATGAAAATATGAAGGTTTTAAATATGGACACAAGGTACCAAAACGACAGAAAAATCGTTCTAATGCCGATCGACGAGAATTTCGCAATTAGGTGAAATCACCCACACTTTAATCACATATCTCATTCGAACCTATCTCTAATCTCTTATCCATTTTTAACTGTTCCGTAATGAGCCTTGCAAATTAGCACAGTCGAACAGTCAATTCCTGGTCGAATTCTCAAGTCTATTGCATTAAGATCCCTTAACGGCTTCATCAAATAAACTAGTTATCCCGTGAGTGATCAGCTTAGAGAATAGAACTATAGGTGCGTTGATGAAAGGCCCAATTCATTCAATTAAAAATAGAATTTGAAATTCAATATGTCATAAAAAAAAACTTTGAAATTTCTTTTTCACGTCATTTCATTTAACTAAATTTTTTTTTCTCTTGTTGAATTGTAGTGTTTATGTTATTTGTTGGGGAACAAAAGAAAAAGGTATTAAGTATTCTTGACTTTTCGTGTCCTTGATGTCTAGCTGCTCACCTCGACATCGACATTGGCCTTGAGATTGCAGGTGTGTGTTCAGGAATGATCACCCTTCTCTCATAGGTAATGATTGTTGGAGAAAACTTCTACGATGTTTTGAAGCTGACAAAACTTCTCTAAGTTCTATTCTGAAGAATGAGATACTTCTGTGTATTTCTCTCAAAATCTGTTTTACATCAGAAGTTTGCACACTCTGACGAAGTTCCAGACTGAACGCAAGTGAAGAATGAAGACTTAATCAGACTCAGGATTATTTTTCTTTCTTCAAGGCTTTAGTACGTACAGGCTTTCTGGTTTGAAATATCACCTACCATATTGGTTATCGTTATTGGAATCAATTTGGAAATAGCAAATCATTTTGGAAGGCAAGCTTATTTGGAAAGAATCTACTTTTGGAAACCAAGATCCTGATTATATGGGCGAACAAGATTGACGGGCTTTCATCTCAATCTTCAAATGGCTCAAGATCTCCTTGATTGATTCTCTCCAACGGGTTGATTGGAAGAATTCCTTTGGAAAGTGCCAACGGTCGAGAAGGCATGAAGGAGTGTCACGCCCCGAACCTCGAGCGCGCGCACATCCGTCGGTGGTTGACTAAATTGCAACATTCCTAGGACGCGTTGCCAACCCATTTACTTTAATGCACAAGTGAAAGCGAATTAACTAATCCCCTAACAACAACAAACATAGGATAAAAAGCAGGACAACCAATTTCAAACCAAACACACTTTTATAAACAATCTGGTTTACACACAGAAGTCAACCTTAAGGTTCACGTATAAGAGGTCTATCTCAACAAGAAACCTCTAGGCCACCCATGCTCCTGACCCTTCCTTCTCAAGCTCTAGTTTCTTCACACTAGGGACTTGAAAATGGTAACTCACGACAGGGTGAGATATAAATCTCAGCGAGTTCACGCCCTAAACCCCGATTAGGAAGATAATATACCTAGAGGCAGCCTACACACACAACCAATGAGACTCACCTCGCCTCAGTTCCTTCCTACACATCAGTACAGTTCATAAAACATATGCATATAATCAATGCATTCATCAATTAGAACATCTCATTCACATCTCAGTACTCAAGTTCAATACTCAATCTCAATACTCAAGGTTCTAGAGGTGCCCCCAGTCACGAAGGTCCAATATCGTGTGGCACTTAGTCCCTGCCCACAATAAACAATAGCTCAAGTTACTAGAGGTGGCTCCCACGAAGTCAAGCTATCGTGTAGCACTTAGTTCTTGATTATAATTAACAATAGCTCAAGTTACTAGAGGTGGCTCACACGAAGTCAAGCTGTCGTGTAGCACTTAGTTCTTTATTATAATTAACAATAGCTCAAGTTACTAGAGGTGGCTCCCACGAAGTCAAGCTGTCATGTAGCACTATGTTCTTAATTACAATAAGCAATCGTACAAGGTTCTAGAGGTGGCTCATACGATGTTTTGCTATTGTGCTCACTTAGTCCTCTACCTACTGACAACCGATCGATTTTCTCAACACACCTCATCCTCTTTCAATAGTCACCCATAAAGCGATAACAATAAACCATGACCATGGCAGAACCATTCGCATATCATCATGCATAACATCTAAGCATATCACAAAGCAACAACATCACCAAGTAGGCATGGTTCAGCAAGCATAGCATCAAGAACAATCACCAAAACTACTACCGGTCATAACCAACAGAAACGGTCCACTCGCGCATCTCCGAGTTTAAATCCAGAAATATAATCAAACGAGTTTGGAAAATTCTGAAATGTGAATATGTTGAAAATGACACATAAAAAAATATTTTTTATGTAGACACCCTAACCCAGATCCTTCTAGATTCGGCTCAGTAAATCGCTCAATCGAGTACCAAAAATTGGGTTCATCTCCATAAAGTATGTTTTCAAAAATCAATTTGGTTTGAGATCCAAAACTTGTCCATTTGATCTGAAATTTGACTATGTTAAACTAGAAGACGTGAAAAAAAACTTGTGTGAAGAAACCATTTTGAAATTCGAACTGTAATAGTTGATAAAAAAGCCCTAGAATCCAGAAAGGTCACAAATTCAGCACAATCCGAGATTCTGTTTGCAAATGACGGAGCTGAAATATCCTTCTTTTAAATCCCTAAAAATATTGAGAAAAATATATGTTATCGCTAAAGATGTCTAAAACATTTCTCAAGAAGGAAGTAACCTCAAAATTGTAACACATGTCTGTCCACAAAAATGACAAAAGGAAAGGGTCCAGGAATCAGTTCTGAGGAAAAACCACCGAATTCGACTAAACCAACCTCAATGGTGCTAATCTCACTAATTAGATTAACAATAATCTATTCTAAGGCTAATCTAACCATTCTAGATTAGCACTAATCCATCTTAAGGCTAATCTAATCAACTCTTAAGCATAATTAACCTCCTAAGCAAGGTTTAGTGAGTAAACTCACCGGTTTTGTGGGCCGATGAGTTCACGGCGATGGCAACGCAGAGGTGAGCGGAACACAATCCCACGATGACACCAAATGAGACTCAGAAGAGGCCTAAGACGGGCCACGAAGTTTTAGCGCTTGCTTGAACTTCTGCTTCTGTCTAAGGCTGAACTGAAGGGGCTTCACAGCTAAAATAGGCTGGAAACGGCAAGGCGGGCGGCTACGGGCGAGCAGGGGCAACGGCGCTAGCTCCAGCGGCTAGACGGCTTCGATGGCAACCAAGGCGAGCTTGGGACAGGAAGGGACGCACGGATGGAGGAGCGGGGATGAGCGGATGCGCAAGCGACAAGCGCGAGCGTGCGGCTGGCTTGGCTGAAGGGGGAAGGAGCTGGCTGATCTCTAGTTCTCTCAAGCTCACAAAACACACAAAGATGGAGAAAGTGAAGCTAAGGGAAGAAGAAGAAGAAGGCTGCTGAAGGGGGACCACCAAATGGTCTCAAAAGTCCTCAACTCTATCTCAATTCACTCATTGCTTGCCCCAACCACCTTAGCTGTCATCCACAACCCATTTCTCTCTCTCAAAGCTTCCTTAGCAAGCCAAGATGGCTGCCCAATTGTTACACCCCCTTGGCCTACGAATTTTGTACATTCCCCATCCAAATCCTTTCAATTCTTACTCAATTGAGCTCAAATCAAAGCCTGTAAATTCAATCAAGGTGCCCTCATCACATTCCACATTTTTCTTTGCCAAATAGTCCAACTTCAATGCCAAAAGGCCACCAAATCGGTCCCTCGAATTTCCTGGTCCAAAATAACCTTACTTTTGATTTTTCATTGAAATCTCGGGTTTGCAGAAAAATATTCAGAGGATGAGTCAACATTCCTAAAATGAATTGTGATATGACAGAACTTTCAATTTTTGAAATCGGGTTTAAATTCACGGTTAATTTCAACCGAGCACGATTTTAGCGTGACTTAACCTACGGAATAGCTTTTAGGAATTTTTAGTGCAATTGACACGCGGTCGATTATTTTCGAGCCACATTGTACATCTTTAACTCATTAGCAACTCTCAGTTGTCGTGAAAATCTCGACGTTTCAAATACGGGCACCGGGTACCGAACTGATAGAAAATTGGGTTAGTGCCGTTCGACACGAATTTTGCAATCAGGTGGAATCACCCACACTTCAATTGCATGCTTCCGTCGAATTGACTTATATCCAATCACTAATCGCTTAGAACGGTGCCGTATTGACCCTTGTCGATTATCACGGTCAAGCAGTCGGTTTCTGGTCAAATTCTCAAGTTTGTTACATTTGGATTCCTTAACGACTTCACCTGATAGGCTAGTTATCTTGTGAGTAGCCAACTCAAAGAAAAAGTCCAACACGCAAGCTCGCAGCACGTCCTCAAGGGTTTGAATCATCCTCTCAAACTGGTCATCCGTCTAAGGATGATAAGTCGTGCTATACTGCAGCTTCGTTCCCAAGGCAGTCTGTAACTTTCGATCTCGATCTGACGTGATCGTTACTGGTACTCCATGCAGTCGAACTACCTAGTGCATGTACAACTCAGCATACCAACCCAATGCACAGTCCTTTAGTACGGCGACGAAGTGAGCAGACTTCGTCAATCTGTCGACTACAGCCCATATCGAACCATCACCTCGCTGACTCCTTTAATAACTCCATCACAAAACCCATCGTGATATGATCCCACTCCAACTCGGGAATCTCCAGAGCTTGCAAAGATCCTTCTGGCTTGCAATGCTGTGCCTTCACTGCTAGCACGTCAGACACTTGGCGACGTGTCTGGCAATATCTGTCTTCATACCGGTCCACCAATCATGTTGACGTAGATTCTGACACATCTTCGTACTATATGGATGAATACTATAACTGTTACGGTGAGCTTCTGACAAAATCTCTTCCTTAAGCTCCGCATCGTCTAGTACACCCAATCACCCATGAAACTTTCACGTTCTGTCCTCAGAAACCTGAAAGTCGGCTTTTCTCTTTTTTGTATCTTCCTGTAGAGTCATCTAGATCTCTAGGTCTGTCAACTGCAACGTCTTGATCCTTATCTGCACTTCGGTTCAATTCTGAGGGTGGCCATAAGATTTGAAAGGTGGCCTACCTCAAATTTGAAAATCGAATCTCAAGGTCCTTCGAGTAAAATCCACTCCTGGATCACCATCTGCGCGATCGAAGGCTTTCGACTCAGCACATCCGCGACCTTGTTAGCTTTTCCAGGATGATATAGGATGTCACAGTCATGATCCTTGAGAAGTTCCATCCAACGATGATGTCTCATGTTCAACTCCTTCTGAGAGAATAAGTACTTGAAACTCTGATGGTCTGTAAAGATTTGAAACCTCTCTCCGCAAGTAGTGTCTCCAAATCTTCAGAGCAAAGATCAACGCTGCAAGTTCTCAATCATGCGTCGGGTAATTTAACTCATGAGGTCTCAACTGACGGGACGTAGATGCAACAACTCTGCCATACTGCATTAACACACAACCCCGTCCCCTGAATGACGCATCACTGTAGATCTCATATCCTCCAGGACCAGATGGTATGGTCAGCACTAGCGCGGTAGTCAGCTTCTGCTTAAGTACTTGGAAACTATGCTCGCACTTATCCGTCCATACAAACTTCTCTTCCTTCTTCAGTAGTCGCGTCATCGGCCTGGCTATTGCTAAAAATCCTTCCACATACCATTTGTAGTAACCTACTAAACCCAAGAAGCTTCTGATCTCTGTCACTATCATTGGCCTTGGCCAGTTGATAACTGTTTCGATCTTGGTCGAGTCTCGAGAGACTCCTTCACCTCAAATCACGTGACCTAGGAATGCCACACGAGTCAACCAAAACTCGCACTTACTGTACTTAGCGTACAATCCATGATCTCGCAAAGTCTAAAGTACTGTCCTCAACTATCTTTTGTGCTCCTCAACTGTTGTATCCATGACAGTCGCCAAATAACCTTGATAACCTCCGTCTAACAAATGGGTTGCCTCAAGCGATGAGATTAAAGGGATCAAGGGTCCTCCTTGAGCCAAACCTTTTTATATATGATATCAAAGTTATACATATGCAAAATAGTCAAGTATAACTCTAGCCAGTGATTCTCCTTTCCACGACTTCATTACAACAAACTGAAGTTCTACAAGCTTAACCAAAATTTCGCTGCGCCACTCTGATAAAATTATCCCGGAAGCATCCTTCTCCTGATCGACACATAGCTCGGTTCATTCCTGTCCCCTTCGCCATCGTAGTGGCGTCCTATCTGCGGTAATGGTGCCTGTGATCCCCTAGACTTATGTGGACAGTCCTTCACCTGGTGGCCGTGCTGGTTACATCGATAGCACGCTCCCATTATACCAGGACACTAAGTTGATCCATGCTTCCTCCTACAAACTCGACACACATCTGGTGAGTCTTCTGCCTCCTGTCAAGTGACAGCATGCACCCTTCCTTGCATCGGAGACCTATTCCAAATACCCCATTATGTGTTATGCGACGTATTCTCTCTGCTCTGTCTCATCAACGGCGGTCGCGGCAACTGTTGTGGTTCCATCTGCCTACGCGAACAGTTTCTGGCCAGGTGACCCCGCTGGCCACACTCATAGCAAGCACCCGTCCTAAAATGGCACAGGACTGATCCATGTTGCCTTCCGCAGAAGCAACACACGCCGTTCTGACTTGGCGCTGACTTCCTGATCCTACTCACTCGATTGGGACGAATGGGGTGCTTTCTTTCTGTCATTGGCTTTTTCCCAGACTGATCGTTAACCCTACTGTGCACCAATCGTAACTCAGACGCAATGGCTCGCTCCCAAATCATATCTCCATGCCGGACCTCAGCAGTTGTGGCAGCAACGGCGGCTACGGCATTGGCTGGGCAACGGCAGCAGCAGTGGCAGTGACGGCAGCTTGATCCTGAGCTTGTTGGCCTAAAAATGTTGCCAAACATCTTTAGTGCTTGAACGATCCTGTCGAACCTAGGATCTCCCCGTGCTACTACACTCTCAGTACCAACCTGTGGCGGTATTCTAACACTCACGCTAGCTTGAGCCAGCACTCTTCCTCGGGTACCGAATCTAGTCGACATCCTACCCCAAGACACGGACGCAACAGTCCTCTGCTCCGGACCGCTCATTTTGCAAACTCTTTATAGAACCTGCTTTCCAATTCCAACCCAGAATTAGAAATTGAGCAACCCACACAAAACAATCTACCAATCAACTAATCAATCACATGTATCTGCCTAAGAAAAAAGTCTTTCCTACTAATTATCCCAAGACCCATCACACCTTATCACTCCAAATATTGACCAGCTCTGATATCACTTCGGGTGGGCATGTCACGTCTTGAACCTTGAGCGCGTGTGCATCCCTCGGTGGTCGACTAAATTGCGACCTTCCTAGCACGCGTCGTCAACCCATTCACTTTAATGCACAAGTGGAAGCGAATTAACTAATCCCTTGACAACAACAAACATAGGATAGAAAAGCAGGACAACCAATTTCAAACCAAGCACACTTTTACAAACAATTTGGTTTACACACAGAAGCCAACCCTAAGATTTACGTACAAGAGGTCTATCTCAACAAGAAACCTCTAGGCCACCCATGCTCTTGACCCTTCCTTCTCAAGCTCCGGTTTCTTCACACTAGGGACCTGAAAATGGTAACCCACGACGGGGTGAGATATAAATCTCAGCGAGTTCACGCCTTAAATCCTGATTAGGAAGATAATACACCTAAAGGCAGCCTACACACACAACCAATGAGACTCACCTCGCCTCAGTTCCTTCCTGCACATCAGAGGATAAGTCGAAAATAACCTTACTTTTGATTTTTCGCCGAAATCTCGGGTTTGCAAAAAAATCTTTGGAGCATGAGTCGACGTTTCTAAAATGAATTCTGACATGACAAAACTTTCAATTTCTGAAATCGAGTTTAAATTTGCAGTTAATTTCAACTGGGTGCGATTTTAACGTGATCTAACCTACCGGATAGCTTTTAGGAAGTTTTAGTGCAATTGACATGCGATCGATTATTTTCGAGCCACATTGTACATCTTCGACTCATTAGCGACTCTCAATTGTCGTGAAAATCTCGACGTTTCAAATACGGACATTGGGTACCGAATCGATAGAAAATTGGGTTAGTGCCGTTCGACGCGAATTTTGCAATCAGGTGGAATCACCCACACTTCAATTGCGTGCTTCCGTCGAATTGACCTATATCCAATCACTAATCGCTTATAATGGTGCCGTATTGACCATTGTCGATTATCACGGTCGAGCAGTCAGTTTTTGGTCGAATTCTCAAGTCTATTGCGTTTGGATTCCTTAACAGCTTCACCTGATAGACTAATTATCTCATGAGTGGCTAACTCAGAGAAAAAGGCTATAGGCACGTCGATGAAAAGCTCAATTCATTTCATCAAAAACAGGGTTGAAAATCGAGATGTCACAAGGAATATTTAAGGAGGCTTTTCAAGTCATTCAAGAGAGTGCGTGAAAGAAAAATTCCAAAGTCTGAAGCTTTCCGTTTACTTGTTCTTCCTTACACAATGCTCAATTTTGTATTCAAAAAAGAGAAAGACTCAAAGTGTGACTTCGTGAGAGCAGTAGAGACTCTTATTTGAGAAGTCGAGATCATAAGGCTGTAATTCTCTTTTGATTCATAGTGGAAACTAGCCAAAAGGCTGTTAGCGTGGGAAAGTGGACGTAGGCTTAATCTAAGCCGAACCACTATAAATTCTGTTTATTTTCTCCTCCCTAAACTCCTTTATTTTATTTGTATTTCAAATTGGTTGTTAAAGTCTGAACTCTTTCAAAGTATGTTGTTCATCAGACTCAATTTAGAAATCGAAGTTCTTTAACTATTTTTCGTAAAATTTGTTTTTGCATCTATTCACCCCCCTCTAAGTGCTTACTAGCCCTTTCAATGATCTTACCTGCAACTTCTATCAGGTCATAGTGTTGGAACTTTATCCCAATGAGGTAGATCCAAATGCAAAACCTCTACGGAAATACAAAAAGCCAAATGATGCTATGTACCAGAGGTATTTGAACGGAGATCCCTCCGTTGATACTCTTGGTGAGTGTGATAAATTCCAGTTTATGGTCTTTTATGCTCCAACTCCACCACCAGAGTTCACTGCTCCATATTCCGTTTTACCAGATCCACCACCATCACCACCATCACCTCCTTAGAAAAAAACCATCCATTTCCCCATTCTATAAGCCAATCATAAAGTGGGCAAAAAGGCATTCCTACCCACTTGAGACTCCACAAGCAGCACCACCTAGCTCTTCCATTTCTATGTTCCGAGAGGCAGATTTTCCTCCTCTCACACGTGAAAGCTCTCAACTTGCATTCCCTACTCCAGAAGAATTCATCAATCCACAAGACAAATACTGACATGCTCCCAAAATACCTGCCCCTACTAATGTGGATGAACATGGAAGACAAAAAAGGACTCCCGTTGTTGAAGCTGTCCTAAATTGGCAATCGGAGACTCTTTTGGCACATAACAATGCTTTCAAGGCAATTGATTCCAAAATTGTGAATGTGCAACAAGATCTGCGAAGATATGATGAAACCACCAAGAAGAAGCTTTCGGACTTCCAGAAAAGGCTTCATGCCTTGGAATCCGGACAACATTTGGGATATCATCATCTTGAAAGCCCCAAGGCGAAAATAGAAAAGCTTAAAAGACAAATCAAACTCCTAGAAGAATGAAGATTCAATCCTTTCAATCCATTTCCAACTATGGTGCAGACAGAGCATTCGCTTCCACAACCCCAAACGTCTATCTTTGCTGCCCTCACAGATGTTCCCAGTAGACAAGATAAGGCAGATGTGGTAGATATGCGGAATCGTCTCAAAGAACTAGATCGAATAAGGAAAGAAAAGGAAAATGAGAAGATGCTTGAAGAATCTCCATTGGTTATAAGGGATAAGCCAGACCAGATGATGCTATAAAATCCGCTAGAATCATTCCTGAAAGACCTAAGCAAACAAGAAGAACAACCTAATCCTGTCACTACAAAGGATCAAAATTTAGCGGAACCGGCTTTTCCGAATAACTCTGATACTGAGTCAGAATCAGTATCCCTCCCATCTTCTTCATCTTTTTCAATACCTGATATTGATTCCTTCCCTATTGTGCCAGTAACCTCATCAATATTCATGGCTGACCCTCCAGACCAAGATATGAAATCTAACCCTTCTGAACCAGAGGTTGTTCAACCAAGCAACCCTTCTCAAAATGTGTCTACCTCCTCCAAACAGTTTTTCACTGTTGATGACATTCCATATTCTAAATGGTCAGAAAGATTTGAGAAATTCCATACTTGGTTAAATGCCCAAGCTCTTACCAATCAAGATAAATATGATGTCCTTTTTGGTTTTGTCACAAGGTTCACAGGAAGCCTTAAACATTGGTGGCAATCAGTGACAGAACAATATCAACTTCAATTTTTACTCTCACCAGATTTTTGCCATGCCATTACCCTCTTGTATCATTTTTTCATAGGAAAACCTTCTGACCTTCATGAGCTCAAAAAGAGAGAATTCTTTGATAGAAAATGCTGCTCTCTCCAGAAAAAGCATCTTGATAAACATTATCGGGAAATGCTTAAGCTCTTCTATGGCATTGGAGCTAATCCAAATCTGGAACAAGTTTTTTTAACTTCCATCCCCAAAGAATTGTCCCAGCAGGTTGAAAGATATTTTCTTAGCAGACAAAGAAGAATTACAAACATTCCAATGGGAGAAATACAACAAGAAATCCATTTGTGCCTTGATGATTTGTGTTTAAAGCGCGAGATGGTTAAAACTTATCTCACGGACAATAGAGAACTTGACAAAACTTGTTCTCACCAAACACTGAAGATCAAATGCTCCAAAAAAGACTGTGATGGTTCTTGTGGGAAGTCTTCTAGAAAAAAGAAACATTTTAAGAAATTCTAGATAAAGAAATCTAGACATGGATCCAAGCACTTCCGGAGAAAAAAGAAATGGCGATTTTTATGCAAAATGAGAGATCGTTCAAAACGTCCAGGCCACAAAAAGCCAACTCGATGCTTCATCTGCAACCAAAAGGGGCATTTTGCCAAAAATTGTCCCTAGGCAAGAAAAGGTCATAATCATTTGATACATTATATAGAGAATAAGACAGGTATTTCACTTAAAAATGATGATGTCGAACCTCTATTCTCTGTGGATTAAGAACCATCTGAACAAACTCTGTGTTATTCCTTGTTACCAAACTCCCAGTGAAACTGATTCAAATTCAGATCCAAATTCTGAAGACCTTTTTCACATATCTCTTACTTCTCCAAAATAAAGCCCTAACGTATTTTCAAGCCAACTCCATTGTCCCCATTTCCCTGTAAAAATCTTCACTTCAAAGTTTGCTAAACCCATCACTGTCATCGCCCTCATAGATACCGGAGTTAGTTGTTCAATCTTAGACACTAAAGTTCTACCTGAAGAATATTGGACTTCCTGTGTTTGATATTTTAATTCTGCTTCAAGAAATACTTTTTCCACTAATGTGAGAACTACTCCAATAACTGTCCTGTTTTTTCTCCAGTGTTCCATAACTACCCAAATCTTCGGATCCAATATTCCCAATAAAGATTTGATCATTGGTTGAGACATTATGACTCAGATTTCTCAGCTTCGTATCATTCCTGGAAAAGGTCTTAAATATAAGGACCAATTCTCTGAATTTGTCAATATCCAAAGACTTTTTTCCATCCAAATGAGTCTGCTAGATCCCATCATGCAAAAGTTGTTAGAATCCTATTCAGAATCTCATTCTGAATTCTCTCAAAAGTATTCTCATCCTTTATGGAAAAATCCGAAATTTTTTATTCACCTTCCCTTCAAGAAAAATGAAGACATTAATCCAACCAAGGTGAGTCATATGGGAATGAATCCGAGCATCTGGTTGCTGCTCAAAAGGAATGCTCAGAGCTGTTGAAACAAGGCCTTATTGAAATTTCAAACTCTCAATGGGCTTGTGAAGCTTTTTATGTCAACAAGCGAGCTGAGCAAAATTGAAGAAAGATGCGGTTGGTAATAAATTATCAGCCCCTTGACCTTTTTCTTCAAGATAATAAATTTCCTCTACCTTCCAGAAATTCCATCTTTACCGGATTATCAAAAGCCCATATTTACTCCAAGTTTGATCTCAAAGCCGGATTTTGGCAATTGGGCATCCATCCTAAAGACAGACCCAAAACAGGGTTCTGCATCCCGAATCAACATTTTCAATGGAAGGTTCTTCCTTTTGACCTAAAAGTAGCACAATTCCTATTCCAGAAGGCTATGTATCAAATTTTCCAACCTATCTTGTCAAGTGCTACATTGATGATATTCTACTCTACAACCCTAATGAACAATCCCACTACCAACTTCTTGGGCAGTTTGCAGAAATTGTGAAAAAACATGGGATTATGCTTTCCCAGAGGAAAATGAATATTGCCCAAACAGAAATTGAATTTCTTGGTATGCACATAAACAAAGGGAAATACTATCCAGGGCTACACATTGTGGCATCCCAAATAATTGAGACAAGCCCTAAGATGTATTAAGGCCTATAATTAGGTAATGAAATTACCTATGGTTTATGCTTTAGCCATTAATCTTTCCCTTAAAACTAAGTGTCATACGCTTGTGTTCTTGAATTTTTTTAGATTAGTACTATAGGTTATTTTGTTTAGACAAATATATGCTTGGCTATGCTTCTCATAGATTTGATTTTTTCCTGTAGATTAAATGTTACAAGTTTTTGACCTTGTGAAAGTGGAAATTGGAATCAACTAAGAGAGGGAATTTAGTGGATTTTTACTAAAAAGTAAAAAGGTAAAAAGGTAAATTTTGGATTGGACTTTAGGCCCATGGATAAAGGGCCTAAAGTGGGCCATTTTGGCCAGGCCCATATGGGCCATTCGGCCGAGCAAGAGGGGGAGGGAAATTCGGATGCATGCCTCCCCCCATGTGTTCCATTGTGAAGGCCATTTGGCACTTGTGCATTTAAGTCAATTAAGCAATGATTAGGGAAAAAAAAGCAAAAAGGGAAAAAGGCAACCGGTTTAGGGGGAGGGGGTGTCGTGCAAAGAGAGAGGGAGAAAGGCAGAGAGAGATTTTGGAGAGAAACCAAGGAAGAGAGGAGAAGGAAGGAGCCGCACGTCGCCGCCATCCGTCCAATCGTCCGCCCATCGCCGTCCTTGTGCCGTCGTTAGTTCGGTCTTTTGAGGCAAGTTAGGGTCCTCTTGCTACTCTTGCATGTGTGTGTTGCATGTATGTTTGTAGAAATGTCGAATTTTGGGCAAATAGGAGGGAAAAACCGAAGCTAGAATGACTTGTTCTTGAGTGATGTTGCTGTTTTCGCATGAACCGCCTGAGTCAGAATCTTGTGAGAGATTGCATGCATGTTTCGAGTTCGATTTTGACTTTGATTTCTTCATGAAAGTTGTAACCAACATCTTAAACTACAATATACTAAAATTTTGTGCAAAATGATGGAGATTTAAGGGGTCAAACTCTCATCCTACAGAGACACTAGATCTGAAATTGTTCTGCTGACCTTGTGGTAGAATTGTGGTTGCATGTTGATTTTTATTAAGAATCTTTCTTCGACTTCTTCATGAAACATCTTCCTCTATGTGTTAACTATAACATACTCAAATTTCATGAGTTTTGATGGCCATTTGCATACTAAACCGACCATGAAATGAAAACCATGCAAACTGTGTGTTTCGGACATGAGAATCTTGACATGCATGACCTATAACTTTCTGTACAACCTTTATTTGAAGTAATGTTCTTCATGAAACATCTTTGTATATGTGTTAACTATAACATACTCAAATTTCATGATTTTTGAAGGCCATTTGCCTATTTAATTGACTGCGATGTGAAAACCGTGCAAACTGTGTGTTTCGGACATGAGCATCTTGACATGTATGACCTATAACTTTCTGTACAAGCTTTATTTGAAGTAATGTTCTTCATGAAACATCTTTTTCTATGTGTTAACTATAACATACTCAAATTTCATGATTTTTGAAGGCCATTTGCCTATTTAATTGACTGTGATGAGAAAACCGTGCAAACTGTGTGTTTCGGACATGAGAACCTTGACATGCATGACCTACAACTTTCTGTGCAAATTTCGTTTGGAGAAATTTCCTTCTTGTGATATCTTTATCTATGTCTTGACTGAAACATAGTTAAATTTCATAATTTTTTAAGGTCATTTGCCTATTTAATTGACTGTGATATGAAAACTGTGCAAACTGTACATTTTCGAAATTTATGATATTGGAATGTATGGCCACTTCTATGCTATGATGTGCGGTCCGTATGAATTGTTATGTGAATTATGAGACTTTGGATCTTTTTCATATAATGGTGCAATGGCTTCCATGCATTTCGTATGTCATTCAAGAAAAGGATAATTTTCCATGATTTCAAAGAAAGATTTTATTTAATCAAAGAGAAATTTCTCTAATGCATACTACCTGTTTTCAAAAGAACAATTTGAATCAATTGCATTGGAAATTTCAAGTGTGAAATTGGAAAGGAAAGGTATGAGAATATGAATGACCGTCGGAGGTGTGAGCCGACGATGCCCGGGAGTGTCGGGATGCCCGGAGGTGTGAGCCGGATGCCCGGAGGTGTGTGCCGGATGTCCTCGGGAGTTTCGAGATGCCCGGAGGTGTGTGCCGGAGGTTCCTCGCGATGCCAGTTGGGTGCGAGCGATAAATTTTGGGATGCAAACATTGGTCCCTGGAAGAAAAATGGATGAGATCCTTGTGAAAGATAAGAATTGAAAGTGAATCATGTGCATGGGTGTATGCATATGGCATATTGCATGTAAATAGATGCATGTATGTGAGATATGATGACATGTGCATGATATCAAGGTAAATTAAGTATGTATACTTAAATGACATGCTATGGATCTCATGGTGGTGTATGCTTGATAGCATGGATGATGAGTGCACGGATGTATGTGCACCTATGGTATGATGGCACATGTGATATGATAATGATGAATGCATGAATGCATGATGAGGATGATGACTATATGATGATGCATGTATGTGAGATATGATGACATGTGCATGATATCAAGGTAAATTAAGTATGTATACTTAAATGACATGCTATGCTATGATTGTATTGTATGATGCTTTGAGTGGTCATTGGACCTTTACTTGTTGAGTGGTTGTACTCACCCCTTCGGGGACCAACATTTCAGATTAGTACGATGCTGCTCCCTACTGTCACGCGGCGCGTCTTTTACGGCCTTCCTTTGGATGTGGAGGTCGAGTGGGCAGAGATCGACTGTCCCACCATCCCTGGTTTGACGTTCATTTGGATTCGTACATTCGTGATGTATGATGTGGGCCTGGCTGGGGGCCCATTGTTCAGAGTTCGTATCTGTTCACGTTCGTCGAGACGGAGTGATGCAGGGGATGCTGCCGCCACCACCGCCTGACGCACCAGGATGGGTGTGACGGCCCGCGCGTAATGTGGCACCCCCGAAACGGCCCCCGATCCGTTAGGGTCGCCACAGTTTGCTTACCTTTCACTTTCCTTAATAACATGTCACTATGATACCATTTCAATTGCAGCGGATCCATACAACCTGGGGGTTTACATCTTTTAGATCGGTCCCTTGCGCAATTCATATAACGGAAGCATAACCAACAACTCCCTTCCCTATATTCAGAAAACAGTGCACACCAACTAAACATCTTTTATAAGTTAAAGCCGAACACTTTTATTTATATAAAGCGAGATGGACATCATTAGTCGGTACATCGAAATGCCGTAGTCTTCTATACTCGGCTATACTTCAAAAGATGACCGACATCTCCTCCAGTCGTATACTTAAAGTCCATCGATCAGTGTCGGCGTCCAAAAGTTCCTTTCTTTGCTATCCTCCTCCTCGCGGTCATACCCAACCACTTGATCCACCTACCGGTAGCAGTGGTAGCAGAGGTATCTTATCTAGTCTGAAATGTTATTCCCCAAAAGGGGTGAGTACAGACCACTCGGCGGGTAAAAGATCCAATAAACCACTCAATGCATCACACAATACAATCATAACAATCATAGCATAACACATGTCATTCATGCACCCATGCGTAGCTTACCTAGAAGCTATGCATATGTCATCATACCACATGTACATACATCCTCATGTAATCATCACCATCATGTCATACATTTACCATCATGCCATAGGTGCACATACATCCATGCACTCACCATCATCATATCATACATGTGCCATCATGCCATAGGTGCACATACATCCATGCACTCACCATCGTCGTATCATGCATTCAAGCATACTTACCTCGAAGCCATGTATATACCATCATACATCATCATCACAATCATAACACATACATATCATCGGCCACAATTAACCATCATCATCATACCATATTATCCATGCATGACATCATCATACCTTGCCATCATGTCATCATACAATCATATCATCATATCGTTATATCATAGGTGAGTATCATCATATCATGTCATATCACGTATACATGTCATCATGCCATAGGTGGTCATCATCATGTCATATCACATATGCATGTCATCATGCCATAGGTGGTCATCATCATGTCATATCACATATGCATGTCATCATGCCATATATGCATGATTTAATTTCCACTTTAAATTCTCAATTGATCATCACATCACCCTTCCTCGGGATCATCCATCCCATACTTTACACTCGCACCCTATCCAGGCGTCGCGAGAAGAACCATCCGGAATTATGCCATTCATGGCCACCGGGCATCCGGCACCCCCACCGCTCCGGGCATCTCGCACCCCAACTGGCATCACGAGGCATCCCCCCGGGCACAAACCTCCGGGGCTTCCGGAATTACGTACCGACATACCACCAGGATTCCCCCCCCTCTGGAATTACGTACCGTATACCACCAGGCATCTCGAAACTCCCGAGGACCATCCGGAATTACGCCACTAGGCCACCGGGCATCCCGACACTCCCGGGGCATCGTCGGCTCACACCTCCGACGGCCTTCTCATTTATCATAGTTCACATTCACCATTATAGTCCAATTTCAACATGGCATATGTTATGATGGCAAACAAGATCATTTTCAGCATTTGATTCCTATATGTAGTTCCAATCATCATCATATATGCAGCAAGATTCTAATCACTTATAACAACACAATCCATGGGGTCATACAACTTAGAATAATCCATACATCATGTCTTTTTGAAATTTACCAAATTCCAGCTTGCACAATTTCGGAAAACACATAAATTAAATATCCATATGATCTTCAAAAATTATAAAATCCGAACATGTAATAGGCAAGACATAAAGGTAACAACTCCATGAAGAACACATGCCCAAAAGAACTTCACACAAAAGATATAGCTCACACATTACAGCTTGCAAAATTCGGATAAAGTCAGATTGCACAGTTCTTGAAATATTTCAATTTAAATACCCGAACGGCCTCCAAAAATTATGAAATTTTACCAGGTGATATTCAAGACCCTAAAGCAGATTTTTCATGAAGGAATGTAGGCCAAATTCGTTTTAAATAAATTTCTATAGTCACACGAAGCTACGGGTCAGATTACCGAAACGTCCAGGGTCCTATGTCCGAAATATTGAGGTTTGACCTACCTACACTTCTTCGTTTTCTCTGAAATTTGGATATGTTTTACTTCTAAGGATCCCCTACAACTTTCATGAAGAAACTTAAGCCAAAATACCAAAGGATAACCTTCATATGGGTCCACGAAGTCTCGGGCATCCCATACCGCGACTCCAGATTCATCATCTTCAAGATCAGGTCGATTTCCTAAGCTATACTTGTTCATTTTGCTTCAAATTTGAGTATGTTGATCCTTAAGATGTGCTCTACAAGTTTCATGAAGGAGTCGAAGAGAGATTCTTGGTAAAAATCAACATGCAACCACAAATCTACCACAAGGTCAGCAAAATAGTTCCAGATCTAGAGTCTCCGTAGGATGGGGTTTTAACCCCTTAAATCTTCATCATTTTGCACGAAATTTTAGTATGTTGTAGTTCAAGGTGTTGGCTACAACTTTCATGAAGAAATAAAAGTCAAAATCGAACTCAAAACATGCATGCAAGCTCTCACAAGATTCTGACTCAGGCGGTTCATGCGAAAACAGCAACAACACTCAAGAATAAGTTATTTTAGCTTCGGTTTCTTCCTCTATTCACCCAAAAATTCGACACTTCTACAAACATACAAGCAACACACACATGCAAGAGTAGAAATTGGATCCTAACTTGCCTTAAACTCAAAAGGAAATGGCGGCACACGGCGGACGAACGGCGGCGACGGACGGCTCCTCCTCTCTCGGCCTCCTCCTCTCTCTCTCGCACGCACACCCTCTCTCCCTCTCTCACTCTCTCAAAACCAGCCACTCCCTCTCTCTCTTTCTTTTTGGTTTCTTATATACTTGCATCTCATTTTGCATGGGGGGACACTTGTCCCCAAGGAGGAGACAAGTGTCTCCATTGTTGAAGACACTTGGAGGAGGCCATGCGGCTCCTCCTCCCCCCTCCATGCGTCGACAGCCCAATGGGCTTCATGGGCGGGGCCTCTTGCCCACTTTAGGCCCAACATACTTGGGCCTAAAGTCCAAGCTTAAATGGCCCATATTTATTCTTTTTGATAATCCATCTTAATCCTCATTTAAATAAATACCTAATTGCATAATAAAATGGCCAAAAGACTTTGTGACATTAATCCATAATATCAAATCTATAAAGCACATAGTCAAGAACAAAGTCTCCTTTATCAAATTGTCCTATAGCACCAACCTTGATCATCCATTAACATAAGATGTATTTCTACCCAAATAATTCTCCATTAAAAATACTCAGCATTAATCTATTAAAATTCTTTGGTCTAAAGGCCAAAACATAAATCAATAACGCTTCCATCACCTATTCATGGTTCATGGTATATCCAAGGGTTATTATAAATTTTGGGATGCCACACGTAAGGAGTAGGAGTTGCAACTTTTTGAGAAATAGCCGACACTAGTTGATGGGGGGAAAATCTTACACGATGAACATAGTGGGTCGAGTGTTTCTTTTTGGGGTTACGGCCGAGTGTAGCGAGGAGTCTTGGCCTTTCTTTTGATGTACCGACCCGTGAAAATCCATCATGAAAATATGTAAATAAAAGTGGCTCGGCTTTATCTTTTCCTATGGAAATTAGTGGTGTGCATTGTATCATGTTTGTTGGAGGGAGAGATGGTGATATTGAATTATGCTTCCGCTAATGAGTCGCGCTGGGACCGTTTGTTTAAAAAAAAAATGCCTAGGAACTACGATGCTTCTTCTAAGAGATGTACTAGTGTTCATTTGGCGTAGCGATAAGTATCTGTGGCGACCCTACCGGGTTTGGGGGTGCCACAGCGGTTGGTATCAGAGCCAAAGGTTTATATATGGAGTGATAAGGAGCCTCATTTGGAAAGTGAGGAAAGTAATGACAATGCACACCATAGGATACTAACTGTGATAGGTTGACTAACTTTGAACAACGGGTGATGTGTATTCGCCCGTAGATCCTCAGTTTATGTTTCGAGGTTACTCTCGGCTGTTAGTAACATGGTTATGTTACTTGCCTTTTTAGTGTTATTATTTTGATGGAGACTCTAAGTCCCAGATATTTCCTGAGGCAAATGCTTGGAAACTGCAGGAAAATCATGGTACGATATGGAAGTCATCGTCCACCAAGGGCTGAAGCCTCTACATCAAGGGCTGAACCCCGAATGAAAGATATCCTGCAGGCATTGGCCAATATTGGAAATCTGATGGAAAGACAAGCGCAGCAACAACCCGGAGCAGAACGCCGTACTTAGGGACTAGTGGAACAATTTTTGAAGTTGAAACCACCCAAATTCAGTGGAATGGGAAGTCCTGAGGAGGCGGAGCATTGGATTGATGGGATGGAGCGAATTTTCCGGTTGTTGGACTGCAATGATACTGAGAAAATAACTTTAGCAAAGTACCAGCTGGAGGGAAATGCAAAGTTTTGGTGGAGAGCTTCAAGGGACACGATCTTTCCACCAGGTACCGATGTTAATTGGGAGGAGTTTGTCAGGGCTTTCAATAGGAAACATTTTTCTGACTGTGCTAGGGATAAGAAAATCACAGAATTTGTTCAACTAGAACAAAAAGATCTGACAGTGGATCAGTATGAGGCAAGATTCTCTGAGCTGTCTAGATATGCTCCTAGATTGATTGAAGATCAGGACGAAAAAGCTAAGAGGTTTTTGAAGGGATTGAGGACTAGTATAAGGAAACAACTGGTGCCTTTGAACATAAGAGACTACAATGAGATCTATGAAAGGGCACAGTTGGTGGAACAGGAGTTAGTAAGGGAACAATCAAAAAATAAGAGACAATCGTCTTTTGGTGATAACAGGAAGGGGAAGAGACCCTATACAGGTCAGGGTCAGACCTGGGAGTCTAGGAAGAAGGGCAATTTCGGGAGTTTTGGGAAGGCTAGGAATGGTCCGAATTTAGGAAAAACACCTTATCGGAACGAAGAGTGTCGAAGGTGTGATGGACGGCATGGCCCCGGACCTTGTAATGGACGGTTGAAGTGTTATGGCTGCGGAAAGTTAGGACATCTTAAGAAAGACTGTCCACAGGAGAGGTCCCGCACTAGTATCAACTCACTGCGACAAGTACCTCCGCGTGCTACTGGGCCATATTCTCAGAGGAACCCGCAGAGGCCACCAACTCAAGGAAAAGTGTATGCAGTCACCCAAGAGGAAGCAAAAGCTTCCAAGAACGTCATATCAGGTACAATTTTCATTAAATGGCAAGAAGGCTTATGCATTGTTTGATATGGGTGCTACGCATTCTTTTGTGTCTGAAAGATATAGACTGTTGAGAAAAATTGAAACGACATTTCTTGAGACCCCTCTTTGTGTTTCTACGCCTTTAAAGGATGCGGTGTTGTCCACACTGGTGTGTGAGAAATGTAAAATAACCATAGGAGGAAGAGATATGGAAATAGATTTAATTGCGATGGCCATGTATGATTTTGATGTTATCATAGGGATGGATTGGCTTCATAAGTATCGGGCCAAAATGGATTGTTATAGAAAAGTGATCCAGTTTGTCTTACCTGATTGGTCGGATTGTAGATTTCTGGGAGGCCAGACCGATCTATCTATAGCACTTATTTTAGCAGTAGAGGCTGATACGTTACTTGACGAAGGATGTCAGGGGTACTTAGCGATGATTAGAAATTGTACTAAGGAAGAGCCTAAACTTGATGAAATTCGAGTAGTGAGTGAATTTCAAGACGTATTTCCTGAAGAGTTGCCTGGATTGCCCTCGGAAAGAGAAATTGAATTTGAAATTGAGTTAATGCCTGGAACAGGACCAATATCGAAAGCCCCATACAGGATGGCCCTAATGGAACTAAAAGGAGTTGAAAGTGCAACTACGGGAGTTGCTTGATAAAGGGTTCATTAGGCCAAGTGCTTCACCATGGGGTGCACCGGTTGTTTGTGAAAAAGAAAGATGGGTCGATGCGCTTGTGCATTGACTATAGACAACTAAATCAGGTGACCGTTAAAAATAAGTATCCCTTGCCTAGAATTGACGACCTATTTGACCAACTCCAGGGAAGTTCGGTTTTCTTTAAGATTGATTTAAGATCGGGATACCATCAGCTAAGAATTAAGAAAGAAGACATTCCTAAGACTGCATTTAGGACTCGTTATGGACATTATGAGTTCCTTGTCATGCCATTTGGATTGACAAATGCACCAGCTGCATTTATGGATCTAATGAATAGGGTATTTAAGCCCTATTTAGATCAGTTTGTGATTGTTTTTATCGACGATATCCTGGTTTATTCGAAAGGGCCAAAGGAACATGAGCAACACTTGAAGTTAGTTTTGCAAACTCTGAGGGACCACAAGTTATATGCCAAATTCAGCAAGTGTGAATTTTGGTTGGACCGGATAATATTTTTAGGACACGTGGTGTCGGGAGGAGGAATTGCAGTAGATTCGGCGAAAGTTGAGATGGTAATAAATTGGCCGAGACCGACCACACCCACCGAAATATGGAGTTTCTTAGGACGGCCGGTTATTACCGGAGGTTTATTGAAGGATTTTCACGATTGATGGTCCTTTAACCAAATTAACTCGGAAGAATGCGAAATTCGAGTGGAGTGGGGAATGTGAAAGGAGTTTTCAAGAACTTAAAAGGAAGTTAACCACGGCCCCAATCTTGACTATACCCTCTGGACCTGATGGTTTTACAGTATATAGTGATGCATCTCACAAAGGATTGGGATGTGTTTTGATGCAACATGGCAAAGTCATAGCCTATGCATCTAGGCAACTAAAACCCCATGAACTGAATTACCCGACCCATGATCTAGAATTGGTAGCTATAGTGTTTGCCTTGAAGATATGGAGGCATTATTTGTATGGGGAAAAGTTTGAGATTTATACGGATCATAAGAGCCTGAAATATCTGTTCTCACAAAAAGAGCTGAACATGAGACAAAGGAGGTGGATGGAGTTGTTAAAAGATTATGATTGTGAGATACGATACCATCCAGGGAAGGCAAACAAGGTAGCAGATGCTCTTAGCCATAAGTCAGCCATGGAGATGGCTAGTTTAAGAATAGCAGAGTGGAGTTTATTAAAGTCCATAGCAGACTCGGAATTTAAGTTAAAAGTGGATGGTCTTACTGGTACGCTTAAAGCTCTAAGGATCGAACCGGAAATCATCCAGAAAGTTAAGACCCTACAAAAGTCTGATCCGGAGATTATGAAAGTAAAGGAGACAGTGTCTTTAGGGAAGAGACCAGAATTTCAAGTTTCTGAAGATGGAGTGGTAAGATGCCAAGGACGACTTTGTGTACCCGACAACGAAGAAGTAAAGAAGGAGATTTTGTCGGAAGCACATAAGAGCAGGTACAGTATTCATCCGGGTAGTACAAAAATGTACAGAAATTTGCGTCAGCAATTTTGGTGGAATGGTATGAAAACGGATACGGCTAAGTATGTTTCTCAATGTTTAACATGCCAACAAGTGAAGGCGGAACATCGCAAACCGGCAGGACTTTTAAGACCGCTAGACATACCAGAGTGGAAGTGGGAGCATGTAACGATGGATTTTGTGCAAGGATTGCCAAGAACATCAAGTGGTCACGATTCAATTTGGGTAGTAGTGGACCGTTTAACTAAGTCCGCCCATTTCTTAGCAGTCCGTATGAACTATTCAATGAATAGACTTGCTGAGATCTATGTAAGCCAGATAGTACGCTTACATGGTATACCTGTAACGATCACCTTGGATCGAGATTCTAGATTTACCTCGAATTTTTGGTGAATTCTGCAAAATGCTTTAGGGACAAAACTTCAATTCAGTACTGCTTATCACCCTCAAACAGATGGACAAACAGAAAGAGTGATACAAACTCTAGAGGATATGCTAAGAGCCTGTATCATCGACTTTAGAGGAAGATGGGATGAGAACTTGTATTTGGTAGAATTTGCTTATAACAACAGTTTTCAGAAAAGTATAGGCATGGCCCCATATGAAGCATTATATGGGAGAAGATGCAGAACCCTTATCTGTTGGGACGAGGTAGGTGAAAGAAGATTGACAGGACCTGAATTGATACAGGATACCACTGAGGCCGTTGAAATTATCAGGAAAAGACTCAAGACAGCCCAGAGTAGACAAAAGGGCTATGCGGACAGGTGTAGAAAGCCCTTAGAGTTTAGTGTGGGGGATCACGTATTTCTTAAAGTATCCCCGTTAAAAGGAGTATCTCGTTTCGGAATGAAAGGAAAGTTGGGTCCCAGATTCGTTGGACCTTTTGAGATACTTGAAAGAATAGGAGATGCAGCTTATCGTTTGGCGCTGCCCCCTAATTTGGGAAATTTGCATGATGTGTTTCATGTGTCGATGCTAAGAAAGTATCAGCCAGATCCTGGTCACATACTCGATCATGAAGCCATCAAAGTGGATGAGAAAGTGAGGTACATCGAAGAGCCTGTACAAATACTAGATCGAAAAGAACAAATTCTCAGGACTAAGAAGATTCCTTTGGTTAAAGTATTATGGCGGCATCACGATGTGGAGGAAGCCACATGGGAGAGTGAAGACCAAATGAAGGAAAAGTACCCCTACTTGTTTCAAAAGGGGCGTGAGTAACGTTTAATTTCGAGGACGAAATTCTCTAAGGAGGGGAGAATTGTGGCATCCCAAATAATTGAGACAAGCCCTAAGATGTATTAAGGCCTATAATTAGGTAATGAAATTACCTATGGTTTATGCTTTAGCCATTAATCTTTCCCTTAAAACTAAGTGTCATATGCTTGTGTTCTTCAATTTTTTTAGATTAGTACTATAGGTTATTTTGTTTAGACAAATTTATGCTTGGCTATGCTTCTCATAGATTTGATTTTTTCCTATAGATTAAATCTTACAAGTTTTTGACCTTGTGAAAGTGGAAATTGGAATCAACTAAGAGAGGGAATTTAGTGGATTTTTGCTAAAAAGTAAAAAGGTAAAAAGGTAAATTTTTGGATTGGACTTTAGGCCCATGGATAAAGGGCCTAAAGTGGGCCATTTTGGCCAGGCCCATATGGGCCATTCAGCCGAGCAAGAGGGGGAGGGAAATTCGTATGCATGCCTCCCCCCATGTGTTCCATTGTGAAGGCCATTTGGCACTCGTGCATTTAAGTCAATTAAGCAATGATTAGGGGAAAGAAAAGCAAAAAGGGAAAAAGGCAACCGGTTTAGGGGGAGGGGGTGTCGTGCAAAGAGAGAGGGAGAAAGGGAGAGAGAGATTTTGGAGAGAAACCAAGGAAGAGAGGAGAAGGAAGGAGCCGCACGTCACCGCCATCCATCCGATCGTCCGCCCTTCGCCGTCCTTGTGCCGTCGTTAGTTCGGTCTTTTGAGGCAAGTTAGGGTCCTCTTGCTACTCTTGCATGTCTGTGTTGCATGTATGTTTGTAGAAATGTCGAATTTTGGGCAAATAGGAGGGAAAAACCGAAGCTAGAATGACTTGTTCTTGAGTGATGTTGCTGTTTCCGCATGAACCGCCTGAGTCAGAAACTTGTGAGAGCTTGCATGCATGTTTAGATTTCGATTTTGACTTTTATTTCTTCATGAAAGTTGTAACCAACATCTTAAACTACAACATAATAAAATTTGGTGCAAAATGATGGAGATTTAAGGGGTCAAACTCTCATCCTACGGAGACACTAGATCTGAAATTGTTCTGCTGACCTTGTGGTAGAATTGTGGTTGCATATTGATTTTTATTAAGAATCTCTCTTCTACTTATTCATGAAACATCTTCATCTATGTGTTAACTATAACATACTCAAATTTCATGAGTTTTGATGGCCATTTGCATACTAAACCGACCATGAAATGAAAACCGTGCAAACTGTGTGTTTCGGACATGAGAATCTTGACATGCATGACCTATAACTTTCTGTACAACCTTTATTTGAAGTAATGTTCTTCATGAAACATCTTTTTCTATGTGTTAACTATAACATACTCAAATTTCATGATTTTTGAAGGCCATTTGCCTATTTAATTGACTGTGATGTGAAAACCGTGCAAACTGTGTGTTTCGGACATGAGAATCTTGACATGCATGACCTATAACTTTCTGTACAACCTTTATTTGAAGTAATGTTCTTCATGAAACATCTTTTTCTATGTGCTAACTATAACATACTCAAATTTCATGATTTTTGAAGGCCATTTGCCTATTTAATTGACTGTGATGTGAAAACCGTGCAAACTGTGTGTTTCGGACATGAGCATCTTGACATGCATGACCTATAACTTTCTGTACAAGCTTTATTTGAAGTAATGTTCTTCATGAAACATCTTTGTCTATGTGTTAACTATAACATACTCAAATTTCATGATTTTTGAAGGCCATTTGCCTATTTAATTGACTGTGATGAGAAAACCGTGCAAACTGTGTGTTTCGGACATGAGAACATTGACATGCATGACCTATAACTTTCTGTGCAAATTTCTTTTGGAGAAATTTCCTTCATGTGATATCTTTATCTATGTATTGACTGCAACATAGTTAAATTTCATAATTTTTGAAGGTCATTTGCCTATTTAATTGACTGTGATATGAAAACTGTGCAAACTGTACATTTTCGAAATTTATGATATTGGAATGTATGGCCACTTCTATGCTGTGATGTGCGGTCCGTATGAATTGTTATGTGAATTATGAGACTTTGGATCTTTTTCATATAATGGTGTAATGGCTTCCATGCATTTCGTATGTCATTCAAGAAAAGGATAATTTTCCATGATTTCAAAGAAAGATTTTATTTAATCAAAGGGAAATTTCTCTAATGCATACTACATGTTTTCAAAAGAACAATTTGAATCAATTGCATTGGAAATTTCAAGTGTGAAATTGGAAAGGAAAGGTATGAGAATATGAATGACCGTCGGAGGTGTGAGCCGACGATGCCCCGGGAGTGTCGGGATGCCCGGAGGTGTGAGCCGGATGCCCGGAGGTGTGTGCCGGATGTCCTCGGGAGTTTCGAGATGCCCGGAGGTGTGTGCCGGATGCCTGGAGGTGTGTGCCGGAGGTTCCTCGCGATGCCAGGTTGGGTGCAAGCGATAAATTTTGGGATGCAAACATTGGTCCCTGGGAAGAAAAATGGATGAGATCCTTGTGAAAGATAAGAATTGAAAGTGAATCATGTGCATGGGTGTATGCATATGGCATATTGCATGTAAATAGATGCATGTATGTGAGATATGATGACATGTGCATGATATCAAGGTAAATTAAGTATGTATACTTAAATGACATGCTATGGATCTCATGGTGGTGTATGCTTGATAGCATGGATGATGAGTGCACGGATATATGTGCACCTATGGTATGATGGCACATGTGATATGATAATGATGAATGCATGAATGCATGATGAGGATGATGACTATATGATGATGCATGTATGTGAGATATTGTCACACCCCAAAACTAACAAGAAAGGGGGATGACACGGCCGTCCTTCCACACAAAGGACGCAGCCTCAGAGCTCCCAAAAACCAATTCTTAAAAGTCCCCACATCCATATCGCTCTCGTACCTACTCAACGTTAGTCGAGGAACCTGAAAAAGATTGGAAAATAGAGGGGTGAGCAACCACAGCTCAGTGAGTAGTGCATCTCTTCTAAGCGGATCGAGCACCCACTATGCATATTTACAAAACCAAACCGCAACTCTTTTAACCCAAATCTAGAATATAACAAACATACAGTAAAAATAATAAGTTACATACGCTTCAACATGGCTATATTTATAGCAAAAATAATCATTTCATAATAACATCGAAACAAACATCAATGGTCTAATCCACTGATCAATCTCATTAATTCACACGCCAATGGTCAATTCCATTGGTTAATCTCATACCACACCAAACCCAGGAATTTAACAAACCTTCAAGGCCAAAATATAACATTTCTTACTTTAACATAATATGTAAGATAATAATAGACAAATGCCAATGGTCTAACCCATTGGTCAATCTCATAAAACGTGTATCAATGGTCTATTCCATTGATTAATATCATTAAACCACACATCGATAATCTAATGAAATTACACGTCGATGGTCCATTCCAACGACTAATCTCAAATTACACATCGATGGTCCATTCCATCGACTAATCTCAAATTACACGTTGATGGTCGATTCCATTGACCCAACTCATGTCACATGGCAACGGTCCACTCCATTGACCAATCCATTGCTCAATATCAAACCATGGTCACGATACAACGCCTGGTGACGAGGCGACCAAGATTCCCCCCTTGGTAAGGTCTCCACCTATTATTAGCCGGTGGCTCGGCCCACAAGGATATCCTAGAATAGTATGCGCATACCCACAAGCCCCTCGCTGGGCTCACGGCGATATTGAGCATCCACATCAATCCAAAACAACACCATTCATAATTCTCAAACCAAATCCATAAATCATTTCATATATCCCCAAAAGATTTTGCAACTCAACTCATCCGCCAAAAATACCTTTCATAAAACATTCTCAAATAATTTTCAAGACTCGTCTCATAAATCAATTTCAAATCAAATACATTTTAAAAAGGTCATCACAAATCGATATTCATATAGCCTTCCGTAAACCATCTCAAAGCCGAGATCTTCGTAAAAATGTTTCATAAACTCAAAATATATAATATTTCTCAACTTCGTTCATCAAACAGAACATATATTTCCACCAAAAATTCTCACACTATTCTTAAATACCAAAACGCAGTAAATGCCCGATCCGAATTTTATGCAACAAATATGCCTATTCATAACTCATAAGATATCAATCATTTGTCATTTTAAAAACATGAGCTTATAAATTTTTAGAAGAGATAGCACCACTCACACAGGAAAGTCGAAAATCAACCTATGTGGTTACTTGAGCCAATGCACTCGTATTCCTATTAATAAAATCGAAAACGATATTAAAACCAGGTAATATGCCACTCTCCACCTAACGACTCAACTAAATTATGCTTAATCGACAATAAAACGACACCTACGCGCTAATAAATCACTCAACCAAAACAATTACTCAAAGCCGTCCTTAGCGCGAAGCTTGAGCACGAAACTTCATCTTGCCATAATTTTCTCCACCGAACTCCATTTAAAGCGTACTTATAATCAATGGAAAGCCCATCCAACATACTACAAGAACCCCAATTTAGCCAACCCGAAATCAAGCTGAAAATCAACAAAATATAGCCCTGAAATTCTGGTCGTGCACTGTTCATCACACGCGATAAACTTCAAAATTTTGTTTCGGGCAAACTGTGAGCTCAAATCACGATCCGCAAAATCCCACAGCTCCACAACATCCCAAGCTATCATTTCTATAAAAAATACGCAGCTCAACGACTCAAAAATCATACTTCGCCGCTTGATGTTCCCAAAACTCCGAATTTCAAGCCCTAGCTCCGAAATTATGCCAATTGAACGAAGGGGGCACGGGTGCTTACCGAGCGTTGCGTTACGTAGTTAGCGTGGCTTGGCGAGACTCCCATGACGAGAACGCGCAAAGCCCCTTTTCTTCTTTTCTCTTCTTCTTCTTCTTCTTCTTCTTCTTCTTTTCTTTCCTCTTCTTTCGTGTTCAAGCTCTCTGCCGTCCCTCTCTCTTCCCTTCTTTCCTTCTCTCTTTCTCCCTTTTATCTCCTCCTTTTTCTTTTCTTTTTCCTTTTCCTTTTTCTTTTTCTTTTCTTCCTCTCTCTCTCTCTCTTCTCTTTTCCCTCTCTCCCGAAAACTCTCGATTCCTCTCTCTTTCTCCCAAAAACTCTTGGTCTCTCTCCTTCTTTCTCCTTTTTATTTTATTTTTTGACTGGGTCAAAACCCATATTTTACAGATATGATGACATGTGCATGATATCAAGGTAAATTAAGTATGTATACTTAAATGACATGCTATGCTATGATTGTATTGTATGATGCTTTGAGTGGTCATTGGACCTTTACTTGTTGAGTGGTTGTACTCACCCCTTCGGGGACCAACATTTCAGATTAGTACAATGCCGCTCCCTACTGTCACGCGGAGCGTCTTTTAAGGCCTTCCTTCGGATGTGGAGGTCGAGTGGGCGGAGATCGACTGTCCCACCATCCCTGGTTTGACGTTCATTCGGATTCGTACATTCGTGATGTATGATGTGGGCTTGGCTGGGGGCCCTGTCGTTCAGGAGTTCGTATCTGTTCACGTTCGTCGAGACGGAGTGATGCAGGGGATGCTGCCACCACCACCGCCTGACGCACCAGGATGGGTGTGACGGCCCGCACGTGAGGAGTAGGAGTTGCAACTTTTTGAGAAATAGCCGACACTAGTTGATGGGGGGAAAATCTTACACGATGAACATAGTGGGTCGAGTGTTTCTTTTTGGGGTTACAGTCGAGTGTAGCGAGGAGTCTTGGCCTTTCTTTTGATTTACCGACCCGTGAAAATCCATCATGAAAATATGTAAATAAAAGTGGCTCGGCTTTATCTTTTCCTATGGAAATTAGTGGTGTGCATTGTATCATGTTTGTTGGAGGGAGAGATGGTGATATTGAATTATGCTTCCGCTAATGAGTCGCACTGGGACCGTTTGTTTTAAAAAAAAAAAAATGCCTAGGAACTACGATGCTTCTTCTAAGAGATGTACTAGTGTTCATTTGGCGTAGCGATAAGTATCTGTGGCAACCCTACCGGGTTTAGGGGTGCCACACACATTACTCAGGAACTATTGAAATTTCCTGAACAGAACTTCACAACAAAGCAAGTTCAGCAATTTCTTGGGATAATTAATTATCTGAGAGACTTTGTTCCAAATATTGCAAAATTGCTCATTCCACTACAATCAATGTTGAAGAAGAATCCCCCACCTTGGGGAAAATCTCAGACTAAAGCAATTGCTGAACTTAAAGAGATAATGTAGACTCTTCCCCCATTACAATTCCCATCAATAGGGAAGAGAATTCTCCAGACTGACGCTAGTGACAAATACTGGGCAGCCATCCTTTTTGAAGAAATTGATGGTAAGAGACACCTGTGTACCTACAAAAGTGGAAAATTTTCCCAGGCTGAAATGCATTATCACTCCACTTTCAAAAAAAATTTGGCGATGAAAAATGGAATAAAAAAGTTTGAATTACATCTCATTAGCCATCACTTCCTGGTAGAATTGGACATGGCATCATTTCCTCAAATGACCAAGTTCAAACAGAAGCAGGTTCCAAATTCTTAACTACTTCAATGGGCTGAATGGTTTTCAAAATACTCTTTTGAGACCAAACACATTGTTGGAAAAAAGAATGTGCTTGCTGACTTCTTATCAAGACCAAAAGCACCAGCAGAAATCAACATGTGCATCATGAGACATGCCTTCCATACTTTTCATCACAATGAAAAGTATAAGATTGAAAGAATACGAGATTGGCCAACCTGCCAATACCCCCAGGAGATTGTTGAACAAGTCCAGAATGATAGTCTCCTGAAAATCTGGAAAATCTCATGTGATGATACCACACAAATCTATTCAGACTCCATGGAGGTTCGATTCTTTATCCTTTTGGATTAAATTCGGATTATCCATTTATACATCCTTTGATTTGGAAGGAAGAAGATTTCCCTTATCAGTTGCGATGGTTATTATGGTACTTAACCAATAAGTACTTAATAGCTATTGAAATTCCAACCAGAAGATTCATTGCCAATCTCACTAGGATATTCAGACTCGGTCGAAACATCGAAAGGGAAAATGACAGGAACCTCTTAACCTTCCTCAATTGGTTTTATCCTCTCACTCATTGGAGGCAGCTCTTATAGTAAGAATTAAGAACCACCTAACCAAACCCTAAAGTCCACACTATTCTGTTTTTCCGATGCCCATGGGCTTTTATAAAACACAATGGCAGCATCATTGATGCTTCACGGGCTATAAGTACTACATCCTATATACCACAATCGCACCTTACAGAAGCTCGGATTTACAAATCCTTTTCAGGACCTGCTGGTTGTTGTGAACACCAGTACCGAGAACTTCAAAGAGTCTTGTGCCAAGAAAATAAAACCATCTTTGAAGATGTATGGAACTATAATGTACCTACTCCATGGGATCATTATAGTCTCACACCATAAGCTAAGGAAGCACTCGAGGATTTCAAACAAGCTGCATCATCACAGGAGCATGAAATGACAAACACAAATGACCTTGCACATTCCTCTCAAGACCCTTATGCGAAGTGGGGAGGACCTCTTTACCAAGACCCCTATGATCAAGGACCTTTGTCCTTATCTTTAGGCATGGACACATCCTACTATGCTCAGCCATCTAATTGGCCTCAGCCAAGCATTCCCGCCAACACTACAGGCTCCTCCCAGAATAAAGAGGAAGCATCCTCGTCAAACCAAATTCTCTCACCAGATTCACTTGCAAGACTTGAACAAAAATATGAAGAACATCTTCTAGCAATGCATAGTTCGGATGACTCAGACTACGACTACAATGCTCGTGATGGACGAGACTAGTGATTATAGCAGTTCACTGTAGCAAATCACTATAGTAAGTCATTGTAGTGTTACTGTAGCAGTAGGCTAGGGAAATCACTATTCACTGTCACTGTTCATCTCACCCAAATAATTCCCTACTGGAAGTTTCTGGAGCCTTTGTTTGTTTTAGGACCCGTGAGCTTGGTCCTTGTTTGTGTGTGACCTCCCAATGTCTATAAAAGGCAAGAATAATGTAATGTATTGGGCAAAATCCCTTAAAGTAAAGTGAGTGTTTTGTGTAAAACTCTCAATGTCTTTCTAAACTCCGTCTTCTTCTCCAGCTTGGTAGGATCCTTTGAGAAATGTAGCTCAGATAGTTAGAAATGTTACCATCCTGGCATCTCTGAGTGTCTCTAGGCTCTGAACTAAAGAGCGGAGTGGTTTCTCTGCTAAAAGGCTGTCCCTAAAGGGCTTGAACTGGAGAGGTTCGCCCATTGTGGAAAGGCATACCTAGAGAAGACTTGTTGGAGAAAACTTCCTTATATGTTTCGATGTTGACAAAACGTTTCCATCGGTCTAGTCGAAGACTTGAAGACTCGTCCAAAGTCCAAGACCATCGATTCAAGATTTAAAGTTTGCCCCCATTGACAAGATCTAGACCATTGAAGAAGATTTATTCGGTATCAAGGATTTATTTAAAGATTTGTTTCAAGCGGTTAAAGAAGTCTCTTACGGCTGGAGATAGCATTTCGAGATCTTCTTATTCGTTTTTATCTTGATACGAATAAGTGAGGTTCGTTGATTGACAAAGTATACTTGGAAGGTTCTACTTATGGAAACTTAGATCCTGATTGTATGGGCGAGCAGAATTGATGGGCTATCATCACTTTCCTTAAGTAACTCGAAGATCTCCTTAATTGATTCCGTCCAACGGTTTGATGGAGGAACTCCTTTGAAAAGTGCCAACGAGTATTAAGGCATGGAGGAGTATAAAAGGAGAAGCTCGTTATTCGAATTAGGGTGTGATAGATAAATTTAAAAGTCTGAAACTCCTTATTCTTTGTTGATTCAACTGTTGAGTGAAACTTGTATTCAAAAGAGAGATTAAATACTTGTGAGACCTTGAGGAAGTGTAGCTAAGTTTCTATACTGTGGAATCAAGGACGTGATATTATAACGACTCTTTTGATTCATAGTGAAATCCAGCCGGTGGGCTGTCAGTGCGGGAGAGTGGACGTAGGCTTGGAATAAGCCGAACTACTATAAATTATGTGTTCATCTTCTCTCATCCCTAAACTTCCTATTTACGCTTTCGTGTTACTCATCTATTTAATAGTTGAATTTTATTTTACTATCCATCAAACATATTCTTCTAAGTCCTGCGAAAAAGTTTCTTATACACCTATTCACCCCCCTCTAGGTGTATTCTCTAGCCTCTTTCAAGACTAACTCCATCTTCCCTGATTCTAAGCCTAGGTCCATTCGATGGTATCATAAATTTATCAAAAGTGTATTGGTTTAGGATTTTTGGTAATCAAAAAATTAATTTGAGATAAATTTATTATAGTTATATCAGTTTGAGATTTGTTAGGACATTACCATATTTTTAAGGTAGAAGTGTACTGTTGCCTGGTGCTCACAAGAAATGCAATTCTAGAGGAATCGAAGTTAGGAGTCAAAAAGATATTTGAAGGAATGAGTGTGCTGTGCATTGTTGCTCGATAGAGACGTCAGGAACCATTTTCTAAGTCTCGTTTACTAAATATTAAACCTCGGGAGTTGCAAAGTTGTAATTGGATTGCTAAAGAAGTGTTCCTTTGCAGCCACCCATTTGATGTTTGTCGTATTATATTTGAGTGAACTTTGACAATGTGAACCAGCCCACAGTGGTGTCACGATCAGAAACGAGAGCTTTGTCTGGAAATAGGAAAAGTGGCATCATGCATGACAACGAAGAATCAGTCCTGCGTAGGTCGGGACTTGGTTCGGTTTAAAGATCATAAACGTGAGTATGGATTACTGTGCCAGCATGACGCCAGATTGTCTAAAGCACCGGGCAAAGGAAGCTTAAAAAACGATGCGCGGCGATCAATGGGTTTGGAACTATCCCGTCGTACGACAGCTGGGGGGCCCTGGCAGCAATTAGCGGCCGCTAAGTTAGACGGACAGCCTCCGAGAACTATCCCTTCGTTCCTAAATTTTTCTTTGATCTTGTTCACACTACAAAAGTTGGCGCTACAAGTACTTAAAGAAAAATATGCCAAAAAAGCAGCGAGATTAGATGCGACTCCCGACCGTTCTTTGCTTTTCCTTTTTCTGTTCTTGGTTTTTTTTATTAATAATGTGACTTTCTTTTTGCTAAAATATTATTAATGTGACTTACATGCTTCTAGTGAAAGACCAGATGCTTTAGTGCGATCAAGTGGGGTAGGGGGCGGGGGGCAAGCACACGTCATTAATGCCAATTTATCAGATGCACGGAAATGACACTCCACCAAGAATAAATCTTAATTTCTTAGCATGGAAGAATGCGGTACACGTGAATGATCCGGAACATAAATTAGTCGTGTTATCAAACCTTATCTTCTTAATCTTTTCATACGCATTCACATAGCATCTAATTTTCACTTTAAAAAAAGTTCGCAAACACCTATAAATTACACTGGGCATGTCGATATTGAATGCCTCAATAATTTCCAAAAAGTTGGAAAAAAAATACCACCGAGGAATGAGAACTCGATCTTAGGTCCTTAAAAACAAATTCTCAAAGGAGTGGTAGGCCCGATTCCCGAAGACAAAATGAATGTGGAATTCTCTTTTGCGTGCATCTCCATAATCAACAATCCATTTCCAAGCCCGACGGAGGACGCCTTAGATAGACTCGGGTGACATCCTAAGAGAGTCGACTAACTTTTTGGCTTCTAAGCAGTGGAGCGTTCTTGAGATGGTTTATACTTTAGACTTTCTAGAAACACCCAAAAAGCCGAACAAATGGATCAGTTAGGAAAATTTATAACAAAACCCAATTTACAAGAAATGTGAAAGTGCCGGAAATGCATTCTCGGTTGGGGTTATTGCATTCGTGGGTATGATATTCATCTTGCTTGGAACTAATCGATGGCCTGCAACTGCAACAGTTGACTTTGCGGCATGTAAATTGAAAGGTTGTTCGCAAGCGCACGCTTTTATTTCGTTTTCCCTATCTCTAAATTCTACCGGAAATATAGAACCAGAAATATTCTAGAAGATCTACGTTGTCACACCCCGATTCACAAGAAAAAGGAGCATGACACGGCCGTCCTTTTACCAAAGGACGCAGCCTCAACATAACCAAAATTCAACCCAAAAACAATATATATACATCCATATATATATATATATATATATAACAAAAAGGGTATTTGGTTACAATATCAGAGTATATCTATAATCCACAAAAATCAAAACATAAACCTTCTAACTATGCACAAGTCATACCCAAAAATTTCCACCACAAAAGTCCTCCCCGAACGAACGCTCACGCCTACTCGCGACTCGCTGAAGAACCTGAAAAGCAAGTAGAAGAGAGGAGTGAGCTACCACGGCTCAGTGAGTAACACATTTCTTCTAAGCGGATCGAGAAATCACTATGCACATTTTAAAAAAACACAAACATAACTCAAATACCGAAAGCACCAATGGTCGAATCCATTAGTCAATCTCGAAAAACATGTATCAATGGTCTATTCCATTGATTAATCTCATCAAATCACATCGATGGTCCATTCCATCGACCAAACTCAAATTACACGTCAATGGTCCACCCCATTGACCAATTCATGCTCAAATGTCTAACCATGGTCACGCGTAACGCCCGTGACAAAACGACCAAGATTCCCCCCTTGGCAAGGTCTCCACCTATTATTAGCCGGTGGCTCGGCCCACAAGGATATCCTATAATAGTATGCGCATACCCACACCCCTCAGGGTCCACAGAGACATTGAGCACCAACCACCAATCACAATATCCAGTAATCCAACATCAGAAAGGAAGTCATGTCACAACTCGAAATTTGATAATTAAATATCAAAGCATTCTTCGATTATTTCATAAAGAATTTCACAAACTATTTTCAAACACACGACCTCTTTTTTCCGTTCGGGGAAAATGAAGAAAATACAACAACTCTTGGGTTTAGGGGTATTTGCCTAAAGAAGTTCGGACCAATGGTGGGTTTGCGGCCCCTCTTTTTTTCCGTCCTGGGAAAAAGAAGAAGGTTTAGGGGTATTTGCGCGCCAACAGGGCTCTCCCAAGCCCATACCTCGCGCGACGTTGGATTTTGTTTTTTAGTTCTTAACAACCTATGTATTTCTAGGAGTCGCCACTAGCCTATTGGGGTCGGCTAGAAACCAATCAAGACACGGGAGTGTTGTCTCGATTCCTACGCAACCAGAGATTTCTAGGAACGGGGACTTGTTTACGCTAATGTTTCTATTAGCGCCCTTGCGGTACCACTAACTTGAAAAGTTATTTATCTAAATGGCCACACATTCTTGATTACCAATTATAATCTTTATGAAACCACTAAGTGTCCATGCAAATGTTTTTGTAGGTTTGTTTTCCTTAATGTCTAGACTAATCCTAGCATAATTTAGAAGAGAAATTTACACTCAAATTAATGAAAAGCAGTGCATAAGTAAACATCCAAGAAATTGAAATAACTTGAAAATAAATACGGAAAATGAAAACCCGATACAAGTCGGGCAAATAATATTACATGGCCTTGTTATCACACCCCGGGACAGGACCCCCATGAGCAAAATGGGAATTTAAATATGCATGGAATTACTCTAGATGCATGCAATTACTCTAATTAATTTTAATCTACGCATAATAGATTGTTTACAAAAATGGTTCTAAAATACCAAAATATCATTTAATTAGGAAAATGACTTTATAAAATTAGGAAAATCTCCTAGATGTCATTTTTGGCTTAATTTGATAACATCCAACATTTTTTGATATTTTTGAAATTTTCATATTTTTCTTTTTTTTTTATTATTTTTTTTAAAAAATATTAATAATAATTCCTTAAACCGATCTATGCTAACATGGAGTAACACAGCACATGAATATCACAATAACCGAGCTCAAATCGACCGTTTCAAGATCGAAACTTGGTTTGCGCATTTCATCGAACACTTGGCGTGCATTAAATCACCCCAAAACAGCTTCGCGGGCCATGTTTGCGGCCTTCAATCTTCACCCATGAGCAATATTATGTGGAACTAAAGCATCAAGATTATACTACCACATGCAAGGAGCAATATTAGATAGAAATCATAGCCTACAACACACAAGAACCCAACTAAAATCGTCCTCAAATACACGGGTTTGAGCTGATTTTTGCAAATCTGGGTTTGAACCCAAGTCAAGCAAACAGGTTGCATGCCCATGTTCAAGCCCCGACACTTATCACATGCAAGATCTAAGGGAAACACTACTTAATCCGAGTGAAAGTAGGTAACATGAGCTTTCAAATGCAACAAAAATCATAGAGAATGGCCCACCGAAAGACATCAAAACGACCTCTCCAAGAAGCACACTTGCAAAACTCTTGAAGAGATTTCAAACACTTAGAAAAATTTCAGCCTCAGAAATCAGTTTTCCGGGCTGGTTTTCCTCTTGATTTTCATGATCAAAACGTACTCAAAATCGAAAGAAAATACATCTAGGATGCTTACCTTGCTTCTTAGTTTCCCTTTCAAGTGGTTCTTCGCTCAAGAAACCAAGAAATTATCCTCGGGGGCCCGTGGAAGTTGGCTTCTTCAACTGGAAAACAAGATCTGCAAAGAAAGAACTGATAACGAAGGTTTTCATTAACCTCCAAAATCAAGCTTCAGAACCTCTTTTGTTGGCCAAATTAAAACAAACCCAAACTATATGTATTCTAGTTTGGTTTGTAGGTCATGGCTTTCCTCATTTGTCTCTCAATTTTCTCGAAAACATTCGCTTTCTCTCACTCGTGACCAACCGGGCTCAACACTTAGAAAAATTCAGACTTTCTTTGGCCCGCCAGGAGGGTAATTTTTCGGGGGGCTTTAGGAGGCCTTCCCGATCTCCATTTGGGACGTGCGACCTATGGTTGGAAAGATCTTTGAGTGAAGTTTCACTCTCTAGTTGAAGGTTTTGGCTAATTTTGGCTGCAAGTTTGTGAAAATTGCACGTTTCTCTCTCAAGGTCGGTCTGGAATTTCTGGGTTTGCTTTTCTGGAGTTGCTTCTGAGGTGTTTTTGGGGGACGACCGTGAGCTCTCTCCTCTCCTTCTCGTCTCCTCTCTCTCTCATGTCCTGAAAGAGCTTGCTTCCGTGATCTTATCCACTGAATTAGAGGATTTTTGGTCGGTCTTTTGTCCACCTACCAAGCCTGTCAACAGGTTACCAACAACTTTCTGACTTAGCCAAATTTTCAATTTCTGCAGATGTTGAGTGTCCGGGTTTGGTGCGATTTTCCCGTGCATTCAGCAGAAGCTTATCCCTGACCAATTTTGTCCACTGGCACTACCATTATGGTCTTCAATCACGTGCAAAGATCATGCTGGATGGGCAGCTGAGTGGGATATGGTGGGGCCACTAAGTTGCTTACTTAGCAACTCCGAAATCAGACCAAACCGTGGGCTGGGTTTTGGTAGCTCGTTTGAGTGCTTTAATCCATCAATTTGGCTGCATTTTTTGATCAATTAGCAAGCTCATGTATAGTAGTTTAAGATCTTGGCCATTTTTCACAATTGTACTCACTCAATTTTGCAAGAAAGTCCCTCAAAGTTGGCCATTTTCTTATCCAAAATACCCATTTCAATACAAACTTGTCTTTTTGGCCCGATTTGATTGATTCGAGTTGGCCCAAGTTCAATTTCAACTTAATTGGTGACCAAGATGATGATTTAAGGGTTCGGGCAAAATTTTGCAAAATTTGCGAATTGGTCCCTCAACTTTTGGAAATTGCATTTTGGCCCCAATTTGCCATTTTAATTCCAATCTGACCTCCTAGGCTTGGCTAGTCACATTTAGATCATTGGCCCCAACTTTTTTTTTTTTTTTTTTTTTTCTTTTTTTTTTTTATCTTTTTTTTTTATATATTTAATTTAATTTTTTTAATTTTTTTTTTTTTTAAGGAAAAACATATTCCATTTAAAAACTATATTAAATGCCTAGATAATCTATATGCAAGAATTTAACTTGAAATATTTTTGTGGAAAAACAAGTTCCCATTTTTTTTTTTTGAAATGATTTTTGGGCAAAAATTTAGGTGTCAACAATGCCCTCTTTGGAAGGAAACTCAAAGAGATTTCTTTCAAAAGATAAGGTGACACCTAATTTTTTTTTTTTTTTTTTTTTTTTTTACAATACCAAAATGAAAATGCAAGTGAGCTTAATGTAAAGAGCGTAGTTTAGGGATGTACCTATGAATACTTTGAAAAGTGTGGTTTAAGGATATACCCACAACCTTGTGGTTTAAGGCAAATTCCCACAAACCTTGTGGTTTAAGGCGAAATCCCACAACTAACCGTGTGGTTTAAGGCGGTCCCACGAACCTTGTGGTTTAAGGCAGTCCCACTAACCTTGTGGTTTAAGGCAGTCCCACTAACCTTGTGGTTTAAGGCAGCTCCACGAACCTTGTGGTTTAAGGAAGTCCCACTAACCGTGTGGTTTAAGGCAGTCCCACGAACCTTGTGGTTTAAGGCGCCCCACTAACCGTGTGGTTTAAGGCAATCCCCCACGAACCTTGTGGTTTAAGGCAGTCCCACTAACCTTGTGGTTTAAGGCGGTCCCCACTAACCGTGTGGTTTAAGGCAATCCCCACTAACCTTGTGGTTTAAGGCAATCCCACTAACCTTGTGGTTTAAGGCAAGTCCCACTAACCTTGTGGTTTAAGGCGTCCCACTAACCTTGTGGTTTAAGGCGGTCCCACTAACCGTGTGGTTTAAGGCAGTCCCACTAACCTTGTGTGGTTTAAGGCAGTCCCACGAACCTTGTGGTTTAAGGCAAATTAACCATAAAGTGTATGGTTTGAGGATGACCAAGAACCTCTTGAAAATACATGGTTTAAGGCTGACCCATGAACCCTTTGGAATTGCATGGTTTAAGGATAACCAAGAACTTTTTGAAAATGCATGGTTTAAGGCTAACCCATGAACCCTTTGAAATTGCAAGGTTTAAGGATAACCAAGAACCTTTTGAAAATGCATGGTTTAAGGCTAACCCATGAACCCTTTGAAATTGCAAGGTTTAAGGATAACCAAGAACCTTTTGAAAATGCATGGTTTAAGGCTAACCCATGAACCCTTTGAAATTGCAAGGTTTAAGGATAACCAAGAACCTTTTGAAAATGCATGGTTTAAGGCTAACCCATGAACCCCTTTGAAATTGCAAGGTTTAAGGATAACCAAGAACCTTTTGAAAATGCATGGTTTAAGGCTAACCCATGAACCCTTTGAAATTGCAAGGTTTAAGGATAACCAAGAACCTTTTGAAAATGCATGGTTTAAGGCTAACTTATGAACCCTTTGAAATTGCAAGGTTTAAGGATAACCAAGAACCTTTTGAAAATGCATGGTTTAAGGCTAACCCATGAACCCTTTGAAATTGCAAGGTTTAAGGATAACCAAGAACCTTTTGAAAATGCATGGTTTAAGGCTAACCCATGAACCCTTTGAAATTGCAAGGTTTAAGGATAACCAAGAACCTTTTGAAAATGGATGGTTTAAGGCTAACCCATGAACCCTTTGAAATTGTGTGGTTTCACTTTGGAGGAACCTGTCATTCGAGAATATTCTAAAATGGATACTTGCACATCAAATAGTAATTCATTATAACAAGTATTCTAGTAGCGAAAGCATACTAGATGAGATCGATTTCAGCACATGTCATCAAAACAATATCAAAAGTGTATCGGTAATGAGAAGGCAATGATTGCATAAACAAATCAAACTAATTCCGACCACTTGACAAACTCACAAAACTATCATCACGCTCGGATGATATCATTAATCGTCAAATTCTCTTGGGAGAAAAGTCCTTGTCGAAATGACCTTGACTTATGAGAAATGTTTGTTAAGTATGCCAAGCAAGGACCCCTAGTCAGAAAGGGCTTCTCGCATATTCTCAAGAAAATGGCTATTTGATCCCATCTATTCATGTGGGAAATAAACTGATCACTCAATCTCACTCTTCCAAAGTGCAAGGCTTTGAATCATTCGCAATAAGTACACATTGACCAATCTAAGAGGTCTTTTAGAAGGACCGTAGTGCAGGTTTGGTCATGGTTTTAGCAATGGATAAGCATCATTGGCTATGAAATGAATTAATCACTGATCAACATCTTCGCCAGGTTTACAAGTCAAGAAACCTTAAGATGAGATAAGACAACCTTGCTCCTCACTTCTTCAAGCGGCATCTTCTTTAGGGAAGTCCTTATTTCCACTTTGAATCATCCCAATCAAGAGACTTTGGGAATAGGTTGTAATGTTGATTCGGGAAAGGCTCAAAAGGCTTAGCTCAAAAGGCTTAGATCTTTTTGTCGATGGGGGATTTGAGAGTTGGTGATTATCATGGCATCATTACCATATCATCCCCTTTTTTTTTTTTTTTTTTTTTTTTAAAGCACTTGACTTTTAAAATTCAAATTGTCTCGAAAGTCCTTTGACTAATCATCTTAACATAATGGCTTTTGCATTTGCAATGATTTTCTTTTCAATGCAAGGCATTTTTTTTTTTTTTGCCATTTTTGCTTTCACAGAGATATTCCTCTTGATGCAATTGTTTTTCTTTTTTTTTTTTTTTTTTTTTTTTTTCGGGCATTGGCCTTGCTTTTACCAGGCACACTTCTTTTTCATGCCCCTTAATTTTCATTTGACTTTTGCTCTTTTGAACTTTTTGAGCTCTTAGGACTTTCGAGATGCTTTTCATATTCTCATATAAACATCACTTGCCTTGGCAAATCATATGCCTTGCCCCAAATGTGGGGAGATAATCACCACTGGGTTTTAGAAATGAATAGTTAGGCTCAATATGGTTTAAGCAAAGGGTATCGGTGTTTGGGTAGAGAAAAGAATGCTCTTCTTCACCTTGGGATGCTTCGAGCTTCCATAAGAATTCACCTGAAGTTACCACAAAAAGATTTATGCAAGTGAGAGCAAAGAAACCTTTCTCATCTTTCCTCTCCAAATAATATCAACCCAAACCTCCATAATTGCCCCATCGTGGGGTGGTTCTTGACAGGGGTATTTTGTAGAAAATTCTTCACATTAAAAGGCTCAAATGGGCTAACTATTGTCACTGTGGTGTGTATGATAGATGAAAGAAATGCCTCTTATCATCTTGATCTATGTACCACTTGCGAATGAATTCATTGACCTAAACGACATGGGTTTTCTTTTTCACTCGAATCCCAGTGCTTAAAGGACATGTTTGGAAATGGGTTGCCTTTCTTCATCCTAAGTGTTTCTCGCTTGGCATAAGTAACATCGCCTTTCATTTTTGTTGAGATCATCTGAGTGGATTAATCTCCATAGAGAACTTTGATTCAAAATGAGTGATCCATCGAGTGGATGGACAATTTAAAGGTAAAAAGATTTTTGCAAACTTTGTGGAAAACTTGTTTCTTCATTTTCCATTTTTTGTGCTTGTTTCTAGAAAAACACTAAATGTTCTTTTTTTTTTTTTTTTTTCACAATGGAAATTCTCCATTTGTTTTCTATTTGATTTTGAGAAGAAGGGTACTTACCTGTGCCTTAGTAGTCAGGCGACCCTACAAAGAACAAAAGGGAATGTGTTAGTACATGAATCCTCAGGGATCGTAAAACTGGAGACGATACAACATTACCCTTGGTCAGTTTCACCATTTGGCGGCAAACAGCAGCATGAACCTATTGTTTTAAGACTTGAAGAGATTCTCAGGTCTTTGGTCTCATTAGTTCAAGCATTTTCCTCATTTTGCAAAAGTAAGAGATGCAAAAAGTTTTTTTTTTTTTTTTTTTTTTTTACATGGCAACCTTGTTGCCATTTCCAGGGATCGAACCCTGTACCTCTCGGACCCGTTCATTCATTCCCCATACCACCGGGTCGAAGTGCTGGTAGTGTCCATCGGGTGCTTCCTTTTTCATTTAATTGAACCGACTCTAGAACAACACATCTTTAAATAAAGTTAGGTGAATTTGACATGTGTTACCTCCATATGCTTGCTTGGTCCATATAGATTATGCTTCAATCAATTTCTCGAGTTTGTTCCTCGAATACCGACGCTTCCTGTCAAACAAGGGAACTACGTCAAAAATGAAGTTAGATGAGACATTTTGGAAACGATACCGAATACCCTTCTCCTATATCTGACTTTAAATGTCTTGTGTTTCCTCTTCATGTGCCTTTGCTCCTCAGTGTTAACATTTCCTTGAAGATCTTGAAATGGGCCATACTCATTCTAAATGGACGTCAAAAATGAAAGGGCTCCTTGTTTCGATGTGAGGGCATTGCTCCTTGTATGTTTTACTCCATTTATTCCATCAAAATGGATGGTTGGGCCTTAGCATGCCTTCTTGGTATAAGGTGTTGCTTCAGTGGTCAATGTACACCTTTTCCTACAAGAGATGGGGCATGTTACTTATATTCCAAAATTGAATTGGACTAATTTAGGAACGATACTCCCTTTTTGTGCTGAATCAATTAACTGTGTTTCATCTTGCTCATGGGTGAGAGTTACTCTACTTTGAGTGACTTGCCCCATTTATCAACCGCAAGGAAAAAGAGACAAATATGTTATTTTCATACTTCGACATGATTCATTTTAGGAACAATATACTCCCTTTTACAGCATATATGATGATATTCCACCATCATCTACTTCACTTGACAAATTTCCTTGGGGAGAGGGATTTGCTCTCTGATTGACAGCAATTCATTTGACAAATGTTTATTCCATTTGAATCTTTCCCTTTTTAGAAGTCGGGTGACTCATCGTATCTTTGGCATTGTGTTTTGAACCTTGATCCATGTTGTGGCCATCATTTGCCCTTTCAATTAAAATTTCCCTTTTAGGCTAGGTGATCTTTCGCCATTTTTGCTACGTCAATGCATTTCCCACTTCACAATCTGTAAGCATGGGTGGCTATGTCAGTTTATAAATGAGTTGTTTTGACTTTTGGAACGAACACACCCTTTTCTTTTAGAGATCGTGTGATTCTGGACCAGGTTGTCCTCCCCATGTAATCTTGTTGCTTGCCAGTAATTTGCCTCACTAAAATCTGCACAAAGTACAAGGACAAGTCATTCTTAAAATAAATTGAATTTAACTTGAAACGATTACCACCTTTTATTCGATGGCAACATTTGATGACCGATTCTTGTTTGTGTACGTCTACATCTTGAAGTGTTGTTTTGCAGACCACCAATAATCATCTCCATACAGGATTGGATGCCAAGACACCATTGGCAAGTGTAGGGATTGCAGTTGCTTCTTGTTTGCAACCAATGAAATAGTTTGATGGCAAAGAATGTCTATAGATTTCTTTTTCCACAAGAATGTCAAATTAATATAAGGTCGTCTAGGATGTGGAACTTCGTGGAAGCCACTTTGACGGCTCTTTTCAGCAATAAAGATTGCCGTTAGGCTGGTAGATTTGTGATCTTCGAGGCTTTGACGGTTCTTTTCACACTTAATCGCAATGTTTGAATTCATATGTCTATTAGGGCTCAAACAAATATGCCCGAGCACTTTTGTCTTTCCAAAGGAAGTAAATGTCAATCTTGAACAAAACCATCATTTTACCTTGTTTGACAAAAATGGATGGTCGAGTTAGTGGTTGCACAAGAAATCCCTATGGAACGATTACAACCTTACCCCCTCAAAGCATCATCCTGCGGATCAACCGGCAAAAGCGATTAAGTGAAGAGATAAAATATTACACGAGTTCTTCTTGAAACTCATTTTCAAACATTTTGAAGCTAAGGGATAAAACTCAACCCAGAGGGTCCATTTGAAACACTTGAAGTGTGAATATGATTTTTACGAACTCTAACTTCATTATTCAAAAATGTGAATTGTATGATTTACAAAAGCACTCGATTGGGTCCACAATCAAAACCAAAAACGCAAAACATGGTTCCTAATAGGAATAATGACAAGGACAAAGTACAAGAAGCTCTTTCATAGAGGAGCGTAATAAGCACAATTCTCATCCTAGCTTTAAAGTCCACTTTTGGCATGGTCAAGCAAGAGGAGTTCAAGGAATGGTTGTCACACATGACCTGCGAAAGGAAGATAATGTCAGTATATGAATGAAAAATTGATCTTGCAATAAAGCAGCCTCTTACAATGAAATCAAGGCAACGATACCTTCTCCTTAGTATCCACTTACGAGAATTTGGTATTTAGTCAAGATTTTATTAGTAAGAGGAGATTTCATTAAAAGATCGATCCGTGGCTATCAATTGAATGCCCACTCTTGTTCCAAAAGTTTATACACAAATGGGGCATCGATTTTGAAAATTAATTTGTGGTTTCACTCATGCAAAGGTGAGGTGATTTTTATTTTGAGAAATCAATACACAAAATGTGATTTGAATTTCAAAATGCGACCAAGAATTTTCTTGAAAATTTGATTTTAATTCTATGCCCCAAAATGTGATCTTGACTTGGAATAATTTCTATACAAAATGTGACTTTGAGTTTGTAATTGAAAATTTAAACAAAAACATATGTTCTAATCTAGGCCGATCGATGCATTTGAAATGTTTGTTTATCAAGAGTGAGTGGCAAGCCTATATTTTCAAGGGCATTCCATTGATTTCCGCGAATCTCAAAAAATGAAAATTTCAATCCGAAGTGAGCAAGTAGATGGAGAAATCGTACTTACAATGGGTGAAGAGACATTTTTTTTTTTTTTTAATCACATAGACATGCGGATGTAAACTTGTGAGGTTTGACGCATAAAGGTGGAATTCTAAAGGCTTAAAGTCCCCATTTTGATTAGATCAAAAGAGTTTTCCCCACTCCGCACTTACGTCGGACAGTTCTCTTTATCATTAATCATAATGAGCGGGACCAAAAGTGGATAACCATGGGTCATTCCCCACGGGTTCCATCTTTTGGCACCTCCTATGGGCTTCCTAGTGCGATCGAGGTTTTAGATCGCGGGTTGTGTGTGTAAATGTGTAGTGCTAAGGCAAGTATAAAGCATGCACAACAATTGATATCCAAACAACGCTTCAATTTCATCCATATAGGCATACATTCCTACGCCTCCCTGCAAAAGAAATGGGTTAACAAACACTCCACCCCTTATTACTCCAAACCTACAAAAACATTTAACACATTGTTAGCGGACTAACCTTGTTTTCCACGCGACTTTGACACGCGCTATCAAATGAAGACCATGTTAGTGAACAACCAATCAAGTTATTACGGCCTAAGTCCTCTAAGGTTTGCAACCAAGTCCCCAGCGGAGTCGCCAAGTCAAGTCACGACCTCTTTTTTTTTCCGGGGAAAAAGAAGAATGGTTTAGGGGTATTTGCCTAAAGAGGCGGACCAACGGCCCTAGACTAGGCGCGGGCTCTCCCAAGCCCATACCTCGCGCGACGTTGGATTTTGTTTTTTAGTTCTTAACAACCTATGTATTTCTAGGAGTCGCCACTAGCCTATTGGGGTCGGCTAGAAACCAATCAAGACACGGGAGTGTTGTCTCGATTCCTACGCAACCAGAGATTTCTAGGAACGGGGACTTGTTTACGCTAATGTTTCTATTAGCGCCCTTGCGGTACCACTAACTTGAAAAGTTATTTATCTAAATGGCCACACATTCTTGATTACCAATTATAATCTTTATGAAACCACTAAGTGTCCATGCAAATGTTTTTGTAGGTTTGTTTTCCTTAATGTCTAGACTAATCCTAGCATAATTTAGAAGAGAAATTTACACTCAAATTAATGAAAAGCAGTGCATAAGTAAACATCCAAGAAATTGAAATAACTTGAAAATAAATGCGGAAAATGAAAACCCGATACAAGTCGGGCAAATAATATTACATGGCCTTGTTATCACGCCCGGGACAGGACCCCGTGAGCAAAATGGGAATTTAAATATGCATGGAATTACTCTAGATGCATGCAATTACTCTAATTAATTTTAATCTACGCATAATAGATTGTTTACAAAAATGGTTCTAAAATACCAAAATATCATTTAATTAGGAAAATGACTTTATAAAATTAGGAAAATCTCCTAGATGTCATTTTTGGCTTAATTTGATAACATCCAACATTTTTTGATATTTTTGAAATTTTCATATTTTTTTTTTTTTTTTTTTTTTTTTTAAAAATATTAATAATAATTCCTTAAACCGATCTATGCTAACATGGAGTAACACAGCACATGAATATCACAATAACCGAGCTCAAATCGACCGTTTCAAGATCGAAACTTGGTTTGCGCATTTCATCGAACACTTGGCGTGCATTAAATCACCCCAAAACAGCTTCGCGGGCCATGTTTGCGGCCTTCAATCTTCACCCATGAGCAATATTATGTGGAACTAAAGCATCAAGATTATACTACCACATGCAAGGAGCAATATTAGATAGAAATCATAGCCTACAACACACAAGAACCCAACTAAAATCGTCCTCAAATACACGGGTTTGAGCTGATTTTTGCAAATCTGGGTTTGAACCCAAGTCAAGCAAACAGGTTGCATGCCCATGTTCAAGCCCCGACACTTATCACATGCAAGATCTAAGGGAAACACTACTTAATCCGAGTGAAAGTAGGTAACATGAGCTTTCAAATGCAACAAAAATCATAGAGAATGGCCCACCGAAAGACATCAAAACGACCTCTCCAAGAAGCACACTTGCAAAACTCTTGAAGAGATTTCAAACACTTAGAAAAATTTCAGCCTCAGAAATCAGTTTTCCGGGCTGGTTTTCCTCTTGATTTTCATGATCAAAACGTACTCAAACTCGAAAGAAAATACATCTAGGATGCTTACCTTGCTTCTTAGTTTCCCTTTCAAGTGGTTCTTCGCTCAAGAAACCAAGAAATTATCCTCGGGGGCCCGTGGAAGTTGGCTTCTTCAACTGGAAAACAAGATCTGCAAAGAAAGAACTGATAACGAAGGTTTTCATTAACCTCCAAAATCAAGCTTCAGAACCTCTTTTGTTGGCCAAATTAAAACAAACCCAAACTATATGTATTCTAGTTTGGCTTGTAGGTCATGGCTTTCCTCATTTGTCTCTCAATTTTCTCAAAAACACTCGCTTTCTCTCACTCGTGACCAACCGGGCTCAACACTTAGAAAATTCAGACTTTCTTTGGCCCGCCAGGAGGGTAGTTTTTCGGGGGCTTTAGGAGGCCTTTCCGATCTTCATTTTGGACGTGTGACCTATGGTTGGAAATATCTTTGAATGAAGTTTCACTCTCTAGTTGAAGGTTTTGGCTAATTTTAGCTCCAAGTCTGTGAAAAATTCACTTCTCTCTCTCTAAGGTCGGTCTGGAATTTCTGGGTTTGGCTTTTCTGGAGTTGCTTCTGAGGTGTTTTTGGGGACGACCGTGAGCTCTCTCCTCTCCTCTCGTCTCTCTCTCTCATGTCCTGAAAGAGCTTGCTTCCGTGATCTTATCCACTGAATTAGAGGAGTTTTGGTCGGTCTTTTGTCCACCTACCAAGCCTGTCAACATGAGCTTAGTTCAACAACTTTCTGACTTAGCCAATTTTCAATTTCTGCAGATGTTGAGTGTCCGGGTTTGGTGCGATTTTCCCGTGCCTTCAGAAGCTTATCTCTGACCAATTTTGTCCACTGGCACTACCATTATGGTCTTCCATCACGTGCAAAGATCGGGCTGGTTGGGCAGCTGAGGAGGATATGGTGGGGCCACCAAGTTGCTTACTCAGCAACTCCGAAATCAGACCAAACCGTGGGCTGGGTTTTGGTAGCTCGTTTGAGTGCTTTAATCCATCAATTTGGCTGCGTTTTTGATCAATTAGCAAGCTCATGTATAGTAGTTTAAGATCTTGGCCATTTTTCACAATTGTACTCACTCAATTTTGCAAGAAAGTCCCTCAAAGTTGGCCATTTTCTTATCCAAAATACCCATTTCAATACAAACTTTGTCTTTTTGGCCCGATTTATTGATTCGAGTTGGCCCAAGTTCAATTTCAACTTAATTGGTGACCAAGATGATGATTTAAGGGTTCGGGCAAAATTTTGCAAAATTTGCGAATTGGTCCCTCAACTTTTGGAAATTGCATTTTGGCCCCAATTTGCCATTTTAATTCCAATCTGACCTCCTAGGCTTGGCTAGTCACATTTAGATCATTGGCCCCAACTTTTTTTCTTTTTTTTTTTTTTCTTTTTTTTTTATCTTTTTTATATATTTAATTTAATTTTTTTTCAATTTTTTTTAAGGAAAAACATATTCCATTTAAAAACTATATTAAATGCCTAGATAATCTATATGCAAGAATTTGAACTTGAAATATTTTTGTGGAAAAACAAGTTCCCATTTTTTTTTTTGAAATGATTTTTGGGCAAAAATTTAGAATGAGTTTATACCACGGTTGCTTCACAACTAGCTAGGAAAATGATTTTGTGGAGCAATAACCAAATCAAGTGCTAACGGCGAAGCCGCAAGGGGCGATCAATGCTCCATTACTATATCCTTGTCACGACCTATCTTTTTCCGTCCGGGGGAAAAGGAAGAAGGTTTAGGGGTATTTGCCTAAAGAGGCGGACCAATGGCCCTAAATTAGGCGCGGGCTCTCCCAAGCCCATACCTCGCGCGACGTTGGATTTTGTTTTTTAGTTCTTAACAACCTAAATATTTTTAGGAGTCGCCACTAGCCTATTGGGTCGGCTAGAAACCAATCGAGGCACGGAGTGTTGTCTCGATTCCTACGCAACCAGAGATTTCTAGGAACGGGGACTTGTTTACGCTAATGTTTCTATTAGCGCCCTTACGGTACCACTAACTTGAAAGATTGTTCATCCAAATGGCCACACAATCTTAATTACCAATTATAATCCTTATAAAACCGCTAAGCGTCCATGCAAATGTTTTTGTAGGTTTTTTTTTTTTAATATCTAGACTAATCCTAACATAATCTAGAAAAGAAATTTACACTCAAATTAATGAAAAGCGGTGCATAAGTAAACATCCAAGAAATTGAAATAACTTGAAAATAAATGCGGAAAATGAAAACCCGATACAAGTCGGGCAAATACTATTACATGGCCTTGTTATCATGCCCCGGGACAAGACCCCCGTGAGCGAAATGAAATTACCCTAGATGCATGAAATTACTCCAAATAATTTTAATCTAAGCAAAAATAGATTATTTACAAAAATGGTTATAAAATACCAAAATATCATTAAATTAAGAAATGACCTTTAAAAATTAGGAAAATTTCATAGATGTCATTTCTATCATAACTTGATACCATCCATCATTTTTACAAATTTTTTGAAATTTTCATTTTTTTTCATTTTTTTTATTTTTATTAAAAAATAATTCCCTAAACCGATATACGCCAATTTACACTAATATGGGATTGCCTAGTACATGAATATAGCAAGAACCAAGCTCAAATCGACCGTTTCAAGATCGAAACTTGATTTGAACATTTCATCGAACACTTGGCTTGCATCAAAACACCTCAAAACGGCTTCTTTGGGCCATGTTCGTGGCCTTCAAACTCAACCCATAAGCAATATCATGTGGCACTAAAGCATCACGATTATACTACCACATGCAAGGAGCAATATTAGATAGAAATCATATCCTACAACACACAAGAACCAAGCTAAAATCGGCTTCAAATATGTGGGTTGAGCTGATTTTGAAATCTGGGTTTGAACCCAAGTCAAGCAAACAGGTTGCATGCCCATATTCAAGCCCCAACACTCATCTCATATGAGATCTAAAGGAAACATTACTTGATCCAAGTGAAAGTAGGTAACATGAGCTTTCAAATGCAACAAACATCACAGAGAATGACTAACCGAACACATCAAAACAACCTCTCCAAGAAGCCCACATGCAAAGTCTACACTGACCATGACTAGCCAAGAACTAATGTGGATAGGCTTGGTTTTTGACGATCTCATAGTTCACACGGGGATTTAAAGACCAAACCAAGCTGACCTATGCATCATTTGTACTCCCATATAACATTAATCAAGCTCGTGAAGATAGAAAACACATGCAAAGGGGAGTAGCAAGTCAAACATGTATGGCTCTTGAAGAGGTTTCAAACACTTGGAAAAATTTCAGCCTCAGAAATCAGTCCTCCGGACTAGTTTTTCTCTTGATTTTCGTGATCAAAACATGTTCAAAATTAAACCAAAATGCATCTAGGATGCTTACCTTGCTTCCTAGTTTCCTTTTTAAGTGACTCTTGGCCAAGGAAACCAAGAAATTGTCCTCTGGGAGCACATGGAAGTTAGTTCCTTCAAACTGAAAGTGAGATCTGCAGAAGAAAAAGTGACAACGAAGGTTTTCGTTGACTTCCAAAATTAGACTTCCAAAACTCCTTTGTTTGCCAAGTTAAAATCAACCCAAACTATATGTATACTAGTTTGGGATGTAATTCATGGCTTTCCTCATTTGCCTCTCACTTTTTCTCAAAAACACTCGCTTTTCCTCACTCGTGACCAACCGGGCTCGACACTTGGAAAAATTTTCGGAATTTCTTGGCCCGCCAGGAGGGTGATTTTCGGGGGGCTTTAAGAGACCTTCCCGAACTCCATTTGGGACGTTCGACCTATGGATGGAAAGCTCTTTGAGTGAAGTTTCACTCTCTAGTTGAAGGTTTTGGCTAATTTTGTCTGCACGTGTGTGAAAATTTCATTTTTCTCTCTCAAGGTCGGTCTGGCATTTCTGGGTTTGGCTTTTTTGGAGTTGCTTCTGAGGGTGTTTGTTGGGTACGATTGTGAGCTCTCCATCGTGTTTCTTGTCTTCTCCCCTTTATCCCTCAAACGAGCCTGCTTCATAGATCTTATCCACGGCATTAGGCAATCACTTGATCGGCTTTTTTCCCTCCTGCCAAGCCCACCAACTGAGCAGTCTACCCACTTTCTGACTTAGCCAAAATTTTGAAATTTTGCAGCTGTTGAGTGTGTGGATTTTGCTGCGACTTTCCCGTGCATTCAGCAGCTTATCCCTGGCTAATTTCTGTCCACCGGCACTACTCATTATGGTCTTCAATCACGTGCAAAGATCAGGCTGGATGGGCGGCTGAGTAGGATATGGTGGGGCCACTAAGTTGCTTACTCAGCAACTCTGAAATGAGACCAATTCGTGGACTAAGTTTTGGTAGCTCGTTTGAGTGCTTTAATCCATCAATTTGGCTGCGGTTTTTGATCAATTAGCAAGCTCATGTATAGTAGTTTAAGATCTTGGCTAGATTTCATAATTTTACTCACTCAATATTGCAATAAAGTCCTCAAAGTTGGCCATTTTCTTAGCCGAAAATACCAAATTCAATGCAAATTTGGTCCTTTTCGCCCGATTTGATTGATTCAAGTTGGCCCAAGTTCAATTTAAAATTAATTGGTGACCAAGATGATGATTTAAGGGTTCGGGCAAAATTTTGCAAAATTTGCGAATTGGTCCCTCAACTTTTGGAAGTTGCAATTTGGCCCCAATTTGCCATTTTAATTCCAATCGACCTCTTGGGCTTGGCTAGTCACATTTAGATCATTGGCCCCAACTTTTTTTCTTTTTTTTTTTTAATTTTTTGTTTTTCTTTATATATTTTCAATTTTTTATTTTTTTTTAAAGTAAAAACATCTTCCATTTAAAACACCATATTAAATGCCTAGATAATCTATATGCAAGAATTTAACTTGAAATATTTTTGTGGAAAAACAAGTTCCCATCTTTTTTTTAAATGATTTTTGGGGAAAAATTTAAGTGTCGACAGCTGCCCCTCTTTGGAAGGAAGCTCAAAGAGATTTCTTTCAAAGATAAGGTGACATCTAATTTTTTTTTTAATAGTAAAATGAAAATGCAAGTGAGCTTAATGTAAATAGCGTGGCTTAGGAATGTACCTATGAATACTTTGAAAAGTGTGGTTTAAGGATTTACCCACAAACCTTGTGGTTTAAGGCAATCCCATGAACGCGTGTGGTTTAAGGCAAACCCACTAACCGTGTGGTTTAAGGCAAACCCACTAACCTTGTGAATTGCATGGTTTAAGGATGACCAAGAACTTGTTGAAAATGCATGGTTTAAGGCTAACCCATGAACCCTTTGAAATTGCAAGGTTTAAGGATAACCAAGAACCTTTTGAAAATGCATGGTTTGAGGCTAACCCATGAACCCTTTGAAATTGCGTAGTTTCATTGGAGGAACCTGTCATTCGAGAATATTCTGAAATAGGTACTGCACATCAAATAAAATTCATTATGACAAGTATTCTAGTAGCGAAAGCATACTAGAGGAGATCGATTTCAGCACATGTCATCAGCAACAATATCAAAAGTGTATCGGTGATGAGAAGGCAATGATTGCATAAACAGATCAAATTAATTCCGACCACTTGACAAACTCGCAAAACTATCATTATGCTCGGATGATATCATTAATCGTCAAATTCTCTTAGGAGAAAAATCCTTGTTGAAATGACCTTGACTTATGAGAAATGTCTGTTAAGTATGTCAAGCAAGGACCCTTAGTCAGAAAGGGCTTCTCACATATTTTCAAGAAAAATGGCTATTTGATCCCATCTATTCATGTGGGAGATAAACTGATCACTCAATCTCACTCTTCCAGTGTGTAAGGCTTTGAATCATTCGCAATAAGTACACATTGACCAATCTAAAAGGCCTTTTAGAAGGACCGTAGTGCAGGTTTGGTCATGGTTTTAGCAATGGTTAAGCATCATTGGCTATGAAATGAATTAATCACCGATCAACATCTTCGCCGGGTTTACAAGTCAAGAAACCTTAAGATGAGATAAAACAACCTTGCTCTCACTTCTTCGAGCGGCATCTTCTTTAGAAAGTCCTAATTTCCACTCGAATTATCCCAATCAAGAGACTTCGGGTAGGTTGTAATGTTCGTTCAGTGGAAGGCTCAAAAGGCTTAGCACTTTTTCGAAGAGGGGTTTGAGAGTTGGTGATTACAACGGCATCATTGCCATATCATCCGATTTTTTTTTAGAGCACTCGAATTTGTCTCGAAAGTCCCTTAAGTAATCATCTCAAAATAAGAGCAAGCATTTTGTTTGCTTTTTTTTTTTTTTTTTTGTGATGGGCATTAGCCTTGCTTTTACCAGCATACCGCTTTTTCATGCCCCCTAATTTTCATTTGACTTTTGTTCTTTTGAACTTTTTAAACTCTTAGGACTTTCGAGATGCTTTCCACATTTTCACGTAAACATCATTTGCCTTGGCAAATCATATAACTTGCCCCCAATGTGGGGAGATAATCACCACTCGGGTTTTAGAAATGAATAGTTAGGCTCAATATGGTTTAAGCAAAGGGTATCGGTGCTTGGGTAGAGAAAAGAATGCTCTTCTTCACATTGGGATGCTTCGAGCTTCCATAAGAAATCACTGGAAGTTACCACAAAAAGATTTATGCAAGTGAGCGTAAGGAAGCCTTTCTCATCTTTCCTCTCCAAATAATGCCGACCCAGACCTCCAAAATTGCCCCTTTGTGGGGTGATTCTTGACAGGGGTATTTTATAGAAAATTCTCCACATTAAAAGGCTCAAATGGGCTAACTATTGTCACCTGTAATGTGTAGGATAGAGGAAAGAAATGCCTCTTATCATCTTGATCTATGTACCACTTGCGAATGAATTCATTGACCTTAAACAACATGGGTTTTCTTTTTCGCTCGAATCTCAAAGTGCTTAAAGGACATATTTGGAAATGGGTTGCCTTTCCTCATCCTAAATGTTTCTCGCTTGGCATAAGTAACATCACCTTTCATTTTTGTTGAGATCATCTGGGTGGATTGATCTCCATAGAGAATTTTGGTTCGAAATGAGTGATCCATCGAGTGGATGGACAATTTAAAGAAGATTTTTGCAAACTTTGTGGAAAACTTGTTTCTTCAATTTCCATTTTTTTTTTTTTTTGTGCTTGTTTCTAGAAAAACACTAAATGTTCTTTTTTCGAGATGGAAATTCTCCATTTGTTTTCCATTTGATTTTGAGAAGAATGGTACTTACCTGTGTCTTAGTAGTCAGGCGACCCTACGAAGAGCAAAAGGGAAGGTGTTAGTAAATGAATCCTCAGAAATCGTAAAACTGGAAACGATACAACATTACCCTTGGTTAGTTTCACCATTTGGCGGCAAACATCGGAATGAACATACTATTTTAAGGCTTGAGGAGAATCTTAGGTCTTTGGTATCATTGGTTTGAGCATTTTCCTCTTCTTTTTTTTTGCAAAAATAAGAGATGCAAAAGTTTTTTTTTTTTTTATATGGCAACCTTGTTGCCGTTTCCAGGGATCGAACCCTGGCCGTTCCCGGACCACTTCACTCCCCATACCACCAGGCCGAAGCTCTAGTAGTGTTCGTGGGGCACTTCCTTTTTTATTTAATTGAATTGGCTCTAGAACAACACATCTTTTTGCACCCAGTTAGGTGAATTTGACATGTGTTACCCCTCATATACTTGCTTGATACATATCTTGTTCAAATCAACTTCTCGGGTTTGTTCTTTGAATGCTGATGTTCCTGCCAAATAGGGGAACTACGTCAAAAAGAGTTTAGGGGGTATATCGGAAACGATACCAAATTACCCTTCTTCTAAGTTTGTGTTCGACAATTCCTGGGAATATCTCAAACGTGGACCATCGTCATTTTGTTTTGTCCTTTCTAATTTTCTTCGTTTTACAATCTTTCCACCAAAGCAACTAGATGCACATAACACAAATACATACGCATGTATAGAATGTATGCATGAAATGCATGATGCAAGTGCTATGACTCGGAAATGGCTCTACGGCCTTGATTTCATTCATGGAAAGTATTTCTTGACCGCATCAGCGTTTACATGTGCTTTGGTAACTCGCGGCCATCCATTTCTACCAGAATTAAAGCCCCACCGGGTAGTATCTTCTTAATGACGTAAGGGCCTTCATAATTTGGAGTGAATTTTCCGCGTGGGTCCGGTATGATAGGCAATACCTTCCTCAACACAAGTTCATCCACTTGGAAATGTCTTGATCGAACTTTGCGATTAAAGGACTTCGCAACTCGCTTCTGGTAGCATTGACCATGGCAAGTGCACTAAGTCTCTTCTCATCAATCATATTCAGCTGTTCATATCTCTGCTGCACCCACTCAGCTTCTGAGAGTTTAATCTACGAGAGAATTCTCAACGAGGGAATTTCCACCTCCACGGGTAAGACTGCCTCCACACCATATACAAGTGAGTAAGGCGTTGCCCCCATCGAAGTACGTATCGAGGTTCGATATGCCAACAATGCATATGGCAATCGTTCGTGCCAATCATGATAATTGTCCGCTATCTTAGACAAGATCTTCTTTATGTTTTTGTTAGCTGCCTCCACTGCTCCATTCATTTGCGGGCGATAAGGTGACGAGTTCAAATGGCGAATTTGGAATTCATGAAGCAACTCGTCCACAATCTTGTTATTCGATTCAAGCCGTTATCGCAACAATGGCTTCGGTACACCATAACGGGCAATGATGTCACGACGAATGAATTTGGCTACGTTTTTTGCGGTGACGTTGACATATGAACTCGCTTCGATCCATTTTGTGAAATAATCAATAGCTACCAAAATGAAACGATGCCCATTAGAAGCTTTGGGGTTAATTGGCCCGATTATATCGATTCCCCACATGGAAAATGGCCACGGCCGAGACATCAAGTGCAGTTCGTTAGGTGGGGCATTGATGTTGTCTCCATAAATCTCGACACCGATGACAGTAGCGAACATGCTTGGTACAGTCGATTTCCATGCTTAACCAGAAATATCCGAGCCTCATGATCTTTTTTGCTAAAAGGTGGCCATTCATGTGTGATCCACATTCTCCTTCGTGTATTTCTTTCATCACCTGGTTGGCTTCTCTAGCATCGACACATTTCAACAAGATCGAATCAAATGATCTTTTGTAGAGCACACCGCCGAAACAAAGAATTTCAACGCTAACTTCTTGAGATATTTCTTGTCGCCTACCTCACATCCTTGAGGAAATTCTCCCAGCTTGGAGGTAATTCAAGATGTCGTGGTACCATGGCCTTCCGTCTAGCTCGCCTTCAACCGACATACGCAAGCCGGGTGTTTGAGAATCTCGATCTTTAATGGCTCAATATCCAATCCCTCCATCACATGCAACATCGATGACAATGTGGCCAATGCATCAGCAAATTGATTTTGGGACCTTGGCAAATATTCAAAGGATATTTCCTCAAATTCCTTCGTTAATTTTTCAAGGAATTCATGATACGGGATCAACTTAAGATCGCGTGTTCGCCAGAGACCCTCTGTTTGCCGAATAAAAAGTATAGAATTGCCATATACCTGTAAATTCTTAACATTCATGTCAATGGCTAATTGCAAGCTGATGATGCACGCTTCGTATTCTGAGATATTATTAGTGCAAGGGAACATCAATTTTGCAGCTACAGGATAATGTTGGCCACTGAGAGATCAAAATTGCCCCAAAAAGCGATAAATTTACAGCCCCGTCGAAGTACATGGTCCATTTATCATTTGATACCGCCAAAATACATTCATCCAAGAAGTCCGCTGTGTCGAAAAATTCTGCTTCTCTGGGATTTTTAGCCAACATATCGGCTATGGCTCTCCCTTTGACTGATTTTTGTGCTATGCTTTGTATATCAAATTCGGAAATGAGGACTTGCCATTTGGCCATCTTTCCAACTAAAGCTGGCTTCTCTAGCGTATACTTGATTGGGTCATTCTCTCGTCACAAGCAAAATCTGATGGTGGAGAGTGTATTGGCGTAGTCGGTGCAATACCCAAATCAATGCTACACATGTTTTTTCCACTTCCAAGTAATTCATCTCAGAGATAGTGAATTTCTTGCTGAGATAATATATCGCGCATTCTTTTTTATCGCTTGGCCTCTTCTGGGCAAGCATGGCCCCTAGTGACTCCTTGTGGATGGTTAAGTAAAGGACCAGTGGTATTCTTGGGACTGGTGGTACCAATACTAGTGGCTGAAGAAGGTATTGCTTTATCTCTTCAAAGGCTTTTTGGCATTCGGTGTCCCACTCAATCTTAGTATTCTTCCTCGGAGTTTGAAGAATGGTTTTGCTGTCTCCGACAATTGAGAAATGAATCTTGCGATATAGTTCAATCTACCCAGAGACTCGAACTTCCTTGACAAGTAGAGGGAGCTTTGAGGTCACAAATGGCTTTAACTTTCGACGGATCGATTTCAATGCCTCGGCTACTAACCATAAAACCTAATAGCTTCCCAGACTTTGCCCCAAATATGCATTTGGTGGGATTAAGTCTCAGCTTAAATTTCCTAAGCCGGTCAAATAACTTCTTTAGGACCCTAATATGATCTTCTCCATGCTTTGATTTGGCAATCATATCATCGACATATACCTCTATTTCCTCATGCATCATGTCATGGAATAAGGTGACCATTGCTCTTTGATATGTGGCTCCCGCATTCTTTAGGCCAAACGGCATCACCCTATAACAAAAGGTCCCCCATGGTGTAATAAAGGATGTTTTACTCTTATCCTCCTCTTTCATCCTAATCTGGTTGTATCCAGAGAACCCATCCATGAAGGAGAATAGTTCAAACCTCGCGATGCTATCAACCAAAACATCAATATGCGGTAGCAGGAAATCACCCTTTGGGCTTGCCCGGTTTAAATCCTGATAGTCTATGCAAACTCTGACCCGTCTATCCTTCTTCATGACCGGAACGATATTAGCAATCCAATCAGCATAATGGGATACTTCGATGAATTCCACTTTTAATAGCTTCATAACTTCTTCCTCAATCTTCTTAGAAAGTTCTGGTTTCGTTCTTCGAAGTTTTTGCTTTTTTGGTGGCATATTTGGGTCAGTTGGCAGAGTATGCTCCATGATTTCTGGGTCTAGTCCCGGCATATCTGCGTAGGACCATGTGAATATATCTTGATATTCCTTTAAGAAGTCAACCATTCTTTTTGCCTCGATCTCTGAAAGGCCCGCCCCAATCTTGGTTTCCTTAACATTTTCTGTGTCGCCAAGATTTACAGTAACCGTTTGCTTGGCTGTCAAGGGTTTAGATTCTTCATGACGAATCCAATCTCTTTCGATGTCTTTCTGGATGTCATTATCCTCGTCAGATTCGAAGAGATTTTCATCAGGCAATTCCGAGTCACATACACATGTATCATGATTATGCCGAATGACATGCCCGAGATGCAAATGAGGGGGTCGAAAAAATCACTTAACGAATGCCATGCATGATGCACATTCGAAAACTCTTTTTGAATAACTATTTAAAAAGAATACAAGTTAGGAGATTGCCCTCATATCCTCAGACATCTTTTCCCAAAACTTTGAAAACCAAGAGTCATGAGGAAGTCCAAGCCTCAAAACATCATCATAGGATCGGTGGAATACTTCCTCACACCCTTAATAAAACATGGATGCATTGGTATTAACATGATAAGGCTGTTTTACAAGGTTCATGATCTTGGACCACGGCTCATAGTCCAATACCTTGATTACATACGAAAATAACAAAAGTAGCTAAACAACACTTCCCATGTAAGGGAATACATAAAGGAAATGACATAAAACTAAACAGGATAGGTAAGTAGCATCCCTACTCCGAAAGCTTAAAGAAGCTCGCGGAAGGCTTTGCCTTGTCATCATCAAAGGTGGCACACATATAGTTGGCATCAAATAGGTCTGCTATGTCCAAGATTGCTCCCTCCTCTTCTTGTAGCAGCTTGGATGACTTGATAAAGGTCTTCTCCAATGGTGGATAAAGATCCTTTAGTGATGGGAGGAGCAAGCCTTGCTGATTCTGTATTGCATTAGTGCAACTTCCATATTCACTTCATCCCCAACGGCTACTTTGGCCCACGTGTCCGCCATACATACTTCGGCCTCCACAATCGCCTCAGCCCATACGGCCTCCATGGTAACCTCGGCCTCTACCTCTGCCGTGTACGCCTTGACTAGCAAGCTCTTCACATTTCACATGACTTTCCAGATCTTTTTGGTAGCCTAAACCTACTCTTTTATGATTCCTAAGGGCTTTAATGGGCTTGGCAATACCTTGTGCATACACTCCCAATCCTAGTCCGGGAATATGACCGTACTCCAGTAGCACTCTACTTGACATGATAGACGGGCCAGACATTTCCAGACTCTTAACAGTGGTCCCAATGGGAACATGGACCATTAAGACTAGCTCGAAAGTATGGTAGCTAGATTCCTCCTTCTCCTCAAGCTCCACATACGGGATGGCTGTGTCTTGAAAGATCTTAAAATCAGTTTCCGCACGAACGGTTATGATTTTCCCCTCTGAAATGAACTTAACCATCTGATGTAGAGAGGAAGGTATAGCTTCAGCGGCATGGATCCAGGGTCGACCCAACAGGAAATTAAAAGCGCTAGGGATATCCAACACTTGAAATTTTGTCAGGAATGAGGTAGGGCCGATCAAAAGGTTGAGCTCAACTTCCCCTATTGTCTCCTTCTTTATACCGTCAAAAGCTCGGACGGTATAGTTGGATGGTTTAATTTGCTCTTTACCAACCCCGAGATGACGAAGGGTGGCTAATGGACAAATATTCGAGCAGACCCGTTATCAATTAAGACCCGAGCTACCATCATATCACAACACTTGACCGATATGAGTAAGGCCTTGTTATGATCGTGTCCCTCCTCCGGAAGATCCTCGTCTGAAAACGAGATTTGGTCCTTCAAGAGAATGGACCCAATGAACTCCTCCAATTGCCTGTCCCCAATGGTCTCCGGTACATGTATCTCATTTAAAACCTTCAATAGTGCATTTTTGTGTTTCTCGGAGGTCTTGAACAACTCCAAGAGCAAAATCTGGGCGGCCATCTTCCTTAGCTGCTCTACTACGTCAAACTCACTAGATTTGATCATTGCCAAAAATTGCTTCGCTTCCTCATCAGTGATAGCTTTCTTTTCCATAGCTTCTGCGGGTGCATAACAGCGACCTGATCGAGTAACAGCATTGACTTCATTTGTCCCATAATCCCATGAGACTGCCTTAGGATCGAAACTAGTGACAGGGCTTTTTGAGATCTCGTCTTGGTCGTATGGCGGCAACTCAATTACCATCCGTTTGGGCTTATCCTCTCCCAGCTTTAAGTTCGCGAACTCTTCAGCCGCCAAATCAATAACCACGTGTTTAAACTCGCACTCATTAGAGTCCCATTGCTCTTCTTCAATAGATAAATCGATGATTACTGGTGTCATCATGGCGACGGTTTCTTCCTTGAGCTCGGCTAAGTCGTCCATTCCTCCCCACCCATCAGGGATGGTTTCTTTAGGATCCATGAAAAAACTTGGAGGAGGTGAGCATTTGACGAGATAGTCATACTTCCCACTTGGTTGGCCTAGTGTATCTACCACTTCACCCTTTTCTAGTGCCATCTTCAAAAATTCACGATCTCCGCAAACTCTTTTAGCTTTTAGCTCGGATTCGACATCTAAGGCTTCTTCTTCATTTATGATTAACGGTTCGGTTTCCTTGGCTATGTTGACATCATTCAGTATTTTGACAGCGCCTACCTCCTCGACTGGCATCTCCACGACCGTCCCAAATTCACAACAAGAATTCTTGGGAGAGAAATCAATTACAGCTGTCATCGTCTCATTTGCTTGGCCTCCTCCTCGATTTTGGATTATGCCCATTTGATCATCTTGGTGACACACTCTAATTTCTTCTTAGCTGGGACACCTTCATCACTCCTTTTGTAATAGCCACTTAAAATCAAATCTTCGTACAGTTTGTGGACATTAACCCTGACCATTTGCACGTTCCTATCCTCTCCTTCAGCAATCATATTAACATCCCCGACATGAACGGGTAAAAGGTTTTGCTTGACGTTAGGCTGCGTCTCCTTAAATGACAAGATATCTTTGTCCAATAGGCTTTGGACCTTGTTCTGGAGTGTTCGGCAATTATCTACATCATGGCCTTTCTCACCCATATGGTACTCACAAGACTTTGTAAGGTCGAACCCTGGGAATTTAGGAGGGCTGTCACGAGGAATCTCCTTGGCTACCAACCCTTTCTGCAGCAACATGGGTAACAGTTTGGACAATGGCCTAGGCAAAGGTGTGAATTGCCTTGGCGTCCACTTCCTGGGCTCGTAATTCTGGTATCTCCCTCGTGATGCAGAAGGATTTTGAGGATTCGAAAATTGTTTTGATTCAGCTCGGGCTTGCACGTAAGCTACTTCCACTTCTTTCTCCTTCTTACTAGTAAATTTCTTGTTTGTGCCTTCAGTTATCCGACCTTCATGCATGGCTTCTTCAATTCTCTCTCCAATGGCAACCAAACGGGTAAAGTTTCCACAGTCAGAGCTAATCATTTTGTTGTAAAAGTCTGGAGGAAGGGTATTAAGGAACAACTCCACCATTTCAGCATCGTCCAGTGGTGGTTGAACTTAAGCAGCCAAGGCGCGCCACCTTTGCGCGAACGACCTGAAGGACTCATTTCTCCTTTTCTCCGTGCGCGTTAACACTTTGCGCGTCGGGGCAATCTCGGTATTATATTTATATTGTAGCACAAATGCCTCCGCCAATTCCTCCCATTTTTCCATCTTTTCTGGTTCCAGCAGGATGTACCATTGCAAGGCCGGGCCGGATAGACTCTCCTGAAAAGTTTGAATCAATAATGGGGTGTTCTGCGCATAGCGCCCCATCCTGTTCAAATAGTACTTCAAATGGACTTTTGGATCGCCGGTACCATCATACTTAGCGAAATCGGGGACTTTAAACTTCTCAGGAAAGTCCATTTTGGCGTATCGAGACAGATCCTCGATCATGTTAGTTTCATATCCCTGTATGGCTTTAAGCTTCTCCTCAAGCTTAGCAAATCTTTTGTTGTTCTCCTCCTTCATTCGAGCTGAGATGGCTTCTGAGATGGGGTCCAGTTCCGCCACTATAGGTGCTTGATGGGGAATCTCTTCAGCAACGTTCTCCCTAACGTTGGCATTGCTAGCCTCAGCAGTAGGCACAAGCGTGTCTTTATTAGGGGCTACAGCCACTAGACTAGCTCGAATCTCATTCGCGAATTGGGCAAATTGGGTTGTCAAGTCGGTGATTCTATTATCCAAGGCGTTAAAACGGGCGTTTTGTTCTTCTGTATTCATCCTTGCATTTACAGAACGGGTCCTGATGGGCGATCGTCTTAAAGCCGTGTTGTCAGTACCTTGTTTAGTACAAAAGAACAAACAAATCAGCATACAAAAGATGAGAAAGAAAATGAAATACAATAAAATAAAATAAAAAACTTAAAACCCTTCAATTTTATATTTTCTTATAACAAAATAGAAATAAGAAACCCTTGCATAAGCCGAATCTCACATAAGTGGCTTCTTATCAATATTTTGTCATAGGAAGTTATACAATGAAAGGGGTAACACGTGATGATTGATCAAAATGCCCATCTCATATTCCATTAGAATCAAAGTAATTATAAGAGAGGGAAAAACATCACTAATTACATTAAAAATTGTGAAGGGAAATCCCTATACATCCGCTAAAGTAAAGGAACTCCTAAACATTGCTACTAATATTTCATATAAGGAAAACCTTATACAACTTTTCTAAAAACACAACTCTAATGGAATATGACTAATCCTTTAATTTTCCCCCTCAAAGCAACTTGCGGATGCGTTTGTTTGTTTCGGTCAAACGCTCCACCTTAGCTAAGGCTTCATCCCTTTCCCTTATAATCCGCCCCATTTGGATTTCCTTCGGAGTTGGTTTCGTAGGAAACTTTGGAATGACGACGGCAACATCAGGTTCAATACGGCGATCAATATATCCTCTTGATGCGTGGTGCTCCCTCATTTCTCCTTTCAACTCAGTAACCCACTCAATATCCCTTGGTGGGCAATGATGTAGGATGTTGACAATGTTCTCCACTTCTTTTTTCATGTCTTCGATTTGGTTCCCCTTGACAACCTTAAAGGGTAATAAGACGTAGATCCTGTCAAACCTAAGAGTGGAATCGGGTCATCGTGACCGCTCATAAGTCGTGCTTTAGGGAAACGAATCCAAGGGGCTTGCCACAAAATTTGGTTTGGGGTGATATTTTCAAAAGTTCTACCCAACCACGGAATGTCCAAGCATGGAGGAATTTTCTATATCCTTAAGTTTGGTGAGAGGGTTTGTATCTTTATCGATGTTGGTAATAGCCAAATTCCCTCCAAATACTTTTAAGTGAGAGAGAATCCAAACTTGAAGGATGCCTATAGGTGCTCTAAGGATCGAACCTTTGTCCTTTTTGAAACGGTTGAGAGAGAGGAACATTTCGGCAAGAAGCATATGTGTAAATCCCCTAAGGTGAAGGACTCTATAGACAACATGAGCAAGGCTAGGATCCATTGTCTTTTGGGTGAACGGGAAAAGAACGAATCCGAAGAATGCTAGAAGGAAAATTTTAGCATTTTGAGGATTGGGGCTTGGGAGAAGACTATGGAATCTTTGTTCGATGAAAGACAAAGGGAGGCCTTTTGAATTCCTATTAAGAAGTTCTTTAATTTCAAGAGGAGGAACTCCTAGGAGTTGACTCAATAGTGGGATAGGATCTACTCCTAAAGGAGGGTCGACAAGACCGAATGCGGGGACATTGCCAACAATGATTTCTAACTCCTCTAAAGTTGGGGTCAATTCATGATGACCAAACACGAACGTTGAAGTCTTGGGGTTCCAAAAATGAGCCATGGCCTTCACCAATGGCACGTGGGACTCTCGGTATAAGAGAAAAATAAGATAGCCAAGTTTCTTCTCTACAAAAGTCTTCTTGCTCGCATCAAGTGCATCCCACATGTCTAACAACGCCTTCTTTGGGATTGGGATGATACGAAGCTCAGGGAAACCCATAGTATCTAAACCTAAATAGGCATTTTGATCAATCACCATATGTCACAAAACAAGCTAAACTTAATGATAAAACATTATATGCACAAAAAGCATTATTTACATCGGGGAATAAAATACCAGTACCTTCGATAAAGAGAGAGAAAAAAAGAAAATGCGGCAACCACAAAGACACATCGCATGTCGACTCGTGAGGCTCACTAAGATGTATGATTCTAAAGGCTAAAGGCTCCCATTTCAATTAGATCAAAAGAGTTTTCCCCACTCCGTACTTACGTCGGACAGTTCTCTTTATCACTAATCAAAATGAGCGGGACCAAAAGTGGATAACCATGGGTCATTCCCCGCACGAGTTCCATCTTTTGCCACCTCCTATGGGCTTCCTAGTGCGATCGGGGTTTTAGATCACGGGTTGTGAGTGTAAATGTGTAGTGCTAAGGTAAGTATAAAGGCACACACAACAATTGATATCCAAACAACACTTCAATTTCATCCATATTGACATACATTCCTACACCTTCCTACAAAAGAAATGGGTTAACATACACTCCACCCCTTATTACTCCAAACCTACAAAAACAATTAACACGTTGTTAGTGGACTAACCTTGTCTTCCACGTGGCTTTGACACGCGCTATCAAATGAAGACCATGTTAGTGAACAACCAACCAAATTATTACGGCCTAATTCCTCTAAGGTTTGTAACCAAGTCCCCAGTGGAGTCGCCAAGCTGTCACGACCTATCTTTTTCCGTCCGGGGGAAAAGGAAGAAGGTTTAGGGGCATTTGCCTAAAGAGGCGGACCAATGGCCCTAAATTAGGCGCGGGCTCTCCCAAGCCCATACCTCGCGCGATGTTGGATTTTGTTTTTTAGTTCTTAACAACCTAAATATTTTTAGGAGTCGTGACTAGCCTATTGGGGTCGGCTAGAAACCAATCGAGGCACGGGAGTGTTGTCTCGATTCCTACGCAAACAGAGATTTCTAGGAACGGGGACTTGTTTACGCTAATGTTTCTATTAGCGCCCTCACGGTACCACTAACTTGAAAGATTGTTCATCCAAATGGCCACACAATCTTAATTACCAATTATAATCCTTATAAAACCGCTAAGCGTCCATGCAAATGTTTTTGTAGGTTTTTTTTTAATATCTAGACTAATCCTAACATAATCTAGAAAAGAAATTTACACTCAAATTAATGAAAAGCGGTGCATAAGTAAACATCCAAGAAATTGAAATAACTTGAAAATAAATGCGGAAAATGAAAACCCGATACAAGTCGGGCAAATAATATTACATGGCCTTGTTATCATGCCCCGGGACAAGACCCCGTGAGCAAAATGAGAATTTAAATATGCATGAAATTACCCTAGATGCATGAAATTACTCCAAATAATTTTAATCTAAGCAAAAATAGATTACTTACAAAAATGGTTATAAAATACCAAAATATCATTAAATTAAGAAAATGACCTTTAAAAATTAGGAAAATTTCATAGATGTCATTTCTATCATAACTTGATACCATCCATCATTTTTACAATTTTTTTGAAATTTTCATTTTTTTCCTTTTTTTTTTATTTTTATTAAAAAATAATTCCCTAAACCGATATATGCCAATTTACACTAATATGGGACTGCCTAGTACATGAATATAGCAAGAACTAAGCTCAAATCGACCGTTTCAAGATCGAAACTTGATTTGAACATTTCATCGAACACTTGGCTTGCATCAAAACACCTCAAAACGGCTTCTTTGGGCCATGTTTGTGGCCTTCAAACTCAACCCATAAGCAACTCATGTGGAACTAAAGCATCACGATTACACTACCACATGCAAGGAGCAATATTAGATAGAAATCATAGCCTACAACACACAAGAACCAAGCTAAAATCGGCTTCAAATATGTGGGTTGAGCTGATTTTGAAATCTGGATTTGAACCCAAGTCAAGCAAACAGGTTGCATGCCCATATTCAAGCCCCAACACTCATCACATACGAGATCTAAAGGAAACATTACTTGATCCGAGTGAAAGTAAGTAACATGAGCTTTCAAATGCAACAAACATCACAGAGAATGACTAACCGAACACATCAAAACAACCTCTCCAAGAAGCCCACATGCAAAGTCTACACTGACCAGCCAAGAACTAATGTGGATAGGCTTGGTTTTTGACGATCTCATAGTTCACACGGGGATTTAAAGACCAAACCAAGCTGACCTACGCATCATTTGTACTCCCATATAACATTAATCAAGCTCGTGAAAATAGAAAACACATGCAAAGGGGAGTAGCAAGTCAAACATGTATGGCTCTTGAAGAGGTTTCAAACACTTAGAAAAATTTCAGCCTCAGAAATCAGTCCTCCGGACTAGTTTTCCTCTTGATTTTTGTGATCAAAACATGTTCAAAAGTAAACCAAAAAGCATCTAGGATGCTTACCTTACTTCCTAGTTTCCCTTTCAAGTAACTCTTGGCCAAGGAAACCAAGATATTGTCCTCTGGGAGCACATGGAAGTTGGTTCCTTCAAACTGAAAGTGAGATCTGCAGAAGAAAAAGTGACAACGAAGGTTTTCGTTGACTTCCAAAATTAGACTTCCAAACCTTCTTTGTTGGCCAAGTTAAAATCAATCCAAACTATATGTCTACTAGTTTGGGCTGTAATTCATGGCTTTCCTCATTTGCCTCTCACTTTTCTCAAAAACACTCGCTTTTCCTCACTCGTGACCAACCGAGCTCAACACTTGGAAGAATTTTCGAAATTTCTTGGCCCGCCAGGAGGGTGATTTTCGGGGGGCTTTAGGAGACCTTCCCGAACTCCATTTGGGACGTGCGACTTATGGATGGAAAGCGGTGCGGAGCTGCGACCAGAGCCCACCGCAAGGCCTGGCGACGGCCCAGCAGCATTGAGCTTGGAAAACTCAGCGAGTCTAAGGGAACCGGAAACATGAGCCATAAGCCACCGTGCTGCGAATACTCCAAACCTAAGAAACGAGATCTCGAGACTCGATCCCGATCTTCCGAAGGAGAGGATGTGGCGCGAGCTGGAGAAGTCTAGGGCTAGGGTTCGAGGGAGAGGAGAAGAGAGAGAAGGATGTGGCGGCGACCAGGGCTTAGGCGAGCAGTCGCGAGGGGAAAAACAAGCGAAAATAGAGCAATTGCAGATGTCATACCCCAAAATTACAAAGAATAGGGATGACACGGCCGTCCTTCCACACGAAGGACGCAGCCTCAAACACAACCAACAACCTGATATCAACTTATATATATCAAAACATATATACATATCGATAGACCAACAGATTGATTGCAACATCGAGTTTCTATAATCCACCAAAAAGAAAAATACAAATAGAACTCGACAAACCAACCACTAGCAAGGAAAGTGCACCACTTCCTTAGGCCATACCCAAAATAGAACTCCCCAAAAAGTTTCCCACCGACAGCGCACTCGCTCTATTCGCCGCTAACCGAGGAACCTGAAAAGATTAAAGGAGGAGTGGAATGAGCAACAACAGCTCGTGAGTAGTACATATCTTCTAAGCAGATCGAACAACCACTATGCATGTATACAAAGTAATACCAAACTTCATAATGCCAACTCAATATATAAAATACACATCAAATCATAAAAGGGTTATTTGATATCATCAAAGCTTTATACTAATATGGAAAACTCATTTAAATCATCATTAAAAAGTCAAGTATCAATGGTCAAGTCCATTGAATAATCTCCATCAAAAACATATCAATGGTCTATCCATTGATTCATCTCATATCAAACATACGTCGATGGCCCATCCATCGACCAATCTTTTGCTCAATAACTAACCATGGTCACGACACAATGCCTTGTGACAAGGCGACCAAGCTTTTCCTCTTGGCAAGGTCTCCACCTACAAAGCCGATGGGCTGGGCCCAGAAGGATATCCTAAACCTGGTATGCATACCTCAAAACCCCCATTGGGTTCACAGTCATATTGAGCATAAATAACCATCATCCAATACCAGAAATTCAATCCATAAATCAATATCGTAAATCAAGCAAATAACCTTTTGAAGCATAGCCCATCATCCATTTCTCAAATCATCATAAACCTTTCTATCAATCGGTCGCAAAGCAATTTCATATATATTTTTCCACAAACTTTATATAATACGCTTTTCAAACACTCATAATCAACCAAAGGGTAGTAGATGCTCGATCCGACTTTTATGCAATAAAAATGCTCTTCTCGATTCAATATATATATACATATATATATATATATATATATTTCAAGACATGATTTTATAAAACCAAAGAAGATATAGTACCACTCACCTCGTCGTCTACAACCAAACGACGAACGATACTTGTATCGTCGAACTCAAGGCCCTATCAAATAACCGAGGAACAATGTTAAAATCTAATAAAACTCTTGTCTTAACTACGAAAATACTAACTTATGCCTTAACTCTAACAAAAGGACTTCTACGCGCTAACAAAACGCAACACGAAGTTAAACGCAAAACTTGATCACGCCCTAACTTCCTCCTCCGAACCCCGATCCAAACGAATTTATAGTCAATAGAGAGCCCTTGACACATATTACAAGAATCCCAACTTCACCGTCTCAAAATCAAGCCGAAAGGTGACAAAATATAGGCCCGAAGCTGCTGGACGCTACTGTTCACTGCGCGCGGAAACTTTGAAATTTTGTTTCGGACAAACCACAAGCTCAAATCACGATCCGTAAACTCCCATGGTTCCACAACACCCTAAATTATCATTCCTATGAAAATACGCAGCTCAACGACTCCAAAATCGGACTTCGCCACTTGATTTTCCAACAATTCCGAATTTGAGCCCTAAACCCAAAAATAACTTCAATTGGACGAACGAGGCCTAATCTCTTACCGAGTGCTGAGTTATGAAGTAGAGTCGGCTTGATGAGGCATCCGTGGTGTGCACGTGCCAAAACCCCTTTTCCTTCTTCCCCTTTCTCTTCTTCTTCTTTCTTCTTCTTCTTCTTTTCTTCTTCTTCTTCTTTTCTTTCTGCCTGAACGTGGGCTTGCTTTCTTTTTTTATCTCTTCCCCTTTTCTGTTTTCTTTTTCTTTCTTTATTTAAAGTGGGTCCCACCACCTTTTCTTTTCTTTTATTTTCTTCCTCTCTCTCTCTCTCTCTCTCTCTTCTCTCTTCTCTTTTCCCCCTCTCCCGAAAACTCTCGATCCCTCTCTCTCTCTGCTGCAGCTTCTACCTTTTTCTTTTCTTTTTGACTGGGTCAAACCCATATTTTACATTCTCCCCTCCTTAAAAAAATTTCGTCCTCGAAATTTGCATGTACTTCAATCATGAAACAAGTGAGGGTATTTGTGTCTTGCCTCCTCCTCGAGTTCCCAAGTAGCCTCTCTCTCGGTGTGGTTTTGCCATTGTATTTTCACATAAGAAATAGTTCGTTGCCGCAACACCTGATCCTTCTTATCGACAATGCGAATAGGCTGCTCCTCATATGTCAAGTTCTCCCGTAATCTCAATGGAGTAAAGTCTAGCACATGTTCAGGATTTGGCACATATTTCCGCAACAAAGAAACATGGAACACATTATGGACACCTGATAGCACCGGTGGCAACGCCAATTTATAAGCGACTTCACCAATTTTCTCTAAGATCAAGAATGGTCCCACGTATCTTGGACTTAACTTCCCACGTGTGTCGAATCTCATTACACCCTTCGTAGGAGAAACTTTTAAGAATACGTGATCCCCACATTAAATTCTAATTTGCGTCTTTTCAGATCTGCATAACTTTTCTGACGACTTTGAGCCGTTCTGAGACGTTCTCGAACCAGCCTAACTTTCTCTTCGATCGTTGAATGAACTCGGGGCCGTTAGTCTTTTCTCACAAACGTCGTCCCAACAAATAGGACTTCTGCATTTTCGGCCATATAAAGCTTCAAAGGGTGCCATCTTAATGCTGGAGTGATAACTGTTGTTATAAAAAAATTCTGCCAAATGTAGATGTTCATCCCAAGAACCGCCAAAGTCAATGATGCATGATCTCAACATATCCTCTAATGTCTGGATCGTTCTCTCTAACTGTCCATCTGTTTGTGGATGAAAAGCTGTACTCAAGTTGAGTTTAGTGCCCAATGCTCCTTGCAAACTCTTCCAAAAGTTAGATACGAACCTAGGATCCCTGTCAGAAACAATGCTTACTGGAACTCCATGAAGCTTCACTATTTCATTCACATATCGCTTTGCCATATCTTCCATTGAAAGGCCAAATTGTGGCACTCCCAAAACCCGATAGGGTCGCCACAGATACTATGCGTTAAGAAACTAAGGCAAAAACAACTTATACGACGATAGAAGAAAAAATTGTAATTCAGGCCGAGGCTTAGGCGTAAAATTTTTTTCTTTTTCTTTTTTTTTTTTTTGAAAAGGCTTTAAGGATTTGCGCAGCTCACAGCGAGAATAAGAGGCGAGTCTCACCATCACTCCGCTTCCCTCACGACAGCACAATGCACACCCACTATTTTGATTAAAAGAAAGCACAAGGCCGAACCACTTTTATTTACATATATATATATATATATATTTACGAGGGGTTTTCCACGAGTCGGTACTACAAAAGGTAGGCCAAGACTCTTCCATACGCTCGGCCTTCAACCCAAAAAGGAACACACGACCCACTAAAAACAGCGTGTAAAATCCTCCCCTCGGACTGCTAGTGTCGGCCATATCCCAAAAAGTTACCAACTCCTACTCCTCACGCGCGCGCCGTCACACCCATCCCGGTGCGTCAGGCGATGGGGGTGGCAGCATCCCCATCATCACTCCATCGCGGCGGATGTGGACAGACACGTACTCTGAATGACCGGTCCCCGATGACCCACGTCATAAGACACACCGCGCGAACCCGGATGAACGTCGGGCCCGGTAGGGTGGGACAATCGATCTCCATCAACTCGACCTCCACATCAGACGGAAGGCCGTAAAATACTCCTCGCGTGACGGTAGGGAGTGGCATCGTGCTAATCTGAAATGTTGGTCCCCGAAGGGGTGAGTACAACCACTCAGCAGGTAAAGGAATCCAATCACCACTCAATGCATTTAAACAATACGAACAATTACATTATACATGTCATTCCTGCATTCCAGCGTACTTACCTCGAAGCCATGTATATACCATCATACATCCATACATGCCATCATCATATTTTATATACATGTCATCATGTCACCATGTCATCATGTCATCATGTCATCATGTCATCATGTCATTACATCATCATCATATCATCATGTCATCATATCATAGGTGATTATCATCATATCATGCCACATATGCATGTCATCATGCCATAGGTAGTCATCATCATATCATGTCACATATGCATGATTTAATTTCCACTTTTAATTCTCAATTGATCATCACATCACCCTTTCTCGGGATCATCCATCCCATACTTTACACTCACACCCTATCCGGGCGTTGCGAAAGAACCTCCGGCATTATGCCATTCATGGCCACCGGGCATCCGGCACCCCACATCCCGGGCATCTCGCACCCCAACCGGCATCACGAGGCATCCCCTCGGGCAAAGACCTCCGAGGCTTCCGGCACCCAACCATTCCGGGCATCCTGATACTCCCAGGGCCATCCGGTCATGTATCTCTATACATTCCGGGCATCCGGCACCCCCCATCCTGGGCATTATCATCCTCCACAAACAACCTCCCCATTTACCATTACTCATGTTTGCCAATTTAGGTTTCAATATACCATGCACATGATGTAATGGTAAGACAAGATCACCTTTGTTCTTATACATGCATCATCAATCATTAACATACGTGCAGTAAAATGCAATCATTCATAGTAATTAAGTCCTTATGGAATATATGCCACTCATAACGATTTACTTACCAAATTCATTTAAAATTTATTTAAATTCTAACTTATCCCATTTTGCAATTATTTAAATTAAATAATCACACAAATCCCAAATTCATGAAATTAAAGCATAATATAATTTAATACAATAAAATAGTAATTTCTGCAGAAAACACATAGCCAATCCATTTCTACACAAAAGGTAATATTTCTAAAATTACCGCATGAAATCTCGGACAAAGGCAGAATGTGCAGTTTTCTAAGTAATTCAATTAAAATGCCCAAACGACCTCCGAAAATTATGAAATTTTACCAGGTTATAGTTAAGACACTAAATTAGATTTTTCATGAGGGAATTTAAGCCAAATTCGTTTTAGATAAATTTCTATAGTCACACGAAGCCACTGGTCAGATTACCGAAACGTCCAGGGTCCTATGTCCGAAATATTGAGGTTTGACCTACCTATCCTTCTTCGTTTTCTCTGAAATTTGGATATGTTTTATTTCTAAGGATCCCCTACAACTTTCATGAAGGAACTTAAGCCAAACTTCCAAGGGATAACCTCCATATGGGTCCATGAAGTCTCGGGTATCCTGTACCGCGACTCCAGATTTATCATCTTCAAGAACAGGTTGATTTCCTAAGCTATACTTGTTCCTTTTGCTTCAAATTTGAGTATGTTGATCTTTAAGATGTTCTTTACAAGTTTCATGAAGGAGTTGAAGAGAGATTTCTGGTACAAACCAACATGCAGCCACAAATCTACCACAAGGTCAGCAAAATAGTTCTAGATCTAGAGTCTCCGAAGGATGGGGTTTTGACCCCTTAAATCTTCATCATTTTGCACGAAATTTTAGTATGTTATAGTTCAAGGTGTTGGTTACAACTTTCATGAAGAGATCCAAGTCAAAATCGAACTCCAAACATGCATGCAAGCTCCCACAAGATTCTGACTCCAGTGAATTCATACGAAAACAGCAAGCATCTTCAAGAACAAACCACACTAGCTTCGGTTTCTCACCTTTTAACACCCAAAGATCCAACCAACATGCAAGACACCCACATGCAAGAGAAGAGATGGATCCCAACTTGCCTTAAACACAAAAGAAATGGCGGACGAACGGCGGCGAACGGCGGCGAACGGCAGCCTCCCTCTCTCGGCCTCCTCCTCTCTCTCGCAACTCTCTCTCTCTCTTTCTCCTCTCTTGGGCGACACACTCTCTCTCCTTCTCCCCCCAAACCAGTTACTTCCCCTTTAATTTCCCCAAGAGGCAATCATTAGATTGCCTCCCCCAAGAGCCAATGCATGGCAAGCCTTCTTGCCACTTGGCAAGGCTCCATGCATGGGCTTGGGCTTTTGGGCCCCTTGGGCCTCTTGGAAGAAGTGGGCCGGCCACTTCTTCCCTCCTTGGGCCGACGACAGCCCTCCTTGTGGGCCTTAATGGGCCGGCCACTTGGCCCATTAGGGTCCACCCTTGGGCCCAAGGCCCAATCAAATTTTCTCTCTTTTTTTTTTTTTTGAAATTTCTTTTTTTTTTAGGGACTTAATTACTAAATTCCACCCAATTAAAATCCTATCATATTTTATCTAAGAGAACATAATCTATAAAATGCATGGCCAAGCATAGACTATTCTCATTAATTTACCTTATAATCCAATTCCAAAAACACAAGCACAAAACACAAAGCCTTAAGAGAAAACTAAAGGCTAAAACACAACCCATAGGTAAATTCATTACCTATTTAAGAGCTTTAGGACACCTTAGGACTTGCCCCTAATTTCTGGGATGCCACACAAATCGATATGACAAAAAGTGAGCAGACTTAGTCAATCGATCAACAATCACCCATATAACATTCTTACCACTTGGCGTCCTCGGTAGACCAACTACAAAGTCCATAGCAATATGCTCCCACTTCCATTTAGGTATCTCTAGAGGTTGCAACTGTCCACCTGGTTTCTGATGCTCAATTTTCACTTGCTGGCAAACTAAACATTGATCGACAAATTTTGTAATATCCTTTTTCATGTTGATCCACCAAAAATTTTCTCTCAAGTCCCTATACATTTTAGTGCTTCCCGGATGAATTGAAAATCTAGTGCTATGAGCTTCTTGCAGGATTTCCTTTTTCAGCTTTGAGTCCTCAGGAACACACAGTCGCCCACGAAACCTCAAGGATCCATCTACGTGTAAACTAAAATCCGCTTATCTTCCATCTTCTACGCCTTCTCTAAATTTTTGTAACTGTGGATCTTCATTCTGTTTAGCCTTAATTCTGTCAATCAACATAGGTTGTACTTGAAGGTTAGCTAACCGAGCACCAAGCCGATGTACCAATACCTCCAAGTCTAACTTCCGCATATCTTCAAGAATGGATTTAGAAGTGAGCAAAGTTGCCATATTTCCAAAAGATTTACGACTCAAAGCATCCGCTACCACATTAGCCTTACCCGGATGGTAATTAATGGACAAGTCATAATCCTTCAAAAGTTCTAGCCATCTTCTTTGCCTCATGTTCAGTTCTTTTCGAGTAAAAATATACTTTAGACTCTTGTGATCGGTAAAGACTTCACATTTTTCACCATACAAATAGTGCCGCCATATCTTCAAGGCAAATACAACCGCCGCTAACTCCAAATCATGAGTGGGGTAGTTCTTCTCATGTAATTTCAATTGTCTAGAAGCGTATGCAATAACTTTGCTATTTTGCATAAGAACACAACCCAAACCTTCTTTGGATGCATCACAGTGATTACGAAGCCGCCACTTCCAGAAGGTAGAGTTAGAATAGGAGCCGAAACTAGCCGTCTCTTCAACTCTTGAAAACTGCGTTCACATTGGTCTCGACCATTCAAATTTAACTTTCTTCGAGTTAGACGGGTAAGTGGACCAGCAATCTTTGAGAATCCCTCTACAAATAGCCTATAGTAGCCGGCTAGCCCAAGAAAACTTCTCACTTCTGTAACATTAGTTGGACGGTTCCACTTAACAACTGCTTCAACTTTCTTTGGATCCACTAATATGCCATCCTTCGAGATCACATGACCCAAGAATTCTATGTGATATAGCCAAAAACCACACTTACTAAATTTGGCATACAACTTCCTTTCATGCAAAGTCTGCAAGACAAACCTCAAGTGTTGTTCATGCTCTTCTAAACTCTTCGAATACACTAGGATGTCATCAATGAACACCACAATGAATTTGTCTAGATATTCCCTGAACACTCTGCTCATCAAGTCCATGAAGGCAGCAGGCGCATTTGTTAATCCAAAAGGCATGACGAGAAATTCATAATGACCATACCTTGTTTTGAAAGCGGTTTTAGGCACATCATCTATCTTTATCTTCAACGATGATACCTGCAACGAAGGTCGATCTTGAAAATACTTGAGCTCCCTGAAGTTGATCAAATAAATCATCAATCCGGGGCAAAGGATATTTGTTTTTGACCGTTACCTTGTTAAGCTCTCGGTAATCTATGCAAAGCCGCATACTACCATCCTTCTTTTTCACAAATAGAACAGAGCTCCCTGCGGGCGAAACACTTGGGTTTGATGAAACCTTTATCCAAAAACTCTTGCAGCTGCGTTTTCAATTCTTTCAATTCAGTGGGTGCCATTCGATATGGTGCCTTAGAGATTGGTGCTGTACCGGGCATCAATTCAATACAAAACTCGATTTCTCTATCAAGAGGCAAGCCTAGTAGATCCTCAGGAAACACACTTGGAAACTCTCTAACAACAGGAACATCTTCCAACTTCACTACAACCTTACTTATGTCTTTTACACAAGCTAAATAACCACAACAACCATTTCTCAAAAGTTTCCTCGCTTGTAAGGCCGAGATCAACCTTGGAAAAGTGTTTTGACAACTTCCCGAAAAAGAGAATTCGGGTTGATTCGGAAGTCTAAATATCACTTTCTTTGAAAAACAATCAACAGTAGCACGATGGGTAGATAACCAATCCATCCCTATAATAACATCGAAATCTCAAATATTTAACTCCACTAAATCCACAGGCATTTGAACATTATTAATCTGAATCACACATCTCTTGAACACATGATGAGCAACTAAGAAATCGCCAGTAGGAGTATCAACACGCAATTCACATTCAAGAGGGTCAGGCAACACATCAAGCTTCTTTGCAAATTCAGTTGAAATGAAGGAGTGCGTAGCGCCAGAATCAAATAACGCATAAGCACATTGTGAGGCAATAAAAATATTACCTGCAACAATTGTGTTAGATGCTGCCGCATCCTCCTTCGACATCGCGAAAACTTTCCCATTTGTACCTTGTCTTTGTTGGTTCTCTTGGGGCCTACCAACCAAAAGGGTATTCCTCCGAATGGAACAATGGTGTGATAAGTGCCCTTGTCGCCCACATAGATAACAGGATCTATTGTCAATAGGGGGATTCCTTTGTGTAGGACAATCTCGCCGCATGTGTCCCGCTTTCCCACACAAGAAGCATACTCCGCTTTTCCGATGACACTCACCGCGATGATAACTTCCACATGTATGGCTACCTTGTACATTTGTGGGCTTAAACCTTTTGGGTTGAGGCGCTCCTTGTGTGCCATGTTTCAGAATGCTTTGTTCCACCTTGATTGCTCGCTCTAGCACATCCTTATAAGTTGTTAACATCAAAGGTGCAAGTGCAGAATTAATTTCAGGTCGGAGCCCTTCTAGGAAATGGTCAGCCTTATCTTCCTCATTTGCTACCAAGTGCTCCGCAAATCTACTCAACTGGTTAAAGCGGACTGAATACTCTAAAACTGTGGAGTCACCCTGAGATATATGTACAAAATCACCCTTCATCTTTGCCCGGAATGACTTTGGGAAGAATTGAGCATTGAACGCCTTTTAAAGTCCTCCCAGATATAATAACATCTCTACCTCCAAGACTTGGCTTCATTCCATCCCACCAAAACTCTGCTTCACCTTCCAGGTATTGGGTGGCAAATTTAACTTTCCGCTCCTCGGGAACCTCTTCAGCTTCAAAGATCCCATCATCTTTTTAATCCAACGCTCAGCCGCGAGAGGATCAGCTTTCCCATCAAAAGTGGGTGGTTTCGCCTTTCTAAATTGAGCAAAAGTGCCCGAGCCGCCGCTCCATCTCCGCTTAACTCTTTTTGCTTGGCGATACCAATGGATCATTGCTTGTTCAAATTCAGTTGAACGGGTTGGCTCTTGATCATCTTCTCTGACTTCCCGCAAGTCAGGACTCCTATCAAAGCGGTCCTCGAGTCTCCTTCTCAACGACGTACCTCGAGAAGCTCGAGGCATGTCTCTAGCATCAGGGGTAGCGACTCGTTTGCCTTTGTTGCTCCTACGAAGCGAGGCAAGAGTCTCGGAGTCGGAACGCATGATCACCTAAAACCAAGAATAAAACTACACCTTAGAATCTAAAAGACTAACGCAAAAATAAAATCTATCACACAACCTCACAACGTCCCATAACAACATCCAAAAAGATCAAAACTTAGGCTCTAATACCAAAAGATGTCACACCCCAAAACTACAAAGAATAGGGATGACACGGCCGTCCTTCCACACGAAGGACGCAGCCTCAAACACAACCAACAACCTGATATCAACTTATATATATATCAAAACATATATACATATCAGATAGACCAACGATTGGTTGCAACATCGAGTTTCTATAATCCACCAAAAAGAAAAAAATACAAATAGAACTCGACAAACCAACCACTAGCAAGGAAAGTGCACCACTTCCTTAGGCCATACCCAAAATAGAACTCCCCAAAAAAGTTTCCCACCGACGGCGCACTCGCTCTATTCGCCGCTAACCGAGGAACCCGAAAAAAATTAAAGGAGGAGTGGAATGAGCAACAACAACTCAGTGAGTAGTACATATCTTCTAAGCGGATCAACAACCACTATGCATGTATACAAAGTAATACCAAACTTCATAATGCCAACTCAATATATAAAATACACATCAAATCATAAAAGGGTTATTTGATATCATCAAAGCTTTATACTAATATGGAAAACTCATTTAAATCATCATTAAAAGTCAAGTATCAATGGTCAAGTCCATTGAATAATCTCCATCAAAAACATATCAATGGTCTATCCATTGATTAATCTCATATCAAACATACGTCGATGGTCCATCCATCGACCAATCTTTTGCTCAATAACTAACCATGGTCACGACACAACGCCTTGTGACAAGGCGACCAAGCTTTTCCTCTTGGCAAGGTCTCCACCTACAAAGCCGATGGGCCGCTGGGCCCAAGCATATCCTAAATCTGGTATGCATACCTCAAAACCCCTCATTGGGTTCACAAATCATATTGAGCATAAATAACCATCATCCAATACCAGAAATTCAATCCATAAATCAATATCGTAAATCAAGCAAATAACCTTTTGAAGCATAGCCCATCATCCATTTCTCAAATCATCATAAACATTTCTATCAATCGGTCGCAAAGCAATTTCATATATATTTTTCCACAAACTTTATATAATACGCTTTTCAAACACTCATAATCAACCAAAGGGTAGTAGATGCTCGATCCGACTTTTATGCAATAAAAATGCTCTTCTCGATTCAATATATATACATATATATATATATATATATATATATATATATATATATATATTTCAAGACATGATTTTATAAAACCAAAGAAGATATAGTACCACTCACCTCACCTCCTACAAACCAAACGACGAACGATACTCGTATCGTCGAACTCAAGGCCCTATCAAATAACCGAGGAACAATGTTAAAATCTAATAAAACTCTTGTCTTAACTACGAAAATACTAACTTATGCCTTAACTCTAACAAAAGGACTTCTACGTGCTAACAAAACGCAACACGAAGTTAAACGCAAAACTTGATCACGCCCTAACTTCCTCCTCCGAACCCCGATCCAAACGAATTTATAGTCAATAGAGAGCCCTTGACACATATTACAAGAATCCCAACTTCACCGTCTCAAATTCAAGCCGAAAGGTGACAAAATATAGGCCCGGCTGCTGGACGCTACTGTTCACTGCGCGCGGAAACTTTGAAATTTTGTTTCGGACAAACCACAAGCTCAAATCACGATCCGTAAACTCCCATGGTTCCACAACACCCTAAATTATCATTCCTATGAAAATACGCAGCTCAACGACTCCAAAATCGGACTTCGCCACTTGATTTTCCAACAATTCCGAATTTGAGCCCTAAACCCAAAAATAACTTCAATTGGACGAACGAGGCCCAATCTCTTACCGAGTGCTGAGTTATGAAGTAGAGTCGGCTTGATGAGACATCCGTGGCGTGCACGTGCCAAAACCCCTTTTCCTTCTTCCCCTTTCTTCTTCTTTTTTTTCTTTTCTTCTTCTTCTTTTTTTTTTTTTTCTGCCCGAACGTGGGCTTGCTTTCTTTTTTTTTATCTCTTGCCCTTTTTTCTGTTTTCTTTTTCTTTCTTTATTTAAAGTGGTCCCACCACCTTTTCTTTTCTTTTATTTTCTTCCTCTCTCTCTCTCTCTCTCTTCTCTCTTCTCTTTTCCCCCTCTCCCGAAAACTCTCGATCCCTCTCTCTCTCTGCTGCAGCTTCTACCTTTTTCTTTTCTTTTTGACTGGGTCAAACCCATATTTTACAGCAGAAATGCGCATGAACGGCATGGACGACGCGACGTGTCTGCCGGAGAGAGGGGAAAGGGGGGGAAAAGTGCATGGACAGGTTTGTTTGGAACCAAAACAAATAAACGAGTTTTGAAGAATTTAGGTTTTTGTGCATGGACATCGGTTTGTGTGTGGATATCTCGTGTTTTGTATTCCGCTAAAAATCCGAATCGCTAAAAAGAAATGTGATTTTTACCATTATCCAAATCAAAAACGTAATCGTTTGTAGGTTCGGTTCTGACACGCTACTGAACATGAATGCACATGAAGCAGAGGGAGACATGAAGTCAGCGAAAAGGCCGACGGGCAGAGATCTTACCTGAAGGTGCAGACCGCTTGGCAAAGCACGAGCGGCGAGTGGCAAGGGGAGAGGACTGCCAAGATGGGAGCTGCAATACAGAGGAAGTGAGAGAGAGTCTCGTCAGATACGGGAAGTGGAGGTGGGACGTGGAGGTGGCATGGTACAACCATCCATCAGTTGAGCCCCAACATGATTGTCACATGAGCTGAAAGCTGGAGGGTGAGAGCAAATACTTTCTTAAGGTCTGGATGCAACATTTACTGGCTGAGTGATGTCCTATTCTTGGGAGGATCTCCAAGAAGAAGAAAAGCCATCGAAGCTATGTTGGGGATCGTGTTGATGGAAAGGGGACGGCGTTAAAGAAGATGATGACAATGAAGGAGTAGGCTGGAGAGACTGAAAATAATCACTGGCAGAAGCTGAAGAAGTAGGGCCTTGTCCGCGGACAAAGCTGGGACGTGGAGGTGGCATGGCACAACCATCCATCAGTTGAGCCCCAACATGATTGTAACATGAGCTGAAAGCTGGAGGGAGCAGCTGAGATTGAGGCTGAGAAGCATTGCTAGCGGGACCATAGGGTGGAGGCAAGGAGTGAACTCTTTCAGGGAAGTTGAGCTTGGCTTTGGTGCTTTTGAACCTGAGGGCGGCCTCATCATAAGCCAGCGCGGCTCCCTCGGCAGTGTCGAATGTTCCGAGCCACACTCGAGCCGCCTTCTTCGGATCCCGAATCTCAGCTGCATACTTACCCCATGGCCTTTGCCTCACCCCTCTATAGTTCCTACTCACCTCCAGCTTAATGAAGTAAGTGAGAGCAAATACTTTCTTAAGGTCTGGATGCAACATTTACTGGCTGAGTGATGTCCTATTCTTGGGAGGATCTCCAAGAAGAAGAAAAGCCATCGAAGCTATGTTGGGGACCGTGTTGATGGAAAGGGGACGGCGTTAAAGAAGAGGATGACAATGAAGGAGTAGGCTGGAGAGACTGAAAATAATCACTGGCAGAAGCTGAAGAAGTAGGGCCTTGTCCGCGGACAAAGGTGGGACGTGGAGGTGGCATGGCACAACCATCCATCAGTTGAGCCCCAACATGATTGTAACATGAGCTGAAAGCTGGAGGGAGCAGCTGAGATTGAGGCTGAGAAGCATTGCTAGCGAGACCATAGGGTGGAGGCAAGGAGTGAACTCTTTCAGGGAAGTTGAGCTTGGCTTTGGTGCTTTTGAACCTGAGGGCGGCCTCATCATAAGCCAGCGCGGCTCCCTCGGCAGTGTCGAATGTTCCGAGCCACACTCAAGCCGCCTTCTTCGGATCCCGAATCTCAGCTGCATACTTACCCCATGGCCTTTGCTTCACCCCTCTATAGTTCCTACTCACCTCCAGCTTAATGAAGTAAGTGAGAGCAAATACTTTCTTAAGGTCTGGATGCAACATTTACTGGCTGAGTGATGTCCTATTCTTGGGAGGATCTCCAAGAAGAAGAAAAGCCATCGAAGCTATGTTGGGGATCGTGTTGATGGAAAGGGGACGGCGTGGAAGAAGACGACGACAATGAAGGAGTAGGCTGGAGAGACTGAAAATAATCACTGGCAGAAGCTGAAGAAGTAGGGCCTTGTCCACGGACAAAGCTGGGACGTGGAGGTGGCATGGCACAACCATCCATCAGTTGAGCCCCAACATGATTGTCACATGAGCTGAAAGCTGGAGGGAGCAGCTGAGATTGAGGCTGAGAAGCATTGCTAGCGGGACCATAGGGTGGAGGCAAGGAGTGAACTCTTTCAGGCAAGTTGAGCTTGGCTTTGTTGCCTTTGAACCTGAGGGCGGCCTCATCATAAGCCAGCGCGGCTCCCTCGGCAGTGTCGAATGTTCCGAGCCACACTCGAGCTGCCTTCTTCGGATCCTGAATCTCAGCTGCATACTTACCCCATGGCCTTTGCCTCACCCCTCTATAGTTCCTACTCACCTCCAGCTTCTTGTTCTTCCCTACTTCCAAACATAATTAAGCATGCCCATGTCAAAATACATACATACTTCTCTTCGACTCGTCGGTGACTCTCGGTTGTCATCAAAATCTTAAGGTTTCAATTACGAATACCGAGTACAGAATCAACAGAAAATTGGGTTAGTGCCGTTCGACGCAAATTTTGCGATCAGGTGGAATCACCCACCATTTAATTGTGCATTTCCGGCAAATCGACTTATATCCGATCACTAATCGATTATAACGGCGCCGTATTGACCATTGCCGATTATCACGGTCGCGCTATTGATTTCTGATCGAATTCTCAAGTCTGTCGCGTTTATATCTCTTAATGGCTTCACCTGATAGATCAGTTAACTCGTGAGTGATCAGCTCCGAGACAAAGGACCATAAGCACGTCGACGAAAAGCCCAGTTCATTTTATCGAGACAGGGTCGAAATTTCAAGATGTCACAGGTATGAACTCTCAAAATGCAATATAAGGTTCTCCTGCACAAATGATAGTACACAAATATGAAGTAATTACTCAAAAATCTATCGACATATTCTTGCAATACCGGCAATACTCAAAGAGTTACCAAGCCACTTCAGAACTGTCACATATTTGTGGCTTTCTTCACAAGAGTGTATCCCGAAACGTATTCAACAACCATATTCTCAAAACTCAAGATTGTTCATTACATCCCTTCCATTAAAAGGCCCAGAAAAAGATTCAAAAAGAGTCATAATTCAGCAACAATTACAAGGCCTCATAATAACTTTTGCGGCCTGTGAGAAAATGTCCCATGTGTCTATTATTTGTTCAGCAATTTCTTTTTAACTTCCTTAACAACCCGTATTACAAGTTCCCCATGCTTCCTGCCAATTTCCAAATAAAATTGAAGTTAGTTTCGAGTATTAAACTATTTTTTCCAGTATTAGATCAAATCAATGTTTTGGGGGGAATGACAAACGTACCCATTATTTGATACCCATCCTCGGATGGACGCAAGCTCCTTGAGAGCTCGAGCTTGTTCACAAGTGCTTCCTCGCTTCAGATCCTTATGTTGTGGATACAGGGATACGTCTCGCAAGTGTGAGGGCATCACGTTTAAGAAGATGGGACATACCTTTAGACCATTTGTCTTCTTACTTTCAAAAATTTGAACTATCATCTCGCGGAAGTAACATGAGGAGTTAAAATTTTCAGTGACAATCGGAATACATATTCTGCAATTGTCAATGGCATTACAAATCTCACAAGCGATGTCTTTACCTAAGAGGGACGGATCATCACTACTAAACACTCTAATTCCAACACCCTCCAGGCTGACCTTGAGGTAATCAGCAAAGCTGGATTCAATATCCTGGTCATCAACAACCAATAACACTTGGCATTCACTTTCTCTTCTTTTCTTCTCCCAAATGTTCAGACACACTGTAATCCAGCAAGACAAACGTAAGTGTGGTGATAAAATATAGCCAATAGGTATCATACAGAATAGTCTAAACGACCACATTAACTTTAAACCATGCAAAGCTCCCACATGATGAATGCGAATAATACTTATGAATGGAAGGCCTTTGGAATGGAATTGGGAGTTACCTGATCTTACGAAGCTGGGGAGCTGTTCGATATACATCATCTTCAATACACTCAAAACATTTTCAACCACCCTTCCCACCAGTTCAGCTTCGTGCCTGCCCATATAAAACCAAAGTTAGACGTGCAGTTTGGTTCCTTCCTTTCCATCCAAGTGCACACAAAACAGCAATGGATGTTTTCATGCCCTCTTAGGCAGCTTTCTTTCACAACAAAACAGTGAATAGAACATAACATACTCAGAAAACCAGATCCAGATCTCACATGATTAAATGAGATTACCTTTATGAAATCACACATTTTGACCCACTGCCCATATTTACAATGAACACATTTCAGATCCTATATAAGTGTAGTTCAGCAATTGACGAAATATGATGGTTTTGATTGCTATTATAGGTCAGAAAAGCTATTAGTTACATACCCATCAGCAACAGTCTGCGATGACCATCCTTGAATCCTTGCTACAGAAATCAGCGCTTTATAAAAATTTTGCACTTCTTCTGTGCTGAGCTGCTTCTCATGTTTACGTAGATCCTCTCCAAATTTACCGCTTTGGCAACCTACATCAACATAATTCACCTTATAGTATATAGGGATGACTAGCAAGCCGCACTCTCTGCCGCATTTCATCATCTCGGCCAGCTCCAGATTACACCATCTGCTCTCGACAAAACGTGGGGAGATGATGGGTATCGCAATTCTACAAGTCCTAACGGCCTGGAGAAGCTCGTTTTCTATCGGCTCACCCACTGGGACATCTCTGCTGTCCCAGTACACAGAGACCCCACCAGCTTCCAGGGCTTTGAAGAGATAATAGGCAAAGTCGGAGCGAGTGTCTGGGCCTCGGAAGCTGAAGACCACTTCAGGGCCTGAGATTGTTTTCCCCTGCAGGAACCTAAAATCAGACACGGATAGTGGAAGAACAATTGCTAGGGCATTCATTTTCTTCTTTGTTCGTAAGATCCTTTATTTGTTTCAGATATAAGTATATCATCTTTGAATACTCAAGGCGACGTTTTCCTCAGCGCGAAAACTTTGACTATGTTTTGCCTTTTTTGTCTTTTATCAACTCATCTTTTATCATTTCCTTATTAGCCTAAAAGTTCAACTAAACGAGCTTAGTGACATAAGGATCATTGCTGAATGATTATAATTGGTACAGGAATGAGGACAAGGCTGATCTCAACTTCTCGGTTATATTGAAATGTGACTCCATCTCATGTAGTGAATGCCAATACCTATTCCTACACCATAATCCTTAACCCACAACAGAGGCATCAGGTTTTCTCCTCATTTCTTATGTGATTGATGGCCACGTGTATGAATGACAAAACACCTACTTGATAGTCAAGGCAAAACGCAACTGCCAATGACATCCAACTCCGATGAATGCCTACGTAATCGTAAAGGCGAGTAATTTCAGTACTTCATATTACCAAAACCAACTAAAACGAATCTAGCAACAACAACATCCAACTTAAACATAGAGAAACGCACAAAGGAGCAATTTCTTTCGGATGACTAAAAGCTTATTCCGTTTAGGAAGACGTGCAGAGCATGCCTTCTATGAGGACAATGTACTCACTTTCCCATTTGACCAACCAGTAGCCCTAGGCAGAAAAAAGGGCAAAGATCTCACCAGGAAATTGGCGAGGCCCCGGTAGAATTTCATCTCTAAGCTTAACAAACTCTGCTGCGAGGGACGAGATCTGCAAGGATAGGAGATGAGAGAGAGATTCGTCAAAAACAGGAATGTAAGACAGACGGCCTGACCTGAGTAATGTGAGGAGTGGCGAGTGGCAACTAGAGCGAGAGTGGAGCCGCAGCTCGAAGGTGCGGGTGAGGGGCACGCTGGCCTGCCAGCAGAGAGAGATAGCAAATGAGAGAGAGGGGGAGGGGGAGGGGGAGGGGGGAGCGGGAAAAACGGAGATGGACATGAAGCGGAGAAGGCGCTGGCGAGGGCAGTCAGCGAAAAGGCTGACGGGCAGAGATCTTACCTGTAGGCACAGACGACAGCATGGCAAAGCACCGGCGGTGAGTGGCCAAAGAAGAGGACTGCCAAGATGGGAGCTGCAATAGACTGAGGAAGTAAGAGAGAGATTCGTCAGAAACAAGATTGTGAGGGAGAGACGGCCCTTACCTTAAGGACGACTGAGCATATGCAAGTAGTGCGGAGCTCCGACCAGAGCCCACCGCAAGGCCTGGCGACGGCCCGGCAGCATTGAGCTTGGAAAACTCAGCGAGTCTAAGGGAACCGGAAACATGAGCCATAAGCCACCGTGCTGCGAATACTCCAAACCTAAGAAACGAGATCTCGAGACTCGATCCTGATCTTCCGAAGGAGAGGATGTGGCGCGAGCTGGAGAAGTCTAGGGCTAGGGTTCGAGGGAGAGGAGAAGAGAGAGAAGGAAGTGGCGGGGAGAAGGATGTGGCGGCGACCAGGGCTTAGGCGAGCAGTCGCGAGGGGAAAAACAAGCGAAAATAGAGCAATTGCAGAAATGCGCATGAACGGCATGGACGACGCGACGTGTCTGCCGGAGAGAGGGGAAAGGGGGGGAAAAGTGCATGGACAGGTTTGTTTGGAACCAAAACAAATAAACGAGTTTTGAAGAATTTAGGTTTTTGTGCATGGACATCGGTTTGTGTGTGGATATCTCGTGTTTTGTATTCCGCTAAAAATCCGAATCGCTAAAAAGAAATGTGATTTTTACCATTATCCAAATCAAAAACGTAATCGTTTGTAGGTTCGGTTCTGACACGCTACTGAACATGAATGAACATGAAGCAGAGGGAGACATGAAGTCAGCGAAAAGGCCGACGGGCAGAGATCTTACCTGAAGGTGCAGACCGCTTGGCAAAGCACGAGCGGCGAGTGGCAAGGGGAGAGGACTGCCAAGATGGGAGCTGCAATACAGAGGAAGTGAGAGAGAGTCTCGTCAGATACGGGAAGTGGAGGTGGGACGTGGAGGTGGCATGGTACAACCATCCATCAGTTGAGCCCCAACATGATTGTCACATGAGCTGAAAGCTGGAGGGTGAGAGCAAATACTTTCTTAAGGTCTGGATGCAACATTTACTGGCTGAGTGATGTCCTATTCTTGGGAGGATCTCCAAGAAGAAGAAAAGCCATCGAAGCTATGTTGGGGATCGTGTTGATGGAAAGGGGACGGCGTTAAAGAAGATGATGACAATGAAGGAGTAGGCTGGAGAGACTGAAAATAATCACTGGCAGAAGCTGAAGAAGTAGGGCCTTGTCCGCGGACAAAGCTGGGACGTGGAGGTGGCATGGCACAACCATCCATCAGTTGAGCCCCAACATGATTGTAACATGAGCTGAAAGCTGGAGGGAGCAGCTGAGATTGAGGCTGAGAAGCATTGCTAGCGGGACCATAGGGTGGAGGCAAAGAGTGAACTCTTTCAGGGAAGTTGAGCTTGGCTTTGGTGCTTTTGAACCTGAGGGCGGCCTCATCATAAGCCAGCGCGGCTCCCTCGGCAGTGTCGAATGTTCCGAGCCACACTCAAGCCGCCTTCTTCGGATCCCGAATCTCAGCTGCATACTTACCCCATGGCCTTTGCCTCACCCCCTCTATAGTTCCTACTCACCTCCAGCTTAATGAAGTAAGTGAGAGCAAATACTTTCTTAAGGTCTGGATGCAACATTTACTGGCTGAGTGATGTCCTATTCTTGGGAGGATCTCCAAGAAGAAGAAAAGCCATCGAAGCTATGTTGGGGATCGTGTTGATGGAAAGGGGACGGCGTTAAAGAAGATGATGACAATGAAGGAGTAGGCTGGAGAGACTGAAAATAATCACTGGCAGAAGCTGAAGAAGTAGGGCCTTGTCCGCGGACAAAGCTGGGACGTGGAGGTGGCATGGCACAACCATCCATCAGTTGAGCCCCAACATGATTGTAACATGAGCTGAAAGCTGGAGGGAGCAGCTGAGATTGAGGCTGTGAAGCATTGCTAGCGGGACCATAGGGTGGAGGCAAAGAGTGAACTCTTTCAGGGAAGTTGAGCTTGGCTTTGGTGCTTTTGAACCTGAGGGCGGCCTCATCATAAGCCAGCGCGGCTCCCTCGGCAGTGTCGAATGTTCCGAGCCACACTCGAGCCGCCTTCTTCGGATCCCGAATCTCAGCTGCATACTTACCCCATGGCCTTTGCCTCACCCCCTCTATAGTTCCTACTCACCTCCAACTTAATGAAGTAAGTGAGAGCAAATACTTTCTTAAGGTCTGGATGCAACATTTACTGGCTGAGTGATGTCCTATTCTTGGGAGGATCTCCAAGAAGAAGAAAAGCCATCGAAGCTATGTTGGGGATCGTGTTGATGGAAAGGGGACGGCGTGGAAGAAGATGACGACAATGAAGGAGTAGGCTGGAGAGACTGAAAATAATCACTGGCAGAAGCTGAAGAAGTAGGGCCTTGTCTGCGGACAAAGCTGGGACGTGGAGGTGGCATGGCACAACCATCCATCAGTTGAGCCCCAACATGATTGTCACATGAGCTGAAAGCTGGAGGGAGCAGCTGAGATTGAGGCTGAGAAGCATTGCTAGCGGGACCATAGGGTGGAGGCAAGGAGTGAACTCTTTCAGGGAAGTTGAGCTTGGCTTTGGTGCTTTTGAACCTGAGGGCGGCCTCATCATAAGCCAGCGCGGCTCCCTCCGCAGTGTCGAATGTTCCGAGCCACACTCGAGCCGCCTTCTTCGGATCCCGAATCTCAGCTGCATACTTACCCCATGGCCTTTGCCTCACCCCTCTATAGTTCCTACTCACCTCCAGCTTCTTGTTCTTCCCTACTTCCAAACATAATTAAGCATGCCCACGTCAACATACATACATACTTCTCTTCGACCATCCTCTCTCTCCTCCGATACATGGCCAGCCTGGGACTTGGATCTCTTCCAATTTCTCCCCTCCATCAGCAGCTAATCCCCTCTCTCCTCTTTCGGTTAAGATGCCCCCTCTTTATCTACACGGTTTCTCGCTCTCTTTCCCTCTGTGAGTCCATGTTTTAGATCTATTCTCGATTGACTTGGAATAACGTCAGAGAAGAGGGTTAGACTAGACTCCGAAAGAATTGCCCACGCCAAGCGAGAATCATAAATTCATCGGCACTAAACCAAAATATCTAGGGTTTTCTTGTGCGAAAACTATGCTCTAGTCTCCCATCTTTTCTTGCTTTTCTATTTTACTTTTTTGTGGATCTCCAATTTTTTTTCCTTAATTACTATTCAAATAACATATCCAATGAATTAACTGAGACATAAAATATGTATCTTATTTTGTTAATTATAGGAAGTCAACTTATCATTTTCCATATATCACTTACTTTTACGTATAATGAAACCATATATGCGTACTCTCTTTTCGTATTGGCTCTACCATCAACAAAGCTTCGTGAATTAAGAGAGGGAAAAGTACAAAAAAACGTCTTGAGTTATTTAGTTTTAAACTTTTCAATTTTACTAATTTAATTTGAAACATTTGTACATTGATGTCAATTCAAAAATTCCACGAATTTTCAATTTAAGTTGAAAAGCATTGACATGGACACCAATTATCTAATGTGGCACATCTAGTTAATATGGATTTTTTTAATAGAGTTAATACCCTGAAAAGCCCCAAACTTGTACACTTGTGATAAATTTACCCCAAACTATTTTTTTGACTACCAAAAACCCCAAACTGATATATCTTTGACAAATTTACCCCAAACTGGTACACTTGTGACAAATTTACCCTCTGTTAGTTTTCGTTAAATTTTATTGTCAAATTATTAAGTTAAATGACACGTAATAGTTAACTGATATAATTTTACGCTCCATTTGTCACAGTTTAAAACTTTTGTGATTTTTTTGTGGTATTAATCCAATTTACAAATTTATCAGTTTGGGATTTTTTGCGGTCGAATAAATTAGTTTGGGGTAAATTTGTCATAAATATACCAGTTTATGGTTTTTTATGGTCAGTCGGGGTAAATTTGTCACAAGTATGCCAGTTTGGGGTATTTCATGGTAAAAAAAAATATAGTTTGGAATAAATTTGTCACAGGTGTACCAGTTTGGGGTTTTTCAGGGTATTAATCCTTTTTAATATAACTTTTATTTTTTTGAATTTTTCTATTTTCCTCTTCTTCTTTTTTTGGCTGGTGGCTAGTTGTTGGCCACCAACCACAGGCCATGGCCATCAAAGGATGGCCTAGGTGACTAGCCACTAGCCACAGGCCATGGTCGATAAGGGATGGCCTCGCTTAGGGCTGAGCGTGGTTCCCGGGTAGAACCGGGAACCGGAAAACCGAACCGCGGTTCCCGGTTCTAAAGGGACCAGTTTTGGTTCCCGATTTCTTTTTTCTGGGAACTAGCGGTTCCCGAAACCGAGAACAGGAATCGGAACCGAGTTAGGGTTCCTAAAACCCACTTCACAGTTCCCACTTCAATTGAATCAATTTGTCCCCTTCTCCCATTCTCTGTCCAACCCTTGTCCCCGACGCCGCTCGCCTCGTCCCTCTGCCGGTCGCCACTCGTCCCGCCGTTGGTCACCGCTCGCCTCATCCCTCCGTTGGTCGTCGCTCATCCTGCCGCTCCGCTGGTTGCCACTCGTCCTGCCGCTCTGTTGGTTGCTGCTTGTCTTGCCACTGGATGCCGCTCGCCTCATCCCTCTGCTCATCACCGCTCATGTTGTCTTGCCACTGGTCGCCGCTCGTCTCGTCCCTCCGCTGGTCACCGCTCGTCCCGCCGCTGGTCGCCGCTCGCCTTGTCCCTCCGCTAGTCGCCACTCATCTCGTCCTACCACTGGTCGCCGCTCGTCTCGTCCCTATGCTGGTCATCGCTCATCCCACCGCTGGTTGCCGCTCATCTCGTCTTGTTGCTGGTCACCGCTCGCCTCGTCCCTCCACTGGTCATCGCTCGCCTCGTCCCTCCGCTGGTCACCGCTCATCCCGCCACTTGTCGCTGCTTGTCTGGCCGCTGGACATCACTCGCCCCCCGACAACGCCTAGCCCTTGCCTCCCTCGACGCCGCTTGCACACCGCTCACCCCGCCGCTGGACGATGCTCCCTCCCTTTTGGACTTCGCCCTTACCAACTTGGGTAATATGTTCCTTCTTGTTCTCTTCTTTTATTGGAAGGGGTTGTCATGCTGGTTGTTTCTATACTTCTATTGATGCGAGTTTATCTGTTCTTTTAGCTCTAATTTCAAATCGATGGTTTTGTACTAAATTCGTTTCTGTTTTGGATTTTGTCATGTTTGAACGAAGGATTCGGTCGTCGTTCGAAATTGAAGACCCAATTTGCTCGAGTTTTCTGGGTTTTTTTCGTGAAGTGCCTTGCCTTCTAGATAATTGATTATCGTAGTCTGGGACATTCTCTGAGATTTCCCCTTTCTTGCAAAAGTTTAGTCCGTTTGAGCATCTAAATGTCGAGGCAGAAGCTTATGTTGGGAGCCGAGCTCTACCCACAATATTCAATTTCACTGTTAACATAGTTGAAGTAATTTAACATTCGATTCATAACATATCTACATTTTCTAGGATTCTGCTCAAATTGATTGAAGCCCGTCTCATGTTAATCAATGTCAACAGGGGTTTCTCAACTGTTTTCACATCCTTCCCAGTAGAAAGAAACCATTACCGATCCTCAACGATGTCAACGGAACCATCAAGCCTTGTAGGTAAGAAGAAAGACAGATTTTTATCAGCATGCACTGCTCAATCAATGATCAAATCTGGGATCATTGGTTTCTTTCTTCTTCTTCTTCTTCTTTTTTGGATGGTTTGTGCAGGGCAAGAGTTTTCTGAATTTTCTTCACCATTTTGCAGCTGTGTCTTCAATCTCTGCTGGAAATGATGACAACGTTGGAAGAATAATAGCTGACGCTATAGAAAGCGTTGGATTTGATGGAGTAATCTCTATGGTGTCATCTTCATCTTTGGAAACCTTTGTTCTAGTCGAAGAGGGAATGAAGGTGGTGGATTTTGCTTTAGGTTTAAATAACATGGAGTTGGATGATTGTCTTGTAGCAAAATGTGGAAAGAGTGTTATCCATTTCTTATGCTCTTTTGCGAGCTCGCATCTTCCGATTCCGTCTCCTAAGGGATAAAGTTTCCAATTACATTCGTCAACAGATCCTGAGCTTATTGAATGCATACCAATCTTTCAATAAATAATACCCCTTTTTATGATTCTTCCCTTAGGTTTTTGTCTGCCATTAATAAGGGTTATATGTCGTCCAATTTCATTGCAAACCAGGATGGATCTCTCGTGGAGTTTGAGAATGCTAAACTCCTTGTAACAGATCAGAAGGTTTCAAATGTCAAGGAAATAATTCCTTTGCTGGAGAAGGCAACTCAATTAAGCATCCCCTTGCTAATCATTGCAGAGGATATCGCTAGGCAAGTACTGGAAACACTTGTTGTGAACAAATTCCAAGGCTTGCTGAATGTAGCTGTTGTGCAACGTCCAGGATTTGGAGAAGAAAGAGAGGTGTATTGTAGGACATTGCTTTATCGACAGGTGAACTTGTAAAGCGTCGGAACCTGGGATGGATTGTAGGTGTGGAATTTTTCCCTGTTTTTACAGTATTTGTTGTGAACAAAGTAGAGAAGTCCTATTAAGTTTGGCTTCTTTTCGTCACAAACCTTGAAGTGGGAAAGGCTTGGTATTATCGTTGAACATTTTATCCCTAGCTTTAAATGGCATTGATGCTCTCTATGGACCACCTATTTTATGACTTTCGTGGTATCCTCATTTGGACCTAAACTCCAATAAATCTATTTTCTCCTTATTCAGACATCAAGATCTTTATTTTGCATGACTCTGTTAAACAATTTTTTAGTGGCCACCATTGAATGAAAACATTTTATGTTGCAGTATATTCAATTGATAGATCAAGTAGATGCTTCGCAGCTAAATTTTTCACTACATTACAGTCATATTTCTCCTTTCGGTTTAGGGTCATAAACAATGGATTGCAGAAGTTCAATTCCTCGGCGTTGTGGAGCATGAAAACCTTGTCAAACTGATAGGATACTGTTCTGAAGACAGTGAACGAGGAATGCAGCACCTTCTCGTGTACGAGTTTATGCTAAATAAAAGCTTGGAAGATCATCTTTTCAATAAAGCAAATGATGCTCTTTCCTGGCAAACTAGATTGGATATATTACTCGGAGCAGCTCAAGGTTTGGCTTATCTTCATGAAGGATTTGAAGTTCAGGTACTATTACAGATCATCATTGACATTCATGCATTTGCAGCTTCAATTTCTAAATCTTTGATTAGCTTCCAAACTTACTCTTTTTTTCTTTTTCTTTTTCTTTTTTTAATTTGCAATTGTTTTTTAAGAAGTAGTGAGTCTCGATGTAGGTCTTTTGCATTTAAGTAACTTAGCTTACAGTGAGCTGGTTATCTTTTATTCCCCTAGTTAAATATTTGAGGTGTGGTTCAACATCCTTTTCCAGTATCTTAGATTGTTTATATATTGTAATTACACCATAGCCAAGTTGATCAAATGCAGCCTCTCTATATGCTTTTTTCAGAATTTTCACATTAAGAAGTAAACAGAAATTGCTGCAAGTATACATGATCTTTATACAACTTTGTCCTTTGAACTCTCTCTCTCTTTCTCTCTCTCTCTCTTTTTGTGACCTCCGGATTCTCGCCGGACCTCGAGTACGTAATGGTTCGTGATAGGTCGACGAATTTGTCGTCGGACTACGTCGTTGACACTAATTACGGCCCCACTTCATCACCACACTTGCCATAACAAAACGTCACGTTTCCTCACATTCTCGTGATAGCTCCTCGTCTAAATTTCTCGCTTAACACGGTCGGTTATGAAGACACGTTAACCCAAAGCGGCCTCACACATCGACCGAGCTGAAGGCCCGTAGCATGCAACGGCCATGATGCAACGGCCATGAGTACGTCCGCAGCATCTTCTCCATGCAAGAATTGAAGCAACCGAAGGCCCACGTTCACAGCTCCATGCCCGCATTCTTCCTCATCGAATGACCATGCAGCCCACGCCCACGTCCCCTTCGATGGTCAACAAATCTCAAGATGTCGACCAAAGGGCTACGTCCATAGCCATGCATGCAAGAAGGGAGACTTTGACCATCTCAACAGCTGCAACGTGCACGCCGTTGTTGTCCTCTTCAATTGCTGCCAGCGTGATTTCCATTTAGTTGACTCAAGAGTCAACTAAACAAGCCCACGCCCTTGCATGCACGAGAGAAGCTGGCGGTCACCGAAGCCCGTGAAGACCATGTCCTCCTCCAGCTGTCGACGTGCGCACGCTCCTCTCCTTCTACGGCCAGCGAAGGCCACGTCTCTTCTCCATTTGCGATGACCGACCAACGCTGGCACGTTGACACGCCTTGCATGGAAAATTGCCAGGTGTCTCCTCGCATGGGACTTCCTCTACGTTGCCGCTTCTCCTGTTGCCACCGAATTCCCTTTTTGTTGACTAGGGAAGTCAACAAGTAAGCTTCGTAGATGAACGGAAGAAAGAGGAAAACCGAGAGGGAAAAAGAGAGAGAGCGGCGAGTGAGAAGAGAGAAACCGAGAGAGAGAATAGAGGGCGCGAGAGAAAAGAAAGGGACCGCTCCCTTCGTCGTGTACGCGCAGCCGCTGTCCCCGTCATGCTGATCCAGCCGTCCCACAGCCTCAGCCATGTCCGCGAAACCGCGAGCTTTCGAACCTCTCGCCATCGCGTCGTTGTTGCCGTGAACCGGTGTATTTGCTAACCTGGTGAGTTTATGCACTAAACTCTTCTTAGTAGGCTAATGACGTTTAAGGGGTGTTTAGATTTATTTAAGTGTAATTAGTTTAATTATTAAATATTTTCCGGAAATTAGGCCAGGGTAGCCGGTGACCGGAATTTCATGCTGATTGCAATGGTGTGGTTAATTTCTGCAATCGAGTGTTAAATTGTGAAAATTGAGTGCTGATTGGAAATTTGATCAATTATTCTAAAATTTGTGAATTTCGATATTTATCCAGAAAATCCCGGGTGTCGGGTTTTAAACACCGAAAGTGGTTTTATATACTATATAAACCAATGGGATTTTAAAAAGAAGGTTATGAATTTTTCGGGTCCAATATGACCGTGTACCCACGCACGACTATTTTCACCGGGTGTTTTTAATACGAAGAAAATAGGCTGGGATCACTATTTTAATTGAGGCATTTGAGTGCAATGCACAGTGTCCTGGGCCGAGATTGATTGGTCGTGTGATGGTTAAGAGAACCCGTCCCCGAACTATGTCAGATGGACGTTACCCTATACGGGTTACCCACTCATTAGGTTTCGGGTTGCAGTAGATTCTGGACCTATGCTCCTTCGGGAAAGCCGTCTTTGAGAGTCGTAGCCGTGCTCAATGGGATGAGACGATGCCTGGCAATGCCAGTAGACCACCGAACTTGGGAGTAGGCCGTACCCTTGAGGGGCGTAATTATTAATTGAAACGCATGATGGATTGAGTTTGATGCACATGATTATGAGACAAAACTGTGTGACATGGTATGGGACGTGTCATAACGGTTTGGCCTTATAATCAGGACCCCTGTGATTTATTGAGTCGAGTGAGGCGTTTCAATTGTTGTGTGCATCGATTTTATTCATGGTGGATATGAACTGTACTGACCTGCAGGGTGGATCTGAGGCGAGGTAAGTCTCTGTTGTTGTATGATTGTGTGGTTAGGACGCTTCTAGGCGTATTACCCTCCTAATCGGCGTTTAGAGCGTGAACTCGCTGAGATTTATATCTCACCCCGTCATGGGCTTAAATTTTCAGGGCCATAGAGTGGAGGACCCGAAGTCGAGCTGTGGTGATCTGAGGTGTAGGTTAGATAGGACAGCTTCTTTTTGAGAACTAGTCTTTTGTAGGCTTGTGGTTGTTGACTTTTGTATACGACTCGGTGTGTATATAAAAGCATGTTTTGTTTGTGAATCTGTTTCCTGCTTTTCTATCCCAAGCTATTGATGTCAGGGGATTAGTAATTCGCTTCCGCATGTGCAATAAAATAAAAGGGTTGGCGACTCGGCCTGGGAAGTCGCAAATTTTATCGACCAGAGAGCGATGAGCACGCGCTCGAGGTTCGAGGCGTGACACTTTTTATTTTTAATTTGGTGACTGGGAGATGTATATTGAATGAATTATATCTCCAGCATGTCGATGATGTAGTCCGCTGGTAATTTTTCCTCAAAGATAAATTTATTTGGATTCTTAGCTTGCAAAATGTTTTTGTAGGACATATGACAGTTGAATTTAACTTAAGTCATTTAACTCGACCATGTCATGTTCATGTTAATGACAAGTGGACCATATTGCTGGTTGGTTTTCTTCAAAATGCTGGAGCTAGGTTCCTCACATAGAAGCTTTAGTTTGTCTCTTTCCTTCTTCATTATAGTTCAAATCTGAAAATGAAAAAAAAAAAAAAATAGAACCTGTTGGAACCTAGAATCAACCTTGGAACCTGTAACAGGGTAGGTTCCAGGTTCTTGGTTTTGACGGATAGATTCCAAGTTCCAGACGGAACCGAACCGGAACCAGGAACCGCTCACCCCTAGCCTCGCTTGGGTGATCGGTCACCCTGGCTGGCCATGGGTGAAGGTTGGCTTTGCTAGGCTACAACTAGGCGAGGGCAATTATTGTTGAGGCCTGAAGTCGAGGCCCTCTCGCTAAGGGCCTAGGTGAGGGTCGACACCTCGCTTGACGTCATGGCTTGGGATCACGTAACCTCTATTGAGGGTCTTCACTTGGTTCATCTTCTCCGGCGTTGCCATTGCTCAAATTGTTAGATGAGATTTGGAGGTCAAGCGGTGATAATAGTTGGGTGTCATTGGTCTCATTCCTCTCCTTAGCACCCTCCTTGCTCTACTCGTCGACATCTCTGTAGCTGACCCTTGCCCTCACCCAAGTGAGGCTAGACAAGGCCAACCCTCGCTCATGCAAGGCCCGGTGGTTACTCAATCATGCAAGTAAAAGATATGATAGATGACTTCGAGTGAGAGGGGAAAATTGTCCAAAAGTCTTAAACCTATTGAATTTTTGCTAATTGAGTCCATTTGGTTAATTTTGATTAGAAATTGTTGATGTGGGCACAACCGCCCTATGTGACATAACCAATATTGATGTGGACAATTTTTAATAAGGAAAAAGTAAAGAAGGAAAAGAGAAGAAAATAAATAAAAATTCAAAAAAATTCAAAAAATTATTAAAATTTATTAAATTATCCATGTCAGTGTCGATTTTGCCATGTAGGATGGTCGACGTCCATGTTTTTCTATCCAAAATTGACAGGATGGACTCAATTGGCAAAACATGAAAATATTTAGAACTTAATTGGTATGATTAAAAAGTTTAAGATAAAATAGGCAAAAGTTCAATAGGCTTAAAACTTTTCAGACAATTTTCCGGTGAGAGAGAATAAAAAATGGTATAGGGTGTTACGAATTCTTATTTCGACGCGTCTTATTTCACTTTGTGAGATGAAATGAAGTAATAACTGTTCCATTTACTAAATCGAACAAAGTAATTGTTATCCCCCCCAATTAATTAAGTTAAAATCGAGTAGTTATGGCATTATAGCCTTATCTTTTCATTGCAAAAAGCGCTCACATAATGTACATTTCAAAAAAATTAGGTACTTTGACCAAAAAAATTAGAGACAAACTTCGATATACTAGCTCAAGTTTCTCTTTTTCCCATAGATATTAAATATTTTGGGTTCATCATCATTGAGATTTGTATATAGGCGCAAAAGACTCTGAAATCATTAACCCGTGTTGGAATCACGCCAAACTCAACCTCCAATACTACTTCGACAGTTGGAAATATGCTAGGCAAAATGGGATCAAAAAGCTTTATCTCCCACCGATTTATTATTTTGGAGATCACAATACTCTTAAAGTCATGTGAAATCAGAGAACAAAAATTGGACAGAGAAAATTCCCTTTTCCTCCATAAAAAATTCCGTTTCAATATTTTACCTAAAAAACTCCGACGGTTGAAAATCTGCTAGGAAAAATGGGATCCAAAAGCTTTATCTCCCACCGATTTATTATTTTGGAGATCACAAGACCCTTAAAGTCAGGTGAAATCAGAGAATGAAGATTTGACAGAGAAAATTCATTTTTGCTCCATAGAAAATTCCTTATCGATATTTTGCCAAAAATACTCCGACAGTTGGAAATTTGCTAGGAAAAATGGGTTCCAAAAGCTTATTTCCGTACGATTTATCATTTTGGAGATCACAAGACCCTTAAAGTAGGGTGAAATCAAAGAACGAAAATTTGACAGAGAAAATTCCCTTTTGCTTCATAGAAAATTCCTTTTTCATATTTTGCGTAAAATACTCGGACAGTTGGAAATTTGCTAGGAAAAATGGGTTCCAAAAGCTTTATTTCCGTACAATTTATCATTTTGGAGATCACAAGACCCTTAAAGTCAAGTGAAATTAGAGAACGAAGATTTGACATTGAAAATTCCCTTTTGCTCCATAGAAAATTCATTTTCGATATTTTCCCTAAAATACTCCAACAATTGGAAATTTGCTAGGAAAAATGGGTTCCAAAAGCCATATTTATGTACGATTTATCATTTTGGAGATCACAAGACCCTTTAAGTTAGGTGAAATCGAGAACGAAAATTTGACAGAGAAAATTCCCTTTTTGCTCCATAGAAAATTCCTTTTTGATATTTTCCCTAAAATACTCCAACGGTTGGAAATTTGCTAGGAAAAATGGGTTCCAAAAGCTTTATTTCCGTACGATTTATCATCTTGGAGATCACAAGACCCTTAAAGTCAAGTGAAATCAGAGAACGAAAATTTGACAGAGAAAATTCTCTTTTGCTCCATATAAAATTCCTTTTCAATATTTTGCCTAAAAACTCCAACAATTGGAAATCTGCTAGGAAAAATGGGATCCAAAAGCTTTATCTCCCACCGATTTATTATTTTGGAGATCACAAGACCCTTAGGCTGCGCATGACAAAATTTCTATTTTTCGATTTCTCTATTTCTCTGTTCCCCGGAACAGGTTTGAAACAAACTGTTTGGTAACGCATTTGATTTCTCTATTTAAACAGATTTCTATTCCGAAATAGAGAAATTGAAGAAATCGAAGCTGAAATTTTAACTTCTCGGTTTAAAATAGAAATCGAAAGCTGAAATCAAACCATATAAAAGAACCTTGCGTTTTCTTGCTAACTTAATTCACTCATAACCACAACTTCACAAATTATTGCTAATTTTATTTTTCTTATTTTGCTCGTGTTTTTTTTTTCATTTTTTTTTTCAATTTTTTTTTTTTTTTGATAACTTCCTCTTTAGGATGAAAGGCTATTGAATGGGTCCCTAATTTTCAAAAACAACCAAAGTTCTTAAATGCTAACTTAAAAACAATGGGGCTCTTTCCTCCTAGAAAGGGCATGCGCATGGCCTGTTGAAGAAAAAGTTCTTACGTAATAGATGAATAAAAAACGTGCCTAGAAATTTAACCTTGTTTCTTTACGGATTCAAAATTCTTGCAAAATCAAAATAATTAGATTGTTACACAATCTTGAATTTTAATTGAAGGCAAGAGATTCAAGAGAATCTCTCTCTTTGCTATGCAAGGGCCATTAAAGGTTCATTGAGCAACAATAAAGAAATTAGGGATGAGCAACTGGATTGATTCAATTTGAGAATAAAAATAAACCGACTTTCTCTTGATTAGTTCCTAACCATAAATGTTACTTCAAGGTAGAATTCTCATATATTCCTTTACACCATCAATTTTATTTTGTTGATAATCTTGTATAATACTAGTCTTTGATAAAATAATAGGGTTGTATAGGCGCCATTGATGGCACCCATATTCATGCTTCCGCAGTACTTGTCTAAACCTACTCAGGATGAGCTTGCAAACGTTACATTGACCGAGGAGGGAAACCAAATAAATACGCTTAGGAAAACCATTGCCAATAAAATGGCAAGGAATAATAATATGCTGCAAATTCCATGAAATTGTATTTGCAACTTTTGTAATGTATTAGTATTATTTCGACTATTATTTTGTATTTGAGGATTTCCTATGTTGTTTTAGTATTATTTCGACTATTATTTTGTATTTGAGGATTTCCTATGTTGTTATCTAATCAATTTCTATTCCTAGAAATAAAAATTTTATTCTATTATCAAACGGTTTGTTTCGAAATAGAAATTTTGAGTCGTTATCAAACGTGTTTCTTTGCTTAGAAACTTGTCCGGGAATAGAAATTGAGAAATTGATTTCTGGCCAGAAATCAATTTCTGTTTCAGAAATTTTGTCATGCGCAACCTTAAAGTCAAGTGAAATCGAGAACGAAGATTTGACAGAGAAAATTTCCCTTTGCTCCATAGAAAATTCATTTTCAATATTTTGCCTAAAATACTGCGACAGGTTGAAAATTTGCTTGGAAAAATGGGTTCCAAAAGCTATATTTCCATATGATTTATCATTTTTGAGATCAAAAGAACCTTAAAGTCAGGTGAAATCAGAGAATGAAGATTTGACATAGAAAATTCCCTTTTGCTCCATAGAAAATTCTTTTTCAATATTTTGCATAAAATACTCCGATAGTTGGAAATTTGCTAGGAAAAATGGGTTCCAAAAGCTTTATTTCCGTATGATTTATCATTTTGGAGATCACAAGACCCTTAAAGTCAAGTGAAATCAGAGAACGAAAATTTGACAGAGAAAATTCCCTTTTGCTCCATAGAAAATTCCTTTTTCGATATTTTGCCTAAAATACTCTGAATTTGCTAGGAAAAATGGGCTCCAAAAGCTTTATTTCCATACGATTTATCATTTTGGAGATCACAAGACCCTTAAAGTCGTGAAATCAAAGAACGAATATTTGACAAAGAAAATTCCTTTTTGCTCCAGAGAAAATTCCTATTCGATATTTTGCCTAAAAAACTCCGACAGTTGGAAATATGCTAGGAAAAACAGAATCCAAAAGCTTTATCTCCCACCGATTTATTATTTTGGAGATCACAACACCCTTAAAGTCAGGTAAAATCAGAGAACGAAGATTTGATAGAGAAAATTCCCTTTTGCTCCATAGAAAATTCCTTTTCAATATTTTGCCTAAAATACCGCGACAGTTGAAAAATTGCTTGGAAAAATGGGTTCCAAAAGTTATATTTCCGTACGATTTATCATTTTGGAGATCAAAAGAACCTTAAACTCAGGTGAAATCAAAGAATCAAGATTTGACATTGAAAGATCCCTTTTGCTCCATAGAAAATTCATTTTCGATATTTTGCCTAAAATACTCCGACAGTTGGAAATATGCTGGGCAAAATGGGATCCAAAAGCTTTATCTCCCACCGATTTATTATTTTGGAGATCACAATACCCTTAAAGTCAGGTGAAATCAGAGAACAAAGATTTGACAGAGAAACTTCTCTTTTCCTCCATAGAAAATTACCTTTCGATATTTTGCCTAAAAAACTCCGACAGTTGGAAATCTGCTAGGAAAAATGGGATCCAAAAGCTTTATCTCCCACCGATTTATTATTTTGGAGATCATAAGACCCTTAAAGTCAGGTGAAATCAGAGAACGAAGATTTGACAAAGAAAATTCCCTTTTGCTCCATAGAAAATTCCTTTTCGATATTTGGCCTAAAATACTCCGACAGTTGGAAATTTGCTAGGAAAAATGGGTTCCAAAAGCTTTATTTCCGTATGATTTATCATTTGGGAGATCACAAGACCCTTAAAGTCAGGTGAAATTAGAGAACGAAGATTTGACAAAGAAAATTCCCTTTTGCTTCATAGAAAATTCATTTTCGATATTTTCCCTAAAATACTCCGACAGTTGGAAATTTGCTAAGGAAAAATGGGTTCCAAAAGCCATATTTCCGTATGATTTATCATTTTGGAGATCATAAGACCCTTTAAGTCAGGTGAAATCAGAGAACAAAGATTTGACAGAGAAAATTCCCTTTTGCTCCATAGAAAATTCATTTTCGATATTTTCCCTAAAATACTCCAACAGTTGGAAATTTGCTAGGAAAACTGGGCTCCAAAAGCTTTATTTCCGTACAATTTATCATTTTGGAGATCACAAGACCCTTAAAATCAGGTGAAATCGAGAACGAAGATTTGACAGAGAAAATTCTCTTTTGCTCCAAAGAAAATTCATTTTCGATATTTTGCCTAAAAACTACGATAGTTGGAAGTCTGCATGGGAAAAATGAGATCCAAAAGCTTTATCTCCCACCGATTTATTATTTTGGAGATCACAAGACACTTAAAGTCGGTGAAATCAGAGAACGAAGATTTGACAGAGAAAATTCTCTTTTGCTCCATAGAAAATTCCTTTTCGATATTTTGCCTAAACACCTCCTATAGTAGCAAATCTGTCGGGGCAAACGTGTTTGAGTGGCTTTATTGCCATATCATTTAATGTATTGGTGATGGCAACACCTTTGAAATCACGTGAAATCAAAAAATGAACATTTGTCAGAAAAAATTCCCTATTGCTACATGAAAAATTCCCTTTCAATGGTTTGCCTAAAAACCCCGGTCAGCTGGAAATCTGCATGGACAAACGGGTTCCAAAAGCTTTATTTCTGACGATTTAATGTAGTAGAGATCCCGACACCCTTTAAATCAATTGAAATCAAAAAACGAACATTTGTCATAAAAAATTCCCCTTTAGAGTTTTACCTAAAAACCCCCGGCTATTGGAAATTAGGAGGGACAAATGGCTTCCAAAAGTTATATTTTCTTACGATTTAATGTATTGCAGATCACAACATCCTTAAAGTCAACTGAAATCAGAAAATGAAGATTTGCCAAGAAAAATTCACTTTCAATATTTTGCCTAAACACCTCCTGTAGCAACAAATCTTCCGGGGAAAACGTGTTCGAGTGGCTTTATTGCCCTATCATTTATTGTATTGGAGATGGAAACACCTGTAAAGTCACATGAAATCAAAAAACGAACATTTGTCATAAGCAATTCCCCCTTGCTCCATGAAAAATTCACTTTCGGTATTTTGCATAGAAACCCCCGGCAGTTGGAAACCTGCATGGACAAATGGGTTCCAAAAGTTTTATGTCCATACGATTTAATATATTCGAGATCATAACACCCTTAAAGTCAGCTGAAATCAGAAAAGGAAGATTTGCCAGAAAAAAATTCCCTTTAGCTCTACGTAAAATTCTCTTTCAATATTTCACCTAAACACCTCCTGTAGCAGCAAATCTGTCGGGCAAACGCGTTCAAGTGGCTTTATTGCCATATCATTTAATGTATTGGAGATGGCAACACCTATAAAGACACGTGAAATCAGAAAACAAACATTTGTCAGAAAAAATTCCCTATTGCTCCATGAAAAATTCCCCTTCAGTATTTTACCTAAAAAACCCTAGCAGTTGGAAATCTACAGAGAGAATTTTACCTAAAAAACCCTAGCAGTTGGAAATCTACAGAGAGAAATGGGTTCCAAAAGCTTTATTTCTGTACAATTTAATGTGTTGGAGATCCCGACAACCTTAAAGTTAGGTAAAATCAGAAAACGAAAATTTGCCAGAAAAAATACCCTTTTGCTCCGCGAAAATTTCCCTTTCGATATTTTGCCTAAACACCTCCTGTAGCAGCACATCTGTCGGGGCAAAAGCGTTCGAGTGGCTTTATTTCCATATCATTTAATGTATTGGAAATGGCAACACCTTTAAAGTCACGTGAAATCAGAAAACGAACATTTGTCAGAAAAAATTCTCATTTGCTCCATGAAAAATTCCCTTCCGTTATTTTGACTAAAAACCCCTGGTTGTTTGAAATCTACACGGACAAATGGGTTCCAAAAGCCATATTTTCGTACGATTTAATTTATTGGAGATCCCGACACCCTTAAAGTTAGTTGAATTTAGAAAACGAAGATTTGCCAGAAAAAATTTCCCTTTTCTCCACGAAAAATTCCCTTTTGATATTTTGCCTAACCACCTCCTGTAGCAACAAATCTATCGGGGCAAATGCGTTCAAGTGGCTTTATGGCCATATCATTTAATGTATTGGAGATGTCAACACCTTTAAAGTCACATGAAATCAGAAAAAGAACATTTGTCAGAAAAAGTTACATTTTGCTCCATGACAAATTCCCTTTCGGTATTTTGCCTAAAAACCCCCGGCAGTTGGTAATCTGCTGGGAAAAATGGGTTCCAAAGGTTTATTTCCATGCGATTTAATGTATTGGAGATCACGACACCCTTAAAGTCAACTGAAATAAGAAAAAGAAGATTTGCCAGAACAAATTCCCTTTTGCTACACGAAAAAATTCCCTTTCGGTATTTTGCCTAAACACCTCCTGTAGCAGCATATCTGTCGAGGAAAACGTGTTCGAGTGGCTTTATTACCATATCATTTAATGTATTGGAGATGGCAATGCCTTTAAAGTCGCATGAAATCAAAGAACGAACATTTGTCAAAAAAAATTCCCTTTTGCTCCATGAAAATTTCCCTTTCGGTATTTTGCCTAAAAACCCCGGCAATGGAAATCAGAGGGACAAATGGGTTCCAAAGGTTTATTTCCATGCAATTTAATGTATTGGAGATCACGATACCCTTAACGTCAGCTGAAATCAGAAAAAGAAGATTTGCCAGAAAAAATTCCCTTTTGCTACACGAAAAATTCCCTTTCGGTATTTTGCCTAAACACCTCCTGTAGCAGCATATCTGTCGAGGAAAACATGTTCGAGTGGCTTTATTACCATATCATTTAATGTATTGGAGATGGCAATGCCTTTAAGGTCGCGTGAAATCAAAGAACGAACATTTGTCAAAAAAAATTCCCTTTTGCTCCATGAAAATTTCCCTTTCGGTATTTTGCCTAAAAACCCCCGGCAGTCAGAAATCTGCAGGGACAAATGGGTTCCAAAGGTTTATTTCCATGCAATTTAATGTATTCGAGATCACGACACCCTTAAAGTCAGCTCAAATCAGAAAATGAAGATTTGCCAAAAAAAAATTCCCTTTACTCCACGACAAATTCCCTTTTGATATGTTGCCTAAACACCTCCTGTAGCGGCAATTCTGTCGGGGCAAATGCATTCGAGTGGCTTTATTACCATATCATTTAATGTATCGGAGATGTCAACACCTTTAAAGTCACGTGAAATCAGAAAAAGAACATTTCTCAGAAAAAAATTCCATTTTGCTCCATGACAAATTCCTTTCCGGTATTTTGCCTAAAAACCCCCGGCAATTGGTAATCTGTAGGGACAAATGGATTCCAAAGGTTTATTTCCATGTGATTTAATGTATTGGAGATCACGACACCCTTAAAGTCAGCTGAAATCAGAAAACAAACATTTGCCAAAAAAATTCCCTTTAGCTTTACGAAAAATTCCCTTTCGATATTTCGCCTAAACACCTCTTGTAGCAGCAAATCTATCATGGCAGCCGTGTTCAAGTGGCTTTCTTACCATATCATTTAATGTATTTGAGATGGAAACACCTTTAAAGTCACGTGAAATCAGAAAACGAAGATTTGTCAGAAAAAATTCCCTTTTACTCCATGAAAAATTCCATTTCGGTATTTTGCCTAAAAGCCCCTGCAGCTTGGAAATCTGCCGGGACAAATGTGTTCCAAATGCTTTATTTCCATATCATTTAATGTATTCGAGATCACGACACCATTAAAGTTAGCTGAAATCAGAAAACGAATATTTGCCAGAAAAAATTCCCTTTACTCCACGAAAAATTCCCTTTCGATATTCTGCCTAAACAACTCCTGTAGTAGCAAATCTGTTGGGACAAACGTGTTCGAGTGGCTTTCTTACCATCTCATTTAATGTACTAGAGATGGAAACACCTTTAACGTCATGTGAAATCAGAAAACGAGCATTTGTCAAAAAAAATTCTCTTTTACTCCATGAAAAATTCCCCTTCAGTATTTTTCCTAAAAGCCCCCGGCAGTTGGAAATCTGTAGGGACAAATCTATTCCAAAGGTTTATTTCCATGCGATTTAATGTATTGGAGATCACAACACCCTTAAAGTCAGCTGAAATCAAAAAACAAAGATTTGCTAGAGAAAATTTCCTTTTGCTCCACGAAAAATTCATTTTCGATATTTTGCCTAAACACCTCCTGTAGCAGCAAATCTGTCGGGCCAAACGTGTTCGAGTGACTTTATTACCATATCATTTAATAAATTAGAGATGGCAACACCTTTAACGTCACGTGAAATCAGAAAACGAACATTTGTCAGAAAAAATTCCATTTCAGTATTTTTCCTAAAAGCCCCCGGCTATTGGAAATCTACAGAGACAAAAGGGTTCCAAAGGTTTATTTCCATGTAATTTAATGTATTGGAGATCACCACACCCTTAAAGTCAGCTGAAATCAGAAAACGAAGATTTGCCAAAAAATATTACCTTTGGCTCCACAAAAAATTCCATTTTGATATTTTGCCTAAACATCTCCTGTAGCAACAAATCTATCGGGGAAAACGTGTTCGAGTTTCTTTATTACCATATCATTTAATTTAGTTGAGATGGCAAAACCTTTAAAGTTACGTGAAATCAGAAAACAAACATTTGTCAGAAAAAATTCTCTTTTGCTCCATGAAAAATTCCCTTTCGGTATTTTACATAAAATCCCCCGGTAGTTGGAAATCTGCCGGGACAAATGTGTTCCAAAGGCTTTATTTCTGTAGGATTTAATGTATTGGAGATCATGACAGCCTTAAAGTCAGCTGAAATCAGAAAATGAATATTTGCCAGAAAAAAATTCCCTTTTGCTTCACGAAAAATTCCCTTTCGATATTTTGCCTAAACACCTCCTATAGTAGCAAATCTGTCGGGGCAAACGTGTTCGAGTGCATTTATTACAACATAATTTAATGTATTCGAGATGGCAACACCTTTAAAGTCACGAGGAATCAGAAAACGAACATTTGTCAGAAAAAATTCCCTTTTAGTCCATGAAAAATTCGCTTTCGATATTTTGCCTCAAAGCCCCTGGACAGTTGAAAATCTACCAGGACAAATGGGTTCCTAAGGCTTTATTTCTATACGATTTAATGTATTGGACATCATGACACCCTTAAAGTCAGTTGAAATCAGAAAACGAAGATTTGCCAGACAACATTCCCTTTTGCTCCACGAAAAATTCCCATTCGATATTTTTACATAAACACCTCCTGTAGCAGCAAATATGTTGGGGAAAATGTGTTCTTGTGGCTTTATTGCCATATCATTTAATGTATTGGAGATGGCAACACCTTTAAAGTCAGGTGAAATCAGAAAACGAACATTTGTCAGAAAAAATTCAATTTTTGCTCCACGAAAAATTCCATTTCGATATTTTGCCTAAACATCTCCTGTAGCAACAAATCTGTAGGGGCAAATGCATTCGAGTGGCTTTATTACCATATCATTAAATGAATTAGAGATGGCAACACCTTTAACGTCACTTGAAATCAAAAAACGAACATATGTCAAGAAAAATTCCCTTTTGCTCCATGAAAAATTCCCTTTCGGTATTTTGCCTAAATGCCCCCGGCAGTTAGAAATTTGCCGGGACAAATGGGTTCCAAAGGCTTTATTTCCGTACGATTTAATGTATTGGAGATCACAACACCCTTAAAGTCAGCTGAAATCAGAAAATGAAGATTTGCAAGAAAAAAAATCCCTTTTGCTCCAAAAAAATTCCATTTCGATAGTTTGCCTAAACACCTCCTGTAGCGGCAAATATGTCGGGGAAAACGTGTTCGAGTTGCTTTATTACCATATCATTTAATGTATTGAAGATAGCAACACCTTCAAAGTCAAGTGAAATCAGAAAACGAACCTTTGTCAGAAAAATTCCCTTTTGTTCCGTGAAAAATTCTCTTTCAGTATTTTGCCTAAAAGCCCCCGGCAATTGGAATTCTGTGTGACATCCCGAAATTTAGGCCTATTTCGAGTGTTGAATTTTCGAGGGTTTCCATATTTAATTAGTGGACGTCGTCTCATCGTCCGTCGAATTAGCAGCGAGCCCGAAATTTCGAAAAAAGGAAATTATCAGATGAAAAATCGGAGATTGGAAGAAAAAGAAAAAAAAATGATAATGATATTACTATTATTCTTTTTCTTCTCTCTCTCTCCTCTTTCTCCCTCCTTCACGTTTCCCCCTCCTTCGCACGCAATTTCCTCTCCCTCTCTTTTCTTCTCTCTCTCCCACTTTTCCACCCCCTCACCTACGCCAACCCTTCTGCTGTAATTTCCCCCTCAATTTCCCCTCTTCTACTCTATGGTTTCTCCCTTCTCTTTCCCCCTTCCTCCTCTCGACAACCCCCACTCCCACGTTCCTCTTCTTCTTCTCTTTTCCTCTTTAGTTTCTTTTCTGCTTTGCTTCCAAAACAGCAGCCAAGAAAACAGAGCAGTCCTCTGTTTCGGTTCTGCCAAATCTGGTGCAACAACCGGTCCGACTTGGCTGAGGAACCGACTTCTCAGCAGTAGGCCAAGAGCCTTGCCGGCCTGTGTAGGGCCATACTGAGGTGTCCTGGCATCTCCTGAAGTTGTGACCTAGTCACCATCGCCGGGAGTTCTTCAATACACAAATTGAGTAAGTTGTCTTCTAAAACTGGATTAGGGGCTGAGTACCTTATTTAGGAGTTCCTATGGATATGATAGAGGTAGATGATGTTATACATGGATGGATGTTGGTTAGAGATGTTAGGTTAGCCATAGAAAGCTTGGTTGTGGTTTAGAAGGCAAGACAACCACCATGGATGAAGATTCGACCAAGAACAGAAACTGGTTCTTGAAACAGTTTCCTGGACGTGCGCGTTTTGCCAATTTTGTAGACGACTGTGTGCTGAGATTTTGAAGAAAATTCCTTCTGAAGAAATTTTTTATACATCTTGAATAATAACATATATTTTTCTCAGAATTTTTGGAAATTAAAAAGATGACGATTTTAACTACGTCATCCTTAAAGCGGTAATTCGGACAGTTCTGTAAACCGTGACCTGTTATGATTCCGAGGGCTGTTACTGACCTTTAGAGGTCGAATTTACAATCGGTTTCTTCACAAAAGTTGTTCGTTACAACTTCTAGTTTAACATACTCGAATTTCAAATCAAATGGACCATATTTCGACCCAAAACAGAACTGATTTTGATGAGTTAGGCTCTCTGGAACTGGACCCGATTTTAGTGCTGGATTGAGTGAATTACTGGGCCGAATCCAGAAGGATCTGGGCCTTGGTGTCTCTATGAAAAATGTTTTTTTACATGTCCTTTAGCACGTGTTCAAGTTTGAGAAATTTTCGAACTCATATGAATTGGTTTCTGGTCTTGAACCCGAAAGTGTGCAATTGGGCAGTTTCTGCCAATTAGGATCTATATTAGTTTGGTGATGGTTCTTGATGTTTTGCTTGCTTTAATTAGTGTTTTGTAATAACTTGTGGACTTAATTTATTAGTTAATTAATTATGGAATTTCACTGTTCATGACGCACTGTTCACGAGTTACTATTCACGCGGCACTGTTCACGAAACACGGTTCACCCGAGAATGAAAAGTGGTCTAATTTCATGTGTATTGATTTTATAAAGTGAATGGATGTGCCAATGCATGGGCATTCGCACGAATTGGGTGATGTTTTGTGCAATTGTATGGTGATTGAAAACTATTGGTATTTAATTAGGAAATACCGGATGTCAGGTTCTGGACACCGAAAGTGTTTTTAAATACTATATCAAACTGTGGGATTTTAAAAGAGACGACACAAATTTTCTGGTTTGATCTGACCGTGTCCCCACACACGATTATTTTATCATGCATTTCTAATATGAAGAAAATAGGCCGGGATCACCATTTTAATTGAGGTATTTGATTGCAATGCACGGTGTCCTGGGCCGAAATTGAATGAATGCATGAATGATATGAGATGCCGTCACGAGCCTTTGGGGCCGGACGATGCTCCTTCGGGAATGCCCCAAGTCAATGGATGCCGGTCGCAGTGGATGCTGGGCCGATGCTCATTCGGGAATGCCCCACGTCAACGGATGCCGGTCGCAGTGAAGGCTAGACCGATGCTCCTACATGGAATGTCGTCTAGATGTAGACGTTGCCACGCTCGACGGTGCGAGGCGATGCCCGATTATGCCGGAAGACTGTTATCTGTGGAGTTGGCCATAACCAATGAATGGAAATTGTGAAACGCATGAATGATCAAAGATTGAGGGACCTGATTAAGAGACGGAACTGTATGGTGCGGTATGGGACGTACCATCACAGTTTAGTCTACTAATTGGGGCCCGTATGATTGTATTAATATGTACATTCCTAAGGATTCATTTGTGAGAATCGTGGCATCTTTGGTTCTAGTCATGCATGAGTTGAGCACACTATTTATGGCATGCACGCATGAACCGATAACGCATTTCATACATGCTTCTATTGTGCTAAGAACAAAGCCTTGAGGGGTGACCTGACTAGGATGGCGGTTCGTCCGCGCCAGTGCGGGGCCCAAAGAGGACAATACTAGGCTGGGATGAGGGATGGCGGTGCGTCCGCGCCTCTACCCCAGACAATGCGTTCGTGTGGTAATGGCCAGGTGAGATCGCTTGTAACGCGATTCGTATGTGATAAGGTGATTGATCGAGTGAGACGATGCTCGGTCATGTCGGAAGACTGTTATCTGTGCATTGAAATCATTTGTGACATATGAATGAGTGAAAGCGAGGGACCTAATTAGGAGACGGAACTATGTGGTGCGGTATGGGACGTGCAATAATAGTTTAGTCTGGTAATTGGGGGCCTGTGTAATTATGTTGACATTTATGTCCTTACATATGTACATGTTAAAGTATTCTGATGATATATGATCTCAATATCTTATGTATGATTTGATTGACACTAACATGCAGGAAAGTACTGGTATTAAGAAAGTGTGAGAAAGGTGATTGGATTGCATGTTGAGTGTACCATTCTCCTTATCTAGATTTAGGGGATTGACTTGCTGAGATGTGATCTCACCCCTTAGTGGGCTAACATTTTCAGGTCCCTAGTTGGAGGGTGGATAGGCAAGAGACAGAGGTCTACAGGCAGTGGAGTACGGATGCCTTGGTAGCTTCTGCCAGATAGTGACGAGTCTGCCGTCAAGGTTGGATGATGGGTGACAATTCACCCTAGAGAGGTCGAGAAGTATGATAGGGTAGTAGCGAACCCTGGTCTTGTAAATGGAAGCTTAGTGTGTAGGTAGCCGAACAGCTTCACTTTTTGTATTAGACCTTGGGGTGTTAAACTGGTCTGTATATAGGCATTATTGTATTGTAGGTGTGGTTTGTGAAAATATTATCCTATGTTTCTATCCCACTGTTATGTTGTATGGAGATTGTTTTACGTTTCCGCATACACAAAATAATGAATGGGTCGGCGACACTCCCTGGGATGTCGCAAGTTTATAGACCACAGAGGGTTGTGCATGTGCTCGAGGTTCGGGGCGTGACATTCTGCCGGTTCCAATGGGTTACAAAGGCTTTATTTCCATACGATTTAATGTATTGGAGATCATGATTCCCTTAAAGTCAACCCAAATCAGAAAATAAAGATTTGCCAGAAAAAATTCCCTTTTGCTCCATGAAATATTCCATTTCGATATTTTGCCTAAACACCTCCTGTTGCGGCAAATCTATCGGGGAAAACATGTTCGAGTTGCTTTATTACCATATCATTTAATGTATTGGAGATAGGGGTGTGCAACCGGACCGGGTCAACCCGGTTCTTGGATCGGCCACTCGGAAAACGGGGTTGGGAACCGCCGGTTGAAACCGGTTCGGGAACGGTTCCCAAAGTTCAGACCCCGTTTGAACCGGTCCGAGAACCGGTTCCGAGGGAATACCCACCCAGGAATTGGATTGACCGGACCGGTTCGGGAACCGGTTTGAGAACCGGTTTTTAAGGAGCCCAAAAGTCCAAAAGACAACCCTAATTCGTTTCTATCTTTACTCTCAGTTCTCACCTCCGACGATCCATCCGAGCGCTACGCCGCTGACGCTACTTCCGCTCGCCCACCATCGCCTTCCTCCCGCAACACCCGTAGCCGGGAACGCCCCCGGCAACACCGGCTTCGTCAACATCACCGACCTCCAGGGTGGCAAGGTGGGCTTCGGCGCCATCGCCCCCGGGTCCAAGCTCGACTCGTCGTACACCAAGTCGGTGAAGCAAATCCCCTACAACATCTTCGTCCTCCATATCAACGCCCCCATCCTGGTCCTAGCCATCCTCGCCACCCCGGCGCCGTCAGCCTCGGACATGAACGTGACGGCGCTGCTCAAGAAGGCCGGGTGCAAGACGTTCGCGGGCCTCCTCGTCTCGAGCAGTGTCATCAAGACGTACTAGTTGGCGCTGGACAAGGGCCTGACGGTGTTCGCGCCCGACGTGAGCTCGTGTCGCTCCTACTGTACCACACAGTGGTGGACTACACCCTGATCGGGTCCCTGAAGACGAGCAACGCCCCGATCAGCACCCTTGCCACGAACGACGCCGGGAAGTACAATTTCACCATGAAGACCGCTGGCGACTCCGTCGCGCTCAACACCGGGGTCGACTCCTCGCAGGTGGCCAGCACGGTGCTCGACTCCACCCCCGTCGCGATCTTCACCGTCGACAGCGTCCTCCTCCCCGCCGAGCTGTTCAGCAAGTCCCCATCCCCCGCACCGGCGCCGAAGCTGGTAAGCACGATTTTTACTCTTCATCGTGAGTTGCCGGCTAATTAGTTCTACTTACCCCATGATATGATCTGTATTGCTGAATTTGATCCCTTTTCTAGTTGATTGTTCTACTGAATTTAGTGGTTGGCTAATCTTCCAAGGTTTCATATGTTATTCCCTGCTTTGGACTGGTAGAAGTCTAGCATCTTAATTCGTAGAATCGCCCAAATGAAGTAGGTCCGTGAGGATCTTGATTTTCACGAGTCACTGTTTAAACTGAATGGTTGCTCGGGTCTGTGAGCACTGTGAATTCCTCTTTTATTTTATGAAAGTCTGGTTTTGAATCTCTCCAGTTGTTTGCTCTTTTGATTCGTTCTAGTTTGTTACCTGTTCACAATCCAATATCAAGGAAGGCGAAAAAAATTGATTTCTTTGCCATTATTGCCATGTCTTGTTTTGTCTTGAACCCATTTTGCTTCAGCTTGTTTACGTTGAATAGGTTATTCCACAAGGAGTATTATGTGAAGCTTGTAATTCTTGTTCGTGACAGAGATAATAGGAAACTTGTATTTCCACAACACTGAAGTTGAGTAAAAATGGAGTGATTTCTTATGTTAGACCATGAATTACATAGTGCCAGAAGATCAGCATTCTACATTTCCAATGCACACCTAATGAGAGATTTGATTTACTATGTTAGACCATGAATTACTTTATGTCTCCAAAGTTATGTTGAGAGATTTGATTTACTATGAAAACTAATCTATTTTTGTAGAATCCTAATGTTATATAATTTTTTTTTCAGTTTTCAGTCAATGGATCAAGACAAAGACATATCAATGGAAGTAGAGGGACATAATCAAATGAGTCCACTCATGGAATTGCCATTCCATGGAGCTGATGAAGTGGAATCTGCAACCATGGGTGCAACAAACAAGGTGAGGGTACCTAACTCTCATACTGCTTCGGGTAAAAAGCAAGCTAATCAATCAGATTGTTGGGATCATTTTTCGAGAATTATAGATGAGAAAACACATAAAACAGTTAAGGTGAAGTGCATTCATTGCGGGATGGATTATGTGTATAATGTTGATCATGGAACCTCTACTATGTGGAAGCACTTGAAAAAGTGCAAAAAGTATCCTCGTACAGATAAAAAGCAAATGTTGTTTGCATCACGTGACAAAGATGTGGTTGGCAAGGTTGGGGAAAATACTACTAGTGATAGTGTCTTAACGACATGGAAGTTTGATCAAGAACGCTGTAGGCATATGCTTACTCGAATGATTATTATTGATGAGCAGCCATATTCCATGGTTGAGCGTGTTGGTTTTCGCGATTTTGTTACTGAATTGCAACCTCTTTTCCATCATCTTTCATGATTTACAATGGCAAGAGATTGTATGAAATTATATCTAAGTGAAAGGACTTGTTTGAAAGCTTACTTTGGTAAGCTTAAATCTATGATTGCACTCACAACGGATATGTGGAGTTCCATTCAAAACTTGAACTATTTGTGTCTTACTACACATTATGTTGATGAAAATTGGTAGTTGCAAAAAAGAATAATCAATTTTGTGATGATGCATAGTCACAAGGGTAAGGAGATTGGTAAAATGGTGGGGAAATGCATTTATGATTGGGGAATAGAAAGGAAGGTGTCCACAATAACAGTGGATAATGCAAGTTCAAATGATGTGGCCGCTAGTTATTTGAAAGAAAAATTTTCAGCAGAAAGATTTTTGATTTTGGATGGCGATGCTTTACTTATGAGATGCACTGCTCATATACTTAACTTGATAGTAAGAGATGGATTGAATGAGGTGCGTGATTCTATTGCATGCATCCGAAACATAGTTAGGTATGTGAGGAGTTCTTCGGCGAGAGCTAAGACATTCAAAGCTTGCATTGAGAGTGAGAGGATTGCATACAAGGGTTCAGTCTGTCTTGATGTTGCCACTAGATGGAACTCCACTTACATAATGTTAGACACCGCCATAAAGTTCAAGAAAGCTTTTAAAAGAATGGAAGATAAAGATTTATTTTTCTTAAGGGAAATTGACAATGATGCTCCTGAAGATGAAGATTGGGAAAATGCCATCATTCTTTCTAAATTTCTGAGACGGTTTTATGATACAACCAAAAGGATGTCGGGTAGTTCATATATTACTTCCAATGGTTATTTTGAGGAGATAGCTAAGTTGTACAAGTATTTGAATAATGCGGCGAATTCTTTAGACCCAAAGCTTCAAGCTATAGATTTAAAAATGAAAGAGAAGTTTGACAAGTATTATGGGAGTTTAGATAAAGTTAATATGATGGCATTGATTGCGGTTGCATTGGATCCTACAAAGACGTTGAATTATGTAAAGTTCTATTTTGAACAAATCTATGATGATGAAGCAAAAATTGATGAGATGCATGATAAAGTGAAGGTCGCCTTGGAGAATTTGTATAAATCTTATGAGCGATCTTTTGTTGGCTCTTCTAGTAAAGAAAAATTTGGTGATTCAAGTGTAAGTAACAGTAGTAGTGCTTCCAATGTTGATATTGATGACAATGATTGTGAAATCGATGCTTGGCACAAAAGCTTTCTCCATGCGAAGAAAAAAGTGTTGGATGAAAACAAATCTGAGCTTGATCGGTATCTTGAAGCTGAAAGTGAAGATATCCTTAATATTGATCTTTTGATGTGATGGAAGAGTACTGGATCAAAGTATAAAATCTTATCTTTGATGGCTCGAGATGTTTTGTCTATTCCCATGACTACCGTCACTTCAAAGTCGGTTTTTAGTACATCGGGACGTGTACTTGATGGCTTTCGAAGTTCTTTGACTCCTAGAGTGGTGGAAGGTTTAATTTGTACTCAAGATTGGTTGAGAGCTGCTCGCGTGCCAATTAATGTTGAAGAGTGCATCGAGAATGCGGAAAAGTTTGAGGCGGGTAAGTTATATATATTTCTTTCTATCTTGTAATTCATCCGCATAACTATCTATTAAGTGAATGCCTTATTTAATCTCTTTTTTTTTTTTATATAGATTTGGATTGTCTTACCAAGGACATTATCATTGGAAAATAAACTTCATTTTGTGGAAACTCTGATTTTGTGGTAAGTAAATAGACTTTATTAAATCATAACTTTTGCATGTCTCTAGAGTATGGTTTCTTGTTGATTTTTCTTTATATATGAATTTTAGGTTTTTGTCAGAGATTTTGTACCACGTGGAACGCAAGGCCGAAGAAGGAGAGGAAGATCGAGCGCATCAAGGACCAATAATGAAAAGCTTTGATATCAGTCTTTGATTGAACCAGCTGCCAGCAGTGTGTTGCACCTGTCATTTGGTGTGCCTCTGTCAAGGGGCTGTACAGATAGGGAGCCAGGGGACATGTATGCTTAGGCTTACTTAAACCTCACACAAATGGTCTTTGATTTTAAGTCCGTATGCAGAACTTGGTGCAGCATATGAGATTACTTGGTATTTAGGTTCTTGGGGATCTCTAATCATGTTTTGACTGTATAACTTGGTTTCACCTATCTTTCCATGCTTGTCTTTGTTTGTGTTGTACTGTCCTTTTTGTATCTTTAAGGAAAATTCTCCTTCCATGCTTGGAAGGTATTTATTGCAGGTCAGTTGACATCTCTTACCCCCAATGGCATGGAGGAGAATTTCCTTTGATTTGGGGGCACAAGAAATGGCGAGAGAATTTGAATATATGGTTTTCAGTGAAAATGGGGAACCTGTGCTTACATACCATAGTGTGTCCGGGAAGAATATGTTGTGGTGTAGCACATTAGTTAAGAGTGACCTGCATGGTTATGGTCGAACTTCAGTGTCAAACTTATGACAGAGTTTGAGCTTGGAAGTAACAAGTACCTCTACCACTTGTTCTGCTCTCAAAACTAGTTGCTCAGCACCGTGCCTCTATCTGCTTTCTGTTGAATACTCTTTCGTTCCTTCTCACAAAACAGAACCTATCAAGAAAGCTTTTCTGGAAAACAGATACAGCTGATGTAACTAACTTGTATCATTATAAGCTATTCAAATAGACATCCTGATCGAGCTTGCTCACATAAGTGCAAAAAGTATAGTGATTAACACCTCTTTCAGGGTAGGGTGGAAAAAAGAAAGAGAAACTTCTTCTTCATGAGTTAAATTAGTCACCTAAGCTGTAGGGGATGCTGTGTAATCTTTCTTTTTGTAATTTAAGCTTTCTTTTGGTCCTAATCATGATATCTGCTTGGTACTTATGGTGGAATCTTGTTTCTCACGGTTGTGTCAATATTAGCTGCATTGGGCTTCTTGCTTTATGGAGGAAGGTAATTATTAGAAGTTAACGTGCTGGTTTACTACTCAGAGCATCTGGAAATTTTATGTTCTGCTTACTCTGTGTGGTTTGATTTTCTCCTTGTGATCGTGTGGTTGTCAAATAATTCCAGGTTGTTTTTCATGCTGAGGCGCTTTCCTATTGAATCTAAAGGAAGAAGGAAGAAGCTCCATGAGGTGCTTTTCCTTTCATTTTAAATCAGAACTTAATCCTGCCACTTCTTTCTGCTTCTTGCCTTTGTTTAAGAGACATATTTTAATTATTGTGCACATCTGTAATGATTACTTTGGAGTTAAAGTGAAAATATGAACTGTATTGCTGGTGGTGGTGCTTGGTGCTGTCACTAATATCTTTGTTAGTAACTGGATATTTTTGGGATCAGGCTGTAGTTGTTTGTAAGTGAAGTTCTCTGTTCTATCAATTCTCACGAGCACTAGGACATCTTCCTTTTTTTTCCTTTTTCCCTTTTTCTTGGTTCTGGTGAAAGTTTCTTCATTTGACTGGATACATATCCAATTTATCCAACTTTCAAGTAGGTCTTGGTACTTTTATATTGGGTGTTTATGATATGACTTATGAAAGTTTTCAAGGATCATCCACCCTGCCAAATGCTATTGTATTGGATGTGTATGCGAAAAGCCAAACCAAATGTTGCTTTTGGATTGATTTTCTTGACTACCTGAAATGGGGTGTGCACCTTTTTGGCAGGTTGGATCTGTCACAGCTATATGCTTCACCGCTTCCTTATCAGAAGTTTTGTGGTAAGCACCTACTTCCCTCTTTTCCCTCTTTAGTCTCTTCCAGATATGCAAAGTTTGTACTTGAGTTTACAACTTTCCAGAAAGGATAGTCTCATTTTTTCGTGCTTTTACTATATCAACTTCAGGCTGTTATTCGAAACACCTATTATAGATATGTTGCCATGGGAAATTTGTTTGAAGCATGTGATCCTCAAGCTTGAGTCCTTGTCTTCTTTTTTGGGTCCTAGTTCTCATTGTTCTTCTACATCATTTAACACTTGGGACTTAACCAGGTACAATGTATTGGTGAATCATTGTCCATTTATGTCTATGGCATACGTAGCTTGTCTATGATAGCAGTTTCTCACCTAAATTACTCCCTGCCTTTGCTTAAAAGAAGTATCAGTAAAGGACTATGAAGAGGAGTAGGAAGGCCAAAGTTGTTTTCTAGACTTCATTGGTGAAATAAAACTAAGACACTCTTGTTCAAACAAAATTTGAAGAATCAAGATAGAGTAGTCTGCAAATGTTGTTGAGAGTGAAGAGAAACCCAATATCTAGAGGTTATTGAAGTTCCTACTTCAATGATTGGCCTCTGTTATGGAATCGTTTTCTCTCAAGCCCCCTGCTTAAGGATGCTATCTTCTAAATGCAAATCCGGTGACCATTGACTTCCTTTACTTTGACATGATTTGTTACTGTCCTTGGAAAACCAAGTGAGAGTTCTTTGCTTGTATCAAGGATTTAATTTTTTCAGTAGCAGGTAGGCATTTAGTGTCTTCTAGCTAATACCTCTTGCTGAAGAGATGTGGTCCTGCTGTTTGAGCAAAACTCATTGTGCGCGTGTTGAGCTGCAACTGAAAATGCTTTTAAGGGGAGGAGAAATAAGATCCTGTACATTCATCATCATTATATCGATCTAGTCGGGGTTGCGGTTGTTTCAAGAGCCCTGAATTTGCTTCCACTATGCAGGTCCTTTTATCTGCATTCGATTCGATGCATCCCTCGACGTTTTGAATCACCCGATTCTAAATTTGATATATTACCTGGTACTTTCTTATCCCACTTCATTCTTGGGTTCGTTAATTTGCTCCATAACTGATTGTTTATATCCTTCAAATGTCTGTTGCTCAAATAACAGCTGGTTGAGATCCTACCTTCAGCTTTAATCCTCTTTATCTTACGGAAGTTGCCTCCCAAGAGGATATTGGCTCAATACCATCCAATCCGCTAGTCAGAGTCAATCCTTTTTTTGGTAGATAGTTATTCTTTTGTCCTCTTGAAGATGGGATTTTCATGGTTCGACAGCTAGAGTTACCAAAGTTGAGTAATGGGAAGCGGAGCCACGAGGGAAAAAAGAAAAAAAAAATTCCAGATGTATCATCATTCTGGAATGGCTCACAATGCCGGCAATTCTTTTTCATTTATATTGTTGTAATTTATCGTAGGTGAGGTACCTTTCATTTACTTCTCGTTCTCCTTTTTTCAAATCCACTTTCTTTTGAGCGGGGTTCGAGGGGCACACAACAGGGGCTACATGCTTGTATAATAAATCATGTGCAGATATTGGTCGGGCATTTGGAGAAAGAAAGAGTCAATGCGATTTCAGACATCGGTCCTCATGCTTCTCTAAGGTTAATATAAAGATACAGCAATTTTTATGCAAAACAGGTTCCAATATAAACAGGGTTAACCCTGTTCCCGGACCGGAAAAACAGGGTGGGTCGAGAACAAGGTCTAATGCAAACAAGGTCGGGAACAGGGTCCAAAAAAAGAGAACCGGTTATAATAGGGTCAAGTACGGGGGTCCAAGTCTAGACCCTACCCACCCTGGACCCAATCACCCCTAATTGGAGATGGCAACACCTTTAAAGTCAGGTGAAATCAAAAAATGAACCTTTGTTAGAAAAAATTCCCTTTTGCTCCGTGAAAAATTCTCTCTCAGTATTTTGCCTAGCCCCCGACTGTTGGAATTCTGCCGATTCCAATGGGTTACAAACGCTTTATTTCCGTACAATTTAATGTATTGGAGATCACAACACCCTTAAAGTCAGCTAAAATCAAAAAACAAAGATTTGCCAAAAAATATTCCCTTTTGCTCCACGAAAAATTCCATTTCGATATTTTGCCTAAACACCTCCTATAGCGGCAAATCTATCGGGGAAAACATGTTTGAGTTGCTTTATTACTGTATCATTTAATGTATTGGAGATAGCAACACCTTTAAAGTCAAGTGAAATAAGAAAACGAACCTTTGTCAGAAAAAATAGCCTTTTGTTCCTTGAAAAATTCTCTATCAGTATTTTGCCTAAAAGCCCTCAACAGTTGGAATTCTGCCGGTTTCAACGGGTTACAAAGGCTTTATTTCCATATGATTTATTGTATTGGAGATCACGACACCCTTAAAGTCAGCTAAAATCAAAAAACGAAGATTTGCCAAAAACAAATTCCCTTTTGCTCTACAAAAATTCCATTTCAACATTATTCCTAAACACCTCCTGTAGCAGCAAATCTGTCGGGGCAAACCTGTTCGAGTGGCTTTATTACCATATCATTTAATGTATTGGAGATAGCAACACCTTTAACGTCACGTGAAATCACAAAACGAACATTTGTTAGAAAAAATTCCCTTTTGCTCCAAGAAAAACTCCCTTTCGGTATTTTGCCTAAAAGACCCCGGCAATTGGAAATCTATCGTGAAAAATGGGTTCCAAAGGCTTTATTTCTATAAGATTTAATGTATAAAAGTTCACGACACCCTTAAAGTCAGCTAAAATCAGAAAACGAAGATTTGCCAGAAAAAAAAAAAATCCCTTTTGCTCCACGAAAAATTCCATTTCGATAGTTTGCCTAAACACCTCCTGTAGCGACAAACCTATCGGGAAAACATGTTTGAGTCGCTTTATTACCATATCATTCAATGTATTGGAGATGGCAACACCTTTAAAGTCAGGTGAAACCAGAAAACGAAAATTTGTCATAAAAAATTCCCTTTTGCTCCGTGAAATATTCTCTTTCAGTATTTTGCGTAAAAGCCCCCGGCAGTTGGAATTCTGCCAGTTCCAATGGGCTACAAAGGCTTTATTTCCATACGATTTAATGTACTGGAGATCACGACACCCTTAAAGTCAGTTGAAATCAGAAAATGAAGATTTTCCAGAAAAGATTCCCTTTTGCTCCACGAAAAATTCCCTTTCGATATTTTGCCTAAACACCTCCTGTAGCAGCAAATCTGTCGGGGCAAACTTGTTCGAGTGGCTTTATTATCATATCATTTAATGTATTGGAGATGGCAACACCTTTAACATCACGTGAAATCAGAAAACGAATATTTGTCAGAAAAAATTCCCTTTTGCTCCATGAAAAATTCAATTTCGGTATTTTGCCTAAAAGCCCCCGACAGTTGGAAATATGCCGAAACAAATGGGTTCCAAAGGCTTTATTTCCGTATGATTTAATGTATTCGAGATCATGACACCCTTAAAGTCAGCTAAAATTAGAAAACGATGATTTGCCCAAAAAAAATCCCTTTTGCTCCATGAAAAAATCCATTTCAACAGTTTGCCTAAACACCTCCTATAACGGCAAATCTGTTGGGGAAAACGTGTTCGAGTTTCTTTATTACCATATCATTTAATGTATTGGAGATGACAACACCTTTAAAGTCAGGTGAAATCAGAAAACAAACCTTTGTCAAAAAAAAATCCTTTTTGCTCCGTGAAAAATTCTTTTCAGTATTTTGCCTAAAAGCCCCCGGCAGTTGGAATTCTGCCGATTCCAATGGGTTACAAAGGCTTTATTTCCATACGATTTAATGTATTGGAAATTGCGACCCCCTTAAAGTCAACTGAAATCAGAAAACGAAAATTTGCCAGAAAAATTTCCTTTTGCTCCATGAAAAATTCCATTTTGATATTTTTTTCCTAAACACCTCCTATAGCAGCAAATTTGTCAAGGAAAACCTGTTTGAGTGGCTTTATTACCATATCATTTAATGTATTGGAGATGGCAACACCTTTAACGTCACGTGAAATCAAAAAACAAATGTTTGTCAGAAAATATTCCCTTTTGGTATTTTGCCTAAAAGCCCCCAGCAGTTGGAAATCTGCCGGGAAAAATGAGTTCCAAAGGCTTTATTTTCATACGATTTAATGTATTGGAGATCACGACACCCTTAAAGTTAGTTAAAATCAAAAAATGAAGATTTGCCAGAAAAATTTCCGTTTTGCTCCACAAAAAATTCCAATTTGATAGTTTGCCTAAACACCTCCTGTAGTGGCAAATTTGTCGAGGAAAACATGTTCGAGTTGCTTTATTACCATATCAGTTATTGTATTGGAGATGGCAACACCTTTAGAGTCAAGTGAAATCTGAAAACGAACCTTTGTCAGAAAAAATTCCTTTTTGCTCAGTGAAAAATTCTCTTTCAGTATTTTGCCTAAAAGCCCCCTGCAATTGGAATTCCGCTGGTTCCAATGGGCTACAAAGGCTTTATTTCCATAAGATTTAATGTATTGGAGATCACGACACCCTTAAAGTCAGTTGAAATCAGAAAACGAAGATTTGCCAGAAAAAATTCCCTTTTGTTCCACGAAAAATTCCCTTTCGATATTTTGCCTAAACACCTCCTGTAGCAGCAAATCTATTGGGGCAAACGCATCCGAGTGGCTTTATTATTGTATCATTTAATGTATTGGAGATGTCAACACCTTTAAAGTCACGTGAAATCAAAAAAAGAGTATTTGTCAAAAAAAATTCCCTTTTGCTCCATGACAAATTCCCCTTCGGTATTTTGCCTAAAAACCCCCTGCCTTTGGTAATCTAAAGGGACAAATGGGTTCAAGAGGTTTATTTCCGTTCAATTTAATGTATTGGAGATCACGATACCCTTAAAGCCAGCTGAAATCAAAAAACGAATATTTGCCAAAAAACATCCCCTTATACTCCGTGAAAAATTCATTTTCGATATTTTGCCTAAACACCTCCTATAACAGCAAATCTATCGGGGCAAACGTGTTCAAGTGGCTTTATTACCATATCATTTAATGTATTGGAGATGGCAACACCTTTAAAGTCACGTGAAATCAGAAAATGAACATTTGTCAGAAAAAATTCCCTTTCGCTCCATGAAAAATTCCCTTTCGGGATTTTGCCTAAAAACCCCCGGCAGTTGGAAATCTGCAGGGACAAATGGGTTCCAAAGGTTTATTTCATTGCGATTTAATGTTTTGGAGATCATGACACCCTTAAAGTCAGCTGAAATCAGAAAACAAAGATTTGCCAGAAAAAATTCTCTTTTGCTCCACGAAAATTCCATTTCAATATTTTGCCTAAACACCTCCTATAGTAGCAAATCTATCGAGGCAAACTTGTTCAAGTGGCTTTATTACCATATCATTTAATGTATAGGAGATGGCAACACCTTTAACGTCATGTGAAATCAGAAAACGAACATTTGTCAGAAAAAAATTCTCTTTTTGCTCCATGAAAATTCCTTTTTGGTATTTTTCCTAAACCCACGGCAGTTGGAAATCTGCTGAGACAAATGGCTTCGAAAAGCTTTATTTTCATACGATTTAATGTGTTGGAGATCATCACAGCTTTAAAGTCAGTTGAAATCAGAAAACGAATATTTGCCGGAAAAAAAAAAATCATTTTTGCTCCACGAAAAATTCTCTTTCGATATTTTGCCTTAATACCTCTTGTAGCAACAACTTTGTCAGGGAAAACGTGTTCGAGTGGCTTTATTACCATATCATTTAATGTATTGGAGATGGCAACACCTCTACAAGTCATGAGAAATCAGAAAACGAACATTTGTCAGAAAAAAATTCCCTTTCAGTATTTTGCCGAAAAACCCCCAGCTTGGAAATTTGCGGGGACAAATGAGTTCCAAAGGCTTTATTTCCGTATGATTTAACGTATTTGAGGTCTTGACACCCTTAAGGTCAGCTGAAATCAGAAAACAAAGATTTGCCAAACAAAATTCCCTTTTGCTCCATGAAAAATTCTCTTTCGATATTTTGCCTAAAACCCCTAGCAATTTGAAATCTGCAGGAACAAATGGGTTCTAAAAGCTTTATTTCCATACGGTTTAATATATTGGATATCACAACACCCTTAAAGACAAGTGAAATCAGAAAACGAAAATTTGCCAGAAATAATTCCCTTTTGCTCCACGAAAAATTCCCTTTCGGTATTTTGCCTAAAAACTCTTGGCAGTTGGAGATCTGCAGGGTCAAATGGGTTCAAAAGGCTTTATTTCCATACAATTTAATGTATTGGAGATCACAACACCCTTATAGTCAGGTGAAATCAGAAAACGAAAATTTGCCAGAAAAAATTCTCTTTCGCCTCATGAAAAATTCCCTTTCGATATTTTGTCTAAAAACCCCAGCAATTGGAAATCTGCAGGAACAAATGGGTTCAAAAAGCTTTATTTCCATACGATTTAATGTATTGAATATCACAACACCATTAAATTCAGGTGAAATCATAAAATGAAGATTTGGCAGAAAAAATTTATTTTTGCTCCACAAAAAATTCCCTTTCGGTATTTTTCATAAACTCCTCCTATAATAGCAAATTTATCGGGGCAAATGTGTTCAAGTAGCTTTATTACCATATCATTTAATGTATTGGACAATGCAATAACTTTAAAGTCACGTGAAATCAGAAAATGAACCTTTGCCAAAAAAAAACTCCTTTTTGCTCGATGAAAATTTCCCTTTTGATATTTTTCCTAAAAAGCCCCGACAATTGGAAATCTGCAGGAACAAATGGGTTCAAAAAAGGCTTTATTTCCATACGATTTAATGTATTGAACACTCTTAAAGTCAGCTGAAATCAGAAAACAGAGATTCACTAAAAACAATTCCCTTTTGCTCCACGAAAAATTCTCTTTCAATTTTTTGCCTAAACACCTCCTGTAGTAGCAAATCTATCGAGGTAAATGTGTTCAAGTAGCTTTATTACCATATCATTTAATGCATTGGAGATTGCAACACCTTTAAAGTCACGTGAAATCAGAAAACGAACCTTTGCCAGAAAAATTCCTTTTTGCTCCATGAAAAATTCTCTTTCGATATTTTGCCTAAAAAGCCCCGGCAGTTGGAAATCTGCGAGGACAAATTGGTTCAAAAAGCTCTATTTCCGTACGATTTAATATATTGGAGATCACAATACCCTTAAAGTCAGATGAAATTAGAAAATGAAGATTTGCCAGAAAAAAATCCATTTTCCTCTATGAAAAATTCCCTTTCGGTATTTTGCCTAAACACCTCCTGTAGTAGCAAATCTATCAGGGCAAATGGGTTCAAAAAGCTTTATTACCATATCATTTAATGTATTAGAGATTGCAACACCTTTAAAGTCACGTAAAATCAAAAAGCGAACCTTTGCTAGAAAAAATTCTCTTTTGCTGCTTGAAAAATTCACTTTCGATATTTTGCCTAAAAACCCCCGGTAGTTGGAAATCTGCAGGGACAAATGGGTTCGAAAAGCTTTATTTATGTACGATTTAATGTATTGGAGATCACAACACCCTTAAAATCAGATAAAATTAGAAAATGAAGATTTGCCAGAAATAATTCCCTTTTACTCCACGAAAAATTCCCTTTCGGTATTTTCCCTAAACACCTCCTGTAGTAGCAAATCTATCGAGGTAAATGTGTTTGAGTAGCTTTATTACCATATCATTTAATATATTAGAGATTGGAACACCTTTAAAATCACGTGAAATCAGAAAACGATCATTTGCTAGAAAAAATTCCCTTTTGCCCCATGAAAAATTCCCTTTCGATATTTTGCCTAAAAACCCCCAGCGGTTGAAAATCTGTAGGAACAAATGGGTTCAAAAAGATTTATTTCCATACGATTTAATGTATTGGAGATCAAAACACCCTTAAAGTCAGGTGATATCAGAAAACGGAGATTTGCTAGAAAAAATTCCCTTTTGATCCACGAAAAATTCCCTTTTGGTATTTTGCCTAAACACCTCCTGTAATAACAAATCTATCGGGGCAAATGTGTTCAAGTAGCTTTATTACCATATCATTTAATGTATTGGAGATTGCAACCCTTAAAGTAACGTGAAATCAGAAAATGAAGATTTGCCAGAAAAAATTCCCTTTTACTCCATCAAAAATTCCCTTTCGATATTTTGCCTAAAAACCTCCTGTAGTAGCAAATCTATCGGGGCAAATGTGGTCAAATAGCTTTGTTACCATATCATTTATTATATTGGAGATTGCAACACCCTTAAAGTCACGTGAAATCGGAAAACAAAGATTTATCAGAAAAAATTCCCTTTCGATATTTTGCCTCAAAACCTCCTATAGTAGCAAATCTATCAAAGCAAATGTGTTCAAGTAGCTTTGTTACCATATCATTTAATGTATTGGAGATTGCAACACCCTTAAAGTCACGTGAAATCGGAAAATGAAGATTTGTCAGAAAAAATTCCCTTTTGCTCCATGAAATATTCCATTTTGATATTTTGCCTAAAAACCTCCTATTGTAGCAAATCTACCGGGGCAAATGTGTTCAAGTAGCCTTGTTACCATATCATTTAATGTATTGGAGATTGCAACACCCTTAAAGTCAAGTGAAATCAGAAAACGAAGATTTGTCAAAAAAAATTACCTTTTGCTCCATGAAAAATTCCCTTTCAATATTTTGCCTGAAAACCTCAGACAGTTGAAAATCTGCAAGGACAAATGAGTTCAAAAGGCCTTATTTCCATATGATTTAATGTATTGGAGATTACAACACCCTTAAAATCAGGTGAAATCGGAAAATAAAGATTTCCCATAAAAAATTCCCTTTTACTCCATGAAAAATTCCCCTTTGATATTTTGCCTAAAAATCTCCTGTAGTAGCAAATCTATTGGGGAAAATGTGTTCACGTAGCTTTGTTACCATATCATTTAATGTATTGGAGATTGCAACACCCTTAAAGTAACGTAAAATCGAAAAATGAAGATTTGCAAAAACAAATTTCCTTTTGCTCCATGAAAATTCCCTTTTGATATTTTGTCTAAAAATCTTCGACGGTTGGAAATCTGCAAAGACAAATGGGTTCAAAAAGCCTTATTTCCATATAATTTAATGTATTGAAGATCACAACACCTTTAAAGTCAGGTGAAATTGGAAAATGGAGATTTGTTAGAAAAAATTCCCTTTTGCTCCATGCAAAATTCCCTTTCGATATTTTGCCTGAAAACCTCCGACAGTTGAAAATCTACAGGAGCAAATGGGTTCAAAAAGCCTTATTTCCATTTTATTTAATGTATTGGAGAATGCAACACCCTTTGTGACATCCCGAAATTCGACCCCGTTTCGACAAAGTGAAATGGGCCTTTCGTCGACGTGCCTACGGTCCTTTTTCTCTGAGCTGATCACTCACAAGTTAACCAACCCATTAAGTGAAGCCGTTAAAGGATGTATCCGCGGTGAAAATCCCTAAAAGCTACTTAATTTGTTGGATTGGACTAAAATCGCGTCGATTGATTTTAACCGCGAAATTGAACTCGATTTCGGGAATTGAATATTAAGCGTGTCATAATTCTTTTTTTTTAAGACATTGTCTCATCGTTCGCCAATTTATTGATGAGTCCGAAATTTCGAGAAAGAAATTATCAGAAGGAAAATCGAAGACCGGAAGAAAATAAAAAGAGAAAAGGAAAATAATTGGAATAATGGAAATAGTAAAATTGTTTTACTATTTAATTATTTTTATTTTTATTTTTATTTTTATTTTTCTTCCCTTTCTTTCTTTCTTTTTCTCTCTCTCTCTCTCTCTCTTTTTCTCTCTCCTCTCCCCTCCCCCTTTTCGTGCGGATGCCCCCCCAACCGAATACCCGCCAAAGCCAAATTCATTTTGGTTTCCTCTTCTCTCTCACCTTTTTACTTTTGTTTTTCGACTAGTCAATGTTAATCCCTTTCTTCTCTCTCTCCCCCTCTTTCCCCTCACCCCACGTGAACCGAAAGCCCCCTCCCTCTCTTCTTCTTCTTCTTCTTTCTTCTTGGTGAAAAGAAAACAAAAACCAGAAGAAGAAGCTCGCCGGACAACAGCTCGCCGAAGCCCGCGCGCCGCCCGTCGCCGCCGTTCCGCCGCCCTCGCACCGCCGCCCGCACACCCGAGTGCACCGCGCGCTCCGCCACCGCCCTCCTCGCGCCCCGGGCGTCCTCCTCCGCACGAACCAGCTGCTGCCCAGCCCCGTTCAGCCCTCGTCCGGCCACCTCTGGCCACCGTTCGAAACCGTCGGACCTCCACCGACCCTCCCCCGTGCCGTGCCATCCTTGTGGTAGTGTTTTATGGTTGTTTTGTGACTTTTTGCAGCCATCACAGCCCCCTCATGGACTGGGTTTACAGCCGCTTCCGAGGTCGGTTTGGGCCGTTTCCGGGCCTCGGAGTTGCACCATGCTTTGAGAGGAATCGATCCCCGCGCCGAGCCCGTCGATTTGATACCGGTTGCGCGCAATTCCGGTGAGTAACCTCACTAATCCTTGCTTAGTGGGTTAATTATACTTAATTGGTTGTTTAGTTTATTTAATTAAGCTTAGGTGATTTGATTAGGGCTTTTTAGTTGATTATGTTGTAAATTAGTCAAATTGAATGTGTAATTAGCAAGTAGACATGGTCTACTATTTATTGAGGGTAGCCCGGGAATTTTCCGACCCTTTATCGGGCTTCAATTTGATATTTCGGCCTAAGTGGAATTTTTGGCATTTAAATATTATTTTCGAAATTAAATTAAATAATTATTTATTTTCCGAAAATTCAACTATGATACCCAGCGACCGGAATATTATGCTGATGACAGTGGTGAAGTTCCCATTTATTTAATCTATGCTTTATTTTGAAATAAATTGAATTTTTAATATTTATTATTTAATTTTCGAAATTAATTATTTATTTATTTATTTTTCGGAAATTAAGGCGGAGATGGCCGACGACCGAAATCTCGTGCTGATTGTCGTGGCGCAGTCCGTTTATTTATTTGAGCTCTACGTTGCTTGGAATTAATTAAATTGTGTTATTTTAGGGATTTACCCTAAATTGATTGGAATTGGTTGAGATTGAATTATTGATTGGAAAATGGCCATGTATGTTTATTCAGCATTCTTATGTTTTGTTGGGTTGTAAAGTGTGCGGAATGGTGAGAGTGAATCAGAAGTACTTTGGGTTTGAACCGATCGACACGGTGTATGGGCTACGTGGTTCGGTGATCAAGGATATCACTGGCGAAAACGGCGCCTTAAAGAACGCACGTATCGGTCTAGTACTCATATCATTATAGGCATGTATGGTTCGGTGATTAAGGACATCACTGGCGAAAACGGCGCCTTGAAGAACGCATACACTTGTCTATTAAACACATTATCATAGGCATGTGTGGTTCGGTGATTAAGGACATCATTGGCGAAAACGGCGCCTTAAAGAACGCACACAATTGTCTAGTGAGTACATGGTTATAGGCATGCGTGGTTCGGTGATGTGGGATATCACTGGCGAAAACGGCGCCTTAAAGAACGCACGCAATTGTCTAGTGGATAAGTCACCTTGGCGAACTTGACGCCCGAGAGCATTGATGTGGCTCTGTGACCGAGTACCCTATGGGAGGTTTTATGGTGTGGAGTCAATGACCTAAAATGGTCCGTCTGACATGTAATCGACTAGTTCGATTAACTGATGATTTGATTGATTGTCCGTTGTGAATTATGAAACGTTGTATATAACCTTGAATTGCAGGTTGGATCTGAGGCCAAGGGAAGTCCTCTGACTCGTGCTGTGTTTAGGCAACCGAGTAGTGTATTGACTCCCTAATTGAGTCTTAGTGGGGTAGAACTCGCTGAGACGTAGTCTCATCCCGGTTGTGGGATAATATTTCAGGCCCCTAGAATGGCAGCACCTTCACCTCCTCGTCCTCGCATGCATTATGGCATTCCAGAGCAGATCTCGGAGCTAGAGACCCATTTTCACATCCACCCCCACCCGGAAGGGTTAGAGTACGCATCTTTGTTCCGCCGACCGTCCTGGTTGACGTAGGGGTAGAAGCCCTGAGGCCCCACAGATATAGATCATGGTATCGGGAATATTTTGATGGACGTAGAGAGGGTCCCATACCAGAAAGTGAGGTGCCTTTCAACATATTGGAGGATGCGCTTGGAGAAGGAACCGCCGATCACCTGGATGGATCGATAGTGGATCTGAGAGCCCCGAATTAGGAGGCCGAAGCTTTTACTCCCGTACCTTCGATCGAGGCGAATAATGAGCCTGAAGATATTGGTGGAATGGCACAACAGGAGGTGGATGGACCAGAGGAGGGCGAAGCTTGGGGAGCAGCTGATGAGATACCTGAAGATGAGCCGGCATATGAAGCCGAAGAAGAGGATGAAGAGGAGGAAGAAGGAGAAGAGGAGGAGGATCCGAATGATCCGGAGTATGACCCGGATGAGGATTGAATCTCATCCTCTTTTGTGAATCCGGTTTTAGTGTGAATAGAGTGAATCAGGAGTTTGACAAGGGTTGTGAATTGTACTGTTTTGTATTGTATATAAAAGTTTGGTTATAAGCTTCAATGTGAAAATTATGGCCCTGCTTTTCTATCCCATTGTTTTATTGTCTGGGGATTTTCTTTATACTTCCGCTTGCGCATATTAAATGAACAGGGTCGGCGATGCGTCCTGGGACGTCGCTATTAATCGACCAGGTGAGGGATGGGCACGCGTCGAGGGATCGGGCGTGACACCGTTAAAGTCACGTGAAATTGGAAAATGAAGATTTGTCAAAAAAAAAATTCCCTTTGCTCCATGAAAAATTCCCTTTTTCGATATTTTGCCTAAAACCTCCGACGGTTGGAAATCTATAGGGACAAATGGGTCAAAAAGCCTTATTTTCATATTATTTAATGTATTGGAGATTGCAACACCATAAAAGTCACGTGAAATCGGAAAACGAGGATTTGCCAAAAAAAAATCCCCTTTGCTCCATGAAAATTCCCTTTCAATATTTTGCCTAATAACCTCCTGTAGTAGCAAATCTACCGGGGCAAAAGTGTTCAAGTATCTTTGTTACCATATCATTTAATGTATTGGAGATTGCAACACCCTTAATGTCACGTGAAATTGGAAAACAAAGATTTGTCAAAAAAATTCCCTTTTGCTTCATGAAAAATTCCCTTTCGATATTTTGCCTAAAAAGCTCCAACGGTTGAAAATCTTGAGGAACAAATGGGTTCAAAAAGCCTTATTTCCATATGACTTAATGTATTGGAGATCACAACACCCTCAAAGTCAGCTGAAATCGGAAAATGAAGATTTGCCATGAAAAAAAAATTCCCTTTTACTCCATGAAATATTCCCTTTCAATATTTTGCCTGAAGACCTCCAACAGTTGGAAATTTGCAAAGACAAATGGGTTCAAAAAGCCTTATTTCCATATGATTTAATGTATTGGAGATCACAGCACCCTCAAAATCAGATGAAATCGGAAAACGAATATTTGCCAGAAAAAATTCCCTTTTGCTCCATGAAAAATTCCCTTTCGAAATTTTGCCTAAAAATCTCCTGTAGTAGCAAATCTATCGGGGCAAATGTGTTCAAGTAGCTTTGTTACCATATCATTTAATGTATTGGAGATTGCAATACCCTTAAAGTCACGTGAAATCGGAAAAAGAAGATTTGTCAGAAAAAATTCATTTTTGCTCTATGAAAAATTCCCTTTTGATATTTTGCCTGAAAACCTCGGACAGTTGGAAATCTGCAAGGACAAGTGGGTTCAAAAAGCCTTAATTCCATATGATTTAATGTGTTGGAGATCACAATACCCTTAAAGTCAGCTGAAATCGGAAAACGATTTCAAACTGTTGGAGGTTTTTAGGCAAAATATTGAAAGGGAATATTTCATGGAGTAAAAGGAATTTTCTCTAACAAATGTTCGTTTTCTAATTTCACGTGACTGTAAAGGTATTGCAATCTCCAACACATTAAATAATATGGTAATAAAGCTACTTGAAAAAATTTGCCCCGATAGAATTGCTGCTACAGAAGCTTTTTAGGCAAAATATCAAAAGGGATTTTTTCATGGAGCAAAAGGAATTTTCTCTGGTAAATCTTCGTTTTCTGATTTTACCTAACTTTACAGATGTTGTAATCTCTAATACATTAAATCATACGGAAATAAAGCTTTTAAGCACATTTGTCCCCATAGATTTCCAACTACCGGAGGTTATTAGGCAAAATATCGAAAGAAAATTTTTCGTGGAGGAAAAGGAATTTTCTCTGACAAACATTCGTTTTCTGATTTCACGTGACTATAAAGGTGTTGCAATCTCCAATAAATTAAATAATATGGTAATAAAGCTACTTGAAAAAATTTGCCCCGATAGATTTGCTGCTATAGGAGGTTTTTAGACAAAATATCGAAAGGGATTGTTTTGTGGAGCAAAAGGAATTTTTTCTTGCAAATCTTTGTTTTCTGATTTCACTTGACTTTACGAGTGTTGTAATCTCCAATACATTAAATAATGCCAAAATAAAGCTTTTTTAGCACATTTGTCCCTGCAGATTTCCAACTTTCGGAAGTTTTTAGGCAAAATATCAAAAGGGTTTTTTTCATGGAGCAAAATAAATTTTCTCTCTGGCAAATCTTCGTTCTCGATTTCAAATGACTTTATAGGTGTTGCAATCCCCAATACATTAAATAATATGGTAATAAAGCTACTAGAACACATTTGCCCAGATAGATTTGCTGCTATTGGGAGGATTTTAGGCAAAATATCGAAAGGGATTTTTTCGTGGAGCAAAAAGAATTTTCTCTCGGCAAATCTTCCTTTTCTTATTTCACCTAACTTTACAGGTGTTGTAATCTCCAATTTATTCAATCATACGGAAATAAAGCTTTTGACCACATTTGTCCCCTGCAGATTTCCAATTGTCAAAGGTTTTTAGCAATATATCGAAAATGAAATTTTCGTGGAGGAAAATGAATTTTCTCTGGCAAATGTTCGTTTTTTGATTTCACGTGACTCTAAAGGTGTTGCAATCCCCAATACATTAAATAATATGGTAATAAAGCTACTTGAACACATTTGCCCTGATAGATTTGCTGCTACAGGAGGATTTTAGGCAAAATATCGAAAGGGATTTTTTCGTGGAGCAAAAAGAATTTTCTCTGGCAAATCTTCGTTTTCTTATTTTACCTGACTTTACAAGTGTTGTAATCTCAATATATTAAATCATACGGAAATAAAGCTTTTTGACCACATTTGTCCCTACAAATTTCGAATTGTCAAAGGTTTTTAGGCAATTTATCGAAAATGAAATTTTCGTGGAGGAAAATGAATTTTCTCTGGCAAATGTTCGTTTTTTGATTTCACGTGACTCTAAAGGTGTTGCAATCCCCAATACATTAAATAATATGGTAATAAAGCTACTTGAACACATTTGCCCTGATAGATTTGCTGCTACAGGAGGATTTTAGGCAAAATATCGAAAGGGATTTTTTCGTGGAGCAAAAAATTTTCTTTGGCAAATCTTCGTTTTCTTATTTCACCTGAATTTACAAGTGTTGTAATCTCCAATATATTAAATCATACGGAAATAAAGCTTTTTTACCACATTTGTCCCTGCAGATTTCCAATTGTCAAAGGTTTTTAGGCAATATATCCAAAATGAAATTTTCGTGGAGGAAAATGAATTTTCTCTGGCAAATGTTCGTTTTCTGATTTCACGTGACTCTAAAGGTGTTGCAATCCCCAATACATTAAATAATATGGTAATAAAGCTACTTGAACACATTTGCCCGATAGATTTGCTGCTACGGGAGGATTTTAGGCAAAATATCGAAAGGGATTTTTTCGTGGAGCAAAAGAATTTTCTCTGGCAAATCTTCGTTTTCTTATTTCACCTGACTTTACAAGTGTTGTAATCTCCAATTTATTAAATCATACGGAAATAAAGCTTTTTGACCACATTTGTCCCCTGCAGATTTCCAATTGTCAAAGGTTTTTAGGCAATATATCGAAAATGAAATTTTCGTGGAGGAAAATGAATTTTCTCTGGCAAATGTTCATTTTCTGATTTCACGTGACTCTAAAAGTGTTGCAATCCCCAATACATTAAATAATATGGTAATAAAGCTACTTGAACACATTTGCCCCGATAGATTTTCTGCTACAGGGAGGGATTTTAGGCAAAATATCGAAAGGGATTTTTCGTGGAGCAAAAGAATTTTCTCTGGCAAATCTTCGTTTTCTTATTTCACCTGAATTTACAGGTGTTGTAATCTCCAATATATTAAATCATACGGAAATAAAGCTTTTTGACCACATTTGTCCCTGCAGATTTCCAATTGTCAAAGGTTTTTAGGCAATATATCCAAAATGAAATTTTCGTGGAGGAAAATGAATTTTCTCGCAAATGTTCGTTTTCTGATTTCACGTGACTCTAAAGGTGTTGCAATCCCCAATACATTAAATAATATGGTAATAAAGCTACTTGAACACATTTGCCCCGATAGATTTGCTGCTACAGGAGGATTTTAGGCAAAATATCGAAAGGGATTTTTTCGTGGAGCAAAAAGAATTTTCTCTGGCAAATCTTCCTTTTCTTATTTCACCTGACTTTACAGGTGTTGTAATCTCCAATTTATTAAATCATATGGAAATAAAGCTTTTTGACCACATTTGTCCCTGCAGATTTCCAATTGTCAAAGGTTTTTAGGCAATATATCGAAAATGAAATTTTCGTGGAGGAAAATGAATTTTCTCTGGCAAATGTTCGTTTTCTGATTTCACGTGACTCTAAAAGTGTTGCAATCCCCAATACATTAAATAATATGGTAATAAAGCTACTTGAACACGTTTGCCCGATAGATTTTCTGCTACGGAGGATTTTAGGCAAAATATCGAAAGGGATTTTTTCGTGGAGCAAAATGAATTTTCTCTGGCAAATCTTCGTTTTCTAATTTCACCTGACTTTACAGGTGTTGTAATCTCCAATACATTAAATCATATTGAAATAAAGCTTTTTGAGCACATTTGTCCCTGCAGATTTCCAACTGTTTGAGGTTTTTAGGCAAAATATCGAAAATGATTTTTTCGTGGGGCAAAATGAATTTTCTCTGACAAATTTTCGATTTCTAATTTCAAATGACTTTATAGGTGTTGTAATCTCCAATACATTAAATAATATGGTAATAAAGCTACTTGAACACATTTGCCCCGATAGATTTGCTGCTACAGGAGGATTTTAGGCAAAATATCGAAAGTAATTGTTTCATGGAGCAAAAGGAATTTTCTCTGGCAAATCTTCGTTTTCTTATTTCACCTGACTTTATAGGTGTTGTAATCTCCAGTACATTAAATCATACAGAAATAAGGCTTTTGAGCATATTTGTTCCCGTAGATTTCCAACTGTCGAAGGTTTTTAGGCAAAATATCAAAAATGAAATTTTCATGGAGGAAAATGAATTTTCTCTGACAGATATTCATTTTCTGATTTTACGTGACTGCAAAGGTGTTGCAATCTCCAATACATTAAATAATATTGTATTAAAGCTACTTGAACATATTTTCCCCGATAGATTTGCTGCTACAGAAGGATTTTAGGCAAAATATTGAAAGGGATTTTTTCGTGGAGCAAAAGGAATTTTCTCTGGCCAAACTTTGTTTTCTGATTCACCTTACTTTACAAGTGTTGTAATCTCCAATACATTAAATCATACGGAAATGAAGCTTTTTCAGCACATTTGTTCCTGCAAATTTCCAATTGTCGGAGGTTTTCAGGCAAAATATCGAAAGGAAATTTTTCTTGGAGTAAAAAGAATTTTCTCTTGCAAATGTTCTTTTTCTAATTTCACGTGACTAAAAGTGTTGTGATCTTCAATACATTAAATAATGTGGTGATAAAGTTACTTGAACACATTTGCCCCGATAGATTTGCTGCTACAGGAGGTTTTTAGGCAAAATATCGAAACAAATTTTTTCGTGGAGCAAGAGGAATTTTCTCTGGCAAATGTTCATTTTCTGATTTCACGTGACTCTAAAAGTGTTGCAATCCCCAATACATTAAATAATATGGTAATAAAGCTACTTGAACACATTTACCCTGATAGATTTGCCGTTACAGAAGGTTTTAGGTAAAATATCGAAACAAATTTTTTCGTGGAGCAAAAGGAATTTTCTTTAGCAAATCTTCATTTTCTGATTTCACCTGATTTTACAAATATTGTAATCTTAAATGCATTAAATCATACGGAAATAAAGCTTTTTGAGCACATTTGTCCCTGCAGATTTCCAACTGTCGGAGGTTTTTAAAACAAATATAGAAAGGGAATTTTTCATGGAGTAAAAGGAATTTTGTCTGGCAAATATTCGCTTTATGATTTCACGTGATTCTAAAGATGTTGCAATCTCTAATACATTAAATAATATGGTAAATTTCAGATGTCACACCAAATCTCATATAATAAGTCAATGCATGGATTTTCTTTGTAGGCTTGTTTTGATCACTCTGTTTGTTCTCCTCCTCGGGACCCGCCACCGTGATTTGTGCTTTGCCAAAATGTAATCCGAGGGAAGATATCAAGACAATTAATCCCACTTGTCGGCAAATTTTGAGACCAATTAGGGTTAATTAGATAATTTGCCTAATAATGCTCTTCAGTTTATTAAAAGAAGAAGATTGCCGCAAGCACATAGCAAAGAAGCCCAAAAGGTGGCCTCGTCGACTAGTGCTGGTGAAGGTAGAATTCTCTAAATGGGGAAACTAAGGACGAGAAGCGACACTTTGAGAAACTTCTCGCTATCTATTTCTATGGACACTATGTAATCTCATTGCAATCAACGAAATAGCTCAGTGATATATACCGCTCAAGGACTCCCACTGTGAAATTTTTATTGAAGTGAAATAGTTAATTTAAGTTATATGAAAAATAATTGATGTTTTCATATTTTAAATATTATATGGATCATGAGGAGAAAATGTGAGAATTGTTTTGATATTCTTAAAGTGTCTCTAAATTATGAGATTTGGTTTTTCTATCAATATGATTTGGTAATTAAGTTGTTATTAAGTGCGTGGAATAAACGAGCATTATTCAATGAAGTAAGATTTAAGGGGGTAGTTAACATTATTAGATGGTAATTTTGATTTGTCACGATTTGTGGTTGTTAATAGATAAAAGAAAGAAATTATAAATATTTGATTGAGGATAAGAAATTATAAATATTTTGATTTGTCACGATTTGTGGTTCTGCAAGAACTAGCCTTTGGGGCGAATGAACCGCGCACTAAAGAACAAGATTGGTGTTTTCGTGGGTTATTTGGGTTTTACCAATTTTCGGTGATAGCCTTGGTTTTTCATTTTGGGGGCTGTTGAGTTTGAGTGTTACTTGAGGGACTGTTAACACCTAAATTTTGTCTAATCATTTAGTAATTAGTTGTATGAAAAAATTAAAATTAAAAAAAAAAAAAAAAGTAAAATTGCATTTCATGTAGTAGCATTTGCATCGATACCAAAAGGCAACAAAGACGCAAGGGCTGGTCGATAATATTCACAAAAGGATGGTCTCTCTCTCCGCTTGTCTGAACACGCAAAAGAGCGGAAGTCAAAAAAAGAGGAAAGAAGAATCGAACGTCCATTTTCTCCCCCTCATAAATGCATGCACATGCACGCACGAAATGGGGGGTGTGAAAATTCTACATGGCGCCTGCAAGAAGATGGGCTAACAATTTTATAATATTTTCCCTGCTGGACAGCAGGGTGCTGGCCGAAAGAAAGGTCTAGAAAAAAAAAAAAAAAAAAAAGCAAAGTTCAGCTTGGATTTTGGAAAAGTTGCGGCTGGATCTTTTCACACTAAAGTCGGCTATCTTCAAGAGGCGATGGAATGCCTATAAATAAGACCACAAGAAGCCGCACGAAGAGGGGGGAGTGGAGAGAGAAAAAAATTTCATGGTGAGGGTTTCTCCTTCGGTTAAAAAAGAGAGATAGAGTCTGTCAGAAAAAAAAACAAAAAAGAAGAAAGAAGCCAGCAAAAAGAAGAAAAGTACACTGAAAAGTGCAGAGAGAGAGAGAGGGAGACTGGACGGGAAAGGCAGGAAAAAGAAAAGCAGAAAGAAAAGGAAAAAAAAAAAGAAGAAAGAGAAGCGGCTGTTCATCTTCTCCGTCGCTGCGCTCCGCCCCTAGCCGCTCGAAGCCTCTGCTGCTCAGGCCGCTGCACGGCGTTGCCGTTCGTCCGCGAGCACCGCGCACCACCGCCGCTCGTCGCTCCTTCGCCGGTCACCGCCGTTGCAGCAGCAACCCGGGCCGATCGCCACAGCTGCACCGGAGCGCCGTCCGCCTTCCGCCGCGCCGTCGCAGCACCCACCGCTTGAAGCCACGAGCGACGCCCGCAAGCGAGCGCTCGTCGCTGAGTCCTGTCCCTGCTGTAGCGTCTCCGCCCGAGCACCGGCCCTCGATTCACCCCTCGCCGCTGCTGCTATCTGTTTCTGTAGCAGATCCCGAGTCACTCCATCAGCAACCCGATCCCGAGTCGAGCCGCTCCGCCCTCTGCCGCAACGCCACCGCCTGGTGTGCCCAGGAGCCGCGAAGCCTCTGCCACACCAGCGCTGCCGCCGCGCCTTTAGCCGCCCGACGCCCGCAGCAACCGCCGCAGCAGCCCGACTCCTCCGCAACCGGTAACCCCGAGCTTCGCCGCACCGCCCCCAACGCCTGCAGCAGCTACCTTCGCGATCCACCCCCACCGGAGCCCCATCCCTCACCGAGCCACCTCCGGTGACCCTTCGCCTCAGTGACCCGCCGGACCTCCGATTCCGGCATCCTTGGAGACCCACACGAGCACAAGCGTGCTTGGGAAAGAAAAAAAGAAAAACGAAAAAAAAGAGAAAAGCAAAAAAAAGAAAAAACAATTTAGGTAGTTCTTTTTCTTTTATTTACTTATCTTTTTATTTCTTGTTACTTTTGTTATTTTACTTTACCTGTTCTTTTAGTATAATTACTCCTTAGTGTAAAGATGAAATTGCATGATATGAAATTGCGCTTGAAACTAGTGATTGTCGACCCATTTTCGCGCCCGAAATCCGACTCGCAATTACTTAAAAAATCGCCAATCCGATCTCCCGCCCGAGATCCGATTTGTGATTTATGTGAAATTGGCCAACCCGATCTCACGCGCGAGATACGGTTCGTCAATTTGGGGTATTAATATTGCTTGATTTGCTGTGGTGTTATTTAAATTAATTTTCTTTAAAAAAAAAAAAATCAAAAATCAAAGAGTGTAGGTTAGAATTAGGGTTTGCATGTTTAGACTTGAAGTTTTATTTTAAATAAAAAATTAAAAAAATCAAGTGACTTAGGTTGTTAGTTTTTTTTTTATTGCATGGCGATTGTTAATTTTGAAAGTTAAAAAAGAAAAAAGAAAAAAGGGAAATTAGAGTTAGATTTGCTTTTCTTATTTTGCATGTTTAGGGTTGGGATTTTGTTTTAAATCATGAAAAAGGAATAAAAATTCATTTAGGATGTTAGTTTTATTATTATTTGGGATTGCATCTTAAATTTTAATTTTGAAATAAAAATAATAATAAAATAACCAAAAAAAAAAAAATGTCATGCATAATTCATGTAGAATTAAGGCATTCTTTGTATGTTATTACATTTTAGAGTAAGATTGCACGTAATTTAATTCTAGATAATAGTTTTTAATTTATTATAAGTTTAAATAAAAAAATCAAAATCTTGCATAAGCATATAGGACATGTAGGTTTAATAAATTAGACACGTAGGTTTAGTTTTTTTTTTTTTTTTGGATTATATTTTTAGAATTGCATTTTTAGATATCTTTTAAAATAGGTTAGGGTCAATCTTAAACAACCTTTTTTATAGAGTCTTAGATAAAATTGGCATATTTTTATATTCTCATAAAAAATAACAAAAAATAATAAAAAATAGTTTTCTAAGACATAATAGGGTTTAAGTCAAAATTAATCCCAAAAATGAATTAGAAAATTATTTTTTTAGATAGCTTAATTAGGGTTTTTATTAATTTTGTATTTCAATAAAAAAAAATACAAAAATACTAGGTGCATATTAACTAGTTTACATAATAGGATTATTTAATTAGAATATGTTCATTAGTAAATTAGGTCATGAGGTGCATGTTTACTAGATTGCATATTAGGCCAATTTAATTTGAATTTGCATGTTAGTAAAATCGGGTCATTTAGCTAAAAAATGCATTTTTCTAACTCTTAAGAAAACCCAAAAAAAATGTTTGCTTTGTGTGATGCAATTTATTTATTTTCTTATTTGAATATTCAATAATGGTCGAAAGCCGTGTGATCACATTTTGACATACTAAGTCTAGGTTAAAATAAATCTAAGTCACGCCCGCAAAACATTTTTAAAAATAAAAAAAATGATACCGAAAGGGCATTAGAAAATTCTACGTAACCAAGTCCCATTACCCTTAGTCTCTAGTTCGTAAAAAAGTAAAATAAATCTCCCTTTATTTTACTTTAAGTGTCTAATCGACCTACCGTAAACGATTAGTGACGACTCTAGATAATATTTTGCATGTTAAAAAATTAGACTTAAGTCACGATTTGGTATGGGCTTGGGAGAGCCCGAGCTAAGCCATTAAGCTTAGTAGTCCATTAACCTAGTTTTAGGTGGTAAACCCGAAAAATTAGGTCGCGACAGGGGACCATTACCAAAGAAGCTTCTACAATTTGAATGAGAGAATTCAAAGCTACAACTCCCATTCAACATGCATCCAATTATGTCATGTACAAATAAGTCTGCTTGTCAAATCAAAGGTGAGGATTTGGATGTTAATGCTAACTTGATGAAGGTACATTCGCCACACCAGGTGAAGAGCCAATTTGGCTGCGAATTGTAGGCTCCTCCTATCATGGAAGGCAACAATTGCCTATTCAAATGCATTGGAAGCAGAAAATATTGTATACACCATTTCTATACATGAACTACCGATAAACCATAGTTAAACATCTTGTTTTAAAGCGCCACATAGATAAAGAAAATGGCTGGCTGATGATTCTACAAAACTCTCCAGCCTTTGAACATGCAAGAGAAGAGAAATTAGTGGAGTGCAACATCATTGCTAAGAGGAGTTACCTTCATTACTCATAATGATCTTGTTTCTATGTACAGAAAGATAATAGTGAGCACACAACTATCTAACATTAAATTTGTGCCTTTGAAAATGTAGGAGTCAACTTCAACAATATATCACCATAAGCTTCATCTTGTTGCACATCAATGAGTCCGTAACTCTTCAAAACCTGTCCACATCATATGAGAAGTCATCAACCGAGAAAACAATCCAGAAAATCGGGAGCACTTTTGATATGGCTTCAGTTTAGTACATCTAAAGTTGTAATTCTTGTATTATATACTTGAATACCAAAAGCTTGCCAGAAAGGAAATTGCATTAAGCAAACGTCCTCACATTCGAGTCCCACAGATAATGACCAAATATTAGCCTAGCTCACTCTTTCAAATGAAGGATGATAAATCAAGTTAAAGTGTCGTCATTCATTAGCTATATTTAGAGTATCGGCATCCACTTTCCTAACAGTAAGTAGGACAAGATTCTTAGCATTTATTCAGAATATTATATCATGCTGGTTTCTAGGAAGCCTGTATCAGATGGAAATTTGCAACATCATTGCATAAAAACTTGCAAAACAGGTGGTGGCCTAGGTGATTAGCAAAGCATCAGTATGAATTCTCTTCTATGTCGTGATTTTGTTGCGAGTGGCAGCCGAAATCACTCAATCAACAGGAAGTTTCTATTGGTCCAGAAGATGCTCTGTTCCCTTAAATGGCACATAGGACAATTTATGGCTCGACAGAAGAATCTGGTATGACAGGAACCAAAATATACAATCATCATTCATTAAAATTTGAATTTTGCCAAACATCTCTGCTACCATTATGTCACGAGAGTCAACATAAGCAAGAACTAGAACATGGGCAGCACTGATCAAGACCTCAAATGTTTAGGTAATTAATTATGCATACAGTTCTAGAAGAAAGTGCAAACATCGATGCTATTTTATGGGGACTGTAATTGGGTTTTGTGGAGTGGATGAAAGATATTAGATTCTTATGCAATATATCTACCATTAATATTCCATCTACCATAGAGATTCCAAGGAACGTACTAGTGTCTCAAAAAACATTCTTGCGCATAATCTTCTGTTCTTTCCTTCTAAAATGTTGGTCAGGCTAAGACCTGACTCTTCTTCTTGTCCCAGGGCAGTGGGAGACCGTCTTTGTAAGAACTGAGCGACTGCCCTGCAATAGTGCCAGGCAGTAGATTACAGTAAGCACAAGTGAATCACTTACAATCCAAGAGTTTAACCTAACTATTAAGCATTTAAAAATAGGGGATTCTATTAAAAAAACAAAAAGGACACAAGGTCAAACCTTGTTCTGATAGACAAGGGGTCAATTTCTTGTGATCTACAGGATCCTGCTATCAAGTATTCTCGGTCAGCTATAGATGTCTCGCCCATTAAGCCTTACAAAAGACAGAAAAAAGTAGTAGCACAAATCACGTATTACATCATACCCGCCAGTGAAGTATCATCTGCTTCCAGAAAAGAAAGTTCCTGCATATACGTTGGCAACAGAAATAAAAACTTGTGTCAAAGCTCTCCAATACCCAAACTTATAAGGGAAAAGGAATCAATAAATATGTGTGCTTCTCTTGATCTTATTAAACAACAAGGAAGCATTATGCACTGGGTAATGCATCAAAGATTCCAAGGTAATGATCCCAAGAAGATAAGGCAAAAGAAAGAATACTAAAAGGAGAGAAACTCTAAGCCAAGGATAAGGAACTCTGATTGGTGATGCAAAATAAGATGAAGAATGTGCCAAGACAAACTACTTATGTTCGAACGAGAGCAACATTGCCACATAGAAATTGTAGGTATGTCGCAATTCAAAATTAGGGTCAGGAAAATCGCAATACTATCTTTATTCAGAAGGTGAAACCATAACTGCGAGCGTTGGCCTTTTTTCACACTGAAAACAGTCATAACAGAGTTTATATAAGGACCAAGTGAAACAAGATAAATTTGAATTACACATTCACAAGAAATGCCAGGTATCAAATAACTAATGAGATGTTCTGTCGAAGTAATTGGCCAGTTAGCAAAGGAATTAAATAGAATTCAACAATACACTAGAAAGCAAGGGAAGACTTACTTCTGCAGCAGTCATCTCTGGAATATCCGAAAGACAAGTGTTCTCTTCGACTTGATTTTCTTCTATAAATGTCAGTGGTGTTTCCGTGTCAGACCTAAAAGTACCAGTGGACATGGCAGCATCAGGTGTTGGCAAAACTCCAGTTCCAGCAGTACTTCCCTCAGGAAGCTCCCGTGCCAATCCCAAACTACCTGATATAGGGGTAAAGGTATCTCTTCCAAGAGAGGAGTCAATGCCTCTTATCGGAAGTGAAACAAAATCCAGGAAGTTGCCGCCAGTCTGGTCTCTGTCATGCCGAAGATGTTCAATTTCCATGTCAAAAGCAGTAGCATTATCAGGAGAACGAGAAATCCCAAGACCAGGCAAAACTTCAGTTGTTGGACCCGGAGTCTCTGAATCCACAGCCTCTGGAATAACATCATCTTGGCCAAAAAGATGTGGGTTTATTGGTACGTAATCCTTCTTAAATATATTCTGAAGATCAGTGCACATGCCTGCAGCAACACATATAGTGTGATCCTCTAGTGAAGATTTCTCCGCCTAGCACATGCAAAAAGCAGCAGAAAAGTTTTAGAGAGACAAATACCATTGAAGAGGGGTTCCTGAAAACCGCACTCCTTCCCAAGGCGTTTATTTAACTTCCATAAACCAAAAGCAGAGCTAGGTATGTTCTTCCTTTTGCGCAGTATATTACTGGGATTGTCAAGAGCCCTTTTCATAAAGCTGCACATAAACATTTTCGAGTTACTATAAGGCAACAAGAATATTTGAGTCTGCTCATGTCTTGACTAATGAGATTACCTATTTTTCAACACTACACATTCATCAAACAATTGCTTTCTCTTTCTTTTCCTTGCTGGTGGCTGCTGGACAGGTGGGCTTGATCGAATTGCCATTTCAGGTGATGCATGCTCTGAGATATAGAAAAACACATGTAAAGAACACTGGCTATGGGAAATCTGGAAAGGCATAAACTCAGTTCATGAAAACAATAAAACGTGCGTGGAAAGTGGTAGAAGGTCCCACCAAACAAAATATGCTCATCCGGAAACACGGCAGCATTCTGCAGATCTACTGAAGCGGCTGTTTCTGAATGCTGTTGATACGGTAGTGATGACCCTCCAGAAGCCAAGGCATCAGGCACAGGAGGGGTGACAGTTCCCTTTTCCATCATGATTTGCTCAGATCTTGTCGGAGAGCTTCTATCATCTACACGATCTGTCAGGGAAGGAAAGTTCCCAAAGCCAACATCATGAACTGCATCACGCATAACTTCTATTTCTGGCAAATCTAGCATAGGAATGTCACGATCAATCTCTCCCCTTGATCTAGGAGGAGAATCCTGGAAGCTCTCCCTATGTACCTCTGGGTGACTACGACTAGGACCTTCAGAATGCCGACGACTGTTTAAACACACATAGAAATCACCTTATCATTGTCCGATAAAAAGACTACATATCTTTCTGTAAACTGCATAATATAAGAAACCAAAAAAAAAAAAAACTCATAAGGACACTTACTCCTCCTCCATTAAACTAACCACAGAAACAGGTACCAGCGCATGTTGTGACAATTCCAGAATATCCTATAAAAAAAGCCATTCTTGTTAGGTATCAGAAGAATTACTAGATGTAAGGACAAAGCAACGATAAGTCAACCAAATGAAGAGATGATCAAGTGAGAGATTATAACCTCATCAAAAGATATAACAATATAAGGATCTCTTCCTGTTGGGATTTGCTCTAAGAACCAAAGCAGAAAAGTACACAAATTCATGTGTTAAGTACATGAGTTTCAAACCAAATGATTGAAAACATTTTACTTAAATTAAAAATCAGTCACCTATCAAAGTAATCTCATCGCGGCTCCGTAGATGATCATCCTGGATCCTGAAATAAAATCCACTATTCATGACATTTCCAAAGGTGGAACCATAGAAAGGCAAGAGACTTATAACAATCATACCCCTCTTCATATGTGTCATCCAAATCCATGGCATCAAGTTCAAATGTGTTGGGCAAAGTGATAGATTGTACCGGTGCCTGTCTTGTATCCTCTGGCAAATTAAGCTCTACTGGAGCAAAAACTTTGCTCAATCCAGTGAGTACAATATTACACTCGTGGAAAAGATAATCCACTTTTTTGGAATAGATCCGAACAACGCCCAACAGAAGATGGCCAGACATCCTCAAAGCAATTGGCACTTCGGGAAACATAATATATTCTACAGAATACCAAAAAGAATTACTCAAATTTGAGAATCTCAGTGAAGTAAACATCCAAACAATTACAGAATAACACCAGACGCTAAGAGTATGAATATGCGCTTGAAAGCAAACGGATAAATTAGCGTCAAGGAATCAGAGGAGACTTGCAATCAAAGTTCTTATTTTGCTACAGTGAGAAATATGGTCCCCTTTGCAATTTTGGGAAGCATAGCTTAATTGGAACACACGAGAGGTGTCTTCCTTCAATTTTCAAATCGATCCATCCTGAGAAAATTAAAGTCTATCACTCTCCCTTCTTACCATGCTACTGCCCTTTGACTTAACAAACATAAGGGCCTTATTGTAATCAAATAACATAAGAGCCATATCATTGCTTTGTGCGGCAGCTGCACAAGCACCTTCTCCCACACTGGCATGTATACGAGCGTCTGCACAGCAAATTGGGAGGATTGTGGAGGCTAGTGAAAAATAAGGCACTAATACAGTTTACTAAGACAGGGCAATAGGAGGAACGAACACCCAAAGGTCAGCCAAAACAACATGAATTGAGCGACCACTGGATAAAAGTCAATGCGACCGGACTCAAAGTATATTTCTGCCGCCAAAGCGGAAATTAAAAGGACTCGAGAATGATAATTTCCGAGCTAAAAATCCTACGTCTACAGACGAACTGGTGGACAAAATGATGACTTCTTGTAAGCATTTTCCTTCAAAGATGCTTCCGCGTCTTCAAACCCATTAATTAGCTCGTAGCTAGTTCGAATGCAATCGCAAAGGGAAACTAACAGGAAAACCGGCCCCAAAATGGAGATGGAGGGAGGAAAAGAACAATCTTCCTGCGACGAAGCAAAGAAAGGAAGAAACTTTCGCGCCAATTTACAAGCGACGTTCGTCAGTTAGATCTAGACTGAAGTCTGACTGCATCAAGTCCCCTCCTTTCGACGGGGGAACCGAACAAAGCAGGGGGCAAAGAAATGACAAATCACTATAGCTCTGGGAAATTGGAAAAAGAAAAGGGAAATCTTGAGAATCAAGCACCACAAGAAAAGGGATGGGATTACAAACCGACGGTTTTGGGGATATCGGTGGAGGTATAATGAGATTTCTTGAGGCGATGTTGCAGATGAGCGGCGCACCAGACAGTGCCGAGGGGACCTTTCCGACCCAGAAACGTCTGAGAGTAAAACATGTCGTCTGCCTGCCGAGGTAAACAACAACGTAAGCACCGACTGAGGAACCCCGCGACTGCGATTATCCGAAGAGAGGAGATGGGAGGGGTGGCGATGAGATGGTGAATTTGGGGTTGAGGGGGGGAGCGCGCGGGAAACCAGCGAGTGGCGCCAGTTTTTGTGTTTCGACCTCCCTTTTTTGTTCCCTCTCTTGCTCGTTTCGCGCGTGCAAATATCAAAAGGATAATTATGAAAATTTGGCAAAAATCTTGCAATTTCTAATTGTTTTTTTTGCCAAAAAAGAGGAGGGAAACTCTTTCTAAACTATATAAAAAATTTTGTACCTGGGTCTATCAATATAAAAAATTCTCGTAACGGGTGAAGATCCAGTAGAAAGTATAATTCTATATGTTAAATTGAGGAAACAAATATTATACGGCCACAATGTCATTGAGAATGGACCCAAAAAAAAAAAAATCTGTTTATGGTTCTTCTAATAATCACATAAAACGAGGGTGACGACTCATGAACTTGAATAAACTGACTCTCATATGCAATACACCGGATTACTAGTCTTTCCTGTTAATTAAAATTTAAAATACCATAGAAGAAGATACAAAAGTTTACAGCTTAGAATTTTTTATGATGCCTCAATATCTTTCGTGGTGACATCAGACCTAATTAGTAACCAAATGTTTCTCTTCTAATAACTTTAAATACTCAAGTGAAAGATCTTTGTGATAATCAAAACATGTTTACGTGCAATCATCGGCCGTTTATATATTTATTATAAGTTGAATAACTTTAAATACTCAAGTGCCTCGAGTTAAAAACGTTAATTTCACAAATTCTGCAAATTCAAAAAATAAAAATAAAGAAATAGCAATCCTTCCGAACAAGGGCTACTTCTTCACTCACCCACCATCTCCACTAACCCTCACTACCGACCCACGACTCACTACTCACATCCCCTCCTCTTCTCTTCCCCGTGAAGGCCCTCAAGCTGGCAAAACTTTTCCATACTCAAAGCCTCATTTTTGGTTTCACAGCATGGAGTGAATGGAAACACAGACATACTCCGCGCAGTCACGAGCATTATACACTTTGCCATAGTAAATTAAAAGATGTTCTTTCAAGTTAGAATCTATCAAAGAAATGCACATTCCCCTCCCCTCCCAATAGATCTTCCAGAGGCATTAGGTTGCATTTTGGAAGCTCGTCAGCTTCTGGAAAGACCTGGCTGGCTGGTTCCCAAACCCTAAGTGAATCACCCGCATCAGAGCAGACATGAATAGCACTGAAGAGTATCAATTCAGTCTTGGGGTCATCACTAAAGCAGCATGATCAGTTTCAGGATGAAACTTTACAACATGAAACCGCGCTTCAAAACTATCTCCTTTATCCCCTGCCCTTTTCAGATATACAAATAGAACCAAAAGACTCCAAATGTGCAAAAAGCTGATATCTCCAGAAGATACATAAACGATGTACATATCTCAAAAGCCAAGGCTCTCCCCTGCGACTACGCCTTGTTCACACGAATTCGCTGTCCTTCCAATAGCTGCAAAGCAAGATGCAGAACAGTCAATGAGCTAGAAAACCGTAAGTGCTGACAACTTAGAGCAAAGATAGAACAAAGATCATGCAGATATAGCTTAAGCCTACAGATAAATTTAACACATAAGCTAGCAACTTAGGCAGTAGTAGCACACATGGCAACCTGATGTGTGTGTACCCATATCAAGCTTATGCCACACAAGGCCACATAATTGCATATAGTATCGACTGTGATCAGTCCACTTACAGCATTATTAAAAGATGCAATAGCGGCTTCCACATCCTCATCCGAGGAGAAGGTAACAAAACCGAACCCACTGGATTTCGATGTTCCCGGAACCCGTGAAACCTTCGCACTGAGTACCTGCCCCTTCTCAGAGAAAAATTGCTTCAGCGTGTCTGTAGTTACCGGCTTAGAAAGATTTCCCACATATACTTTGTGTGGGCTGTCGACGAACTGGGATTCCTCAGCTTGAAAAAGGGACAAATCCACTGAGGGCAATGGTTTTTCGGTGATGTTAACTTTGATCTCCCGGCCTCCTATTTCCTGCCATGGAATAGATAGAGCTAATTATTTCCAGTCATCTGATGTCTATAAATGTAATTCCCTTAATTTCATCCATCAGTCACTTACAGAGCCATTCAGTTTCTCTATTACAGCATTGGCATCCTCGACGGTCTTCATCATAACAAATGCAAATCGACGGCTTCTGCCAGTGTACTTATCGTACATCACCTAACAGGAGACCAGAAAAAAAAGAAGAAGAAGAAGAAAAGAAAAGAACAGACTCAAGTTCAGAAATTGATTCATTTGTTTTTTTTTTTTTGTCGAAGAATCAAAACGGACTCATGGAGCCACTCATTTTGTGATCTGGACAGATTTTCGGGTGATGGGCTTCGGTCAAAAGTCACGAGTGAGGTGCGGTGTACAATCTGAACAGCATGATGCGGACCGAGCATAATCAGTAACCAGCAGAGGATGGACAATGAAGAGAATCCCTAAGCAGGACCGAAAGACGTGCCCACTGCAATAATTACAACTGCCTGACAAAGTAGCGTGGCTTAATGCTAAAATTATTGGATTTGGAGCAGTACCTCAGCTGTCTCAACGGCGCCGTGTTCCTCGACGATTTTGGTGAGCTGGGCGTTGTCGACGTCTCTGGGGATGTTCCCAACGTAGAGCCTCCTGGCGGCGGCGCCCTCCGAAGAAGAAGAAGCGACGGCGGCTTCTTCCGCAACGGCACACACGCAAACTCTCTTCAAGTACAATCTACTTGGGGCGAAGGAGGAGGAGGAGAAGGCGGTGGGTTTGAGAGGAAAAGGGAAGGAGAGGGGGGTTTTGAGGTCGAGGATTGGGACGGAGAGCTGCTTCGCATTGGACGACGATAGATGGAAGGAGTGAGAGTGACGAGAAAAACTACGAGGCGACGCCGAGAGCAGCAGCACAGATAATGTCGCTGACGCCATGGGAAGAGAGGAAGCAGAGCAAACCAGCAAGTGACGGCGGAGGAGGAGGAGGAGGAGGATTGTGGGGGCTGGAGAAGGGAGCCGCGACGGTATCCAGTGCGCAGGAGTCGCGTTCTATCTTCTCCTGCGACTATCAATTATCCACTTCCTCCATCTCCCCAACATGGACTGGAACTTCAAGTGGGCCTACCGAGCTTTGTAATGGGCCGAGCCCACTAGGCCTGCGGTGACCCATCGACCTATCCAAACTCAAAGCCCATCGGCCACACGACCGTCCCGCTAGGGTTTCGTTTGCGGCGAACGGAACAGAACAGCGGGACGAGGTTTATATGCGCCCCCTGTCTGCTCGATCGCGCCGACCCGAGAGAGCAAGGCATCTCATTTTGGCAGGGCGCACAGGGAGGGGAGGGGAAGAAGAGCGGAGGAGAGATCGAACGATCGAACGATGGCGGCGGCGAAGAGCAAGAGCGGGAAGGGGAGCAGGAACCCGGAGCTGATCCGAGGGATAGGCAAGTACTCGAGGTCTCGGATGTACCACAAGCGCGGTCTCTGGGCCATCAAGGCCAAGAACGGCGGCGCCTTCCCCCGCCACGACCCCGCCCCAAAGCCTGCCCCTCCCGCCGCCAAGGCCCCCAAATTCTATCCCGCCGACGACGTCAAGAGGCCCCTCCTCAACAAGCGCAGCCCCAGACCCACCAAGCTCCGCCCCTCCGTCTCCCCCGGCACCGTCCTCATCATCCTCGCCGGCCGCTTCAAGGGCAAGCGGGTGGTCTTCCTCAAGCAGCTCCCCTCCGGTTTGCTCCTCATCACCGGTGAGTTCATCCTCCTCCATATCTCTCTCTGGACTTCCGCCCTTTGTTGTTGTACGCATGTTTCCTCTACTCTGTTAAAGTTACGTACTTGGGCATCGATGGCCCTCCCGAGTTTCCTCCCTTTGTTGTGGGCATTTATCTCAGTGCGGATTAACCATGGCGTTTTGTGTTTGGCTTAGCATCTTCGAATTTGATTTACTTCCTATGGATTCGATGTTTCATGCAGATCCAATTCTTACATTAATTGTTATTGTGGAGTTAGGATGTATTAATAGTTTGGAGTAACCATATGAGACGGCATTTAGACCCTGTTTCGTAGAAACAACCCCCTGACTTCTTGTTCGGAGCTTACATATAATCCCTTGAGCTTCCACGTTTTTTTACTTTTGAAATCCCGCCAAGCATTCTGCTGGAGCAGCTGTCGCCTTTCAGAAGCAGCAATAACTTTGTAAAAGCATCCAGATTTTCCATTTCCCATCTCCCCATGGTTCTACGCCTATGCGTTGCAAATATCTGGTTCCTGAGGAGTTATCTTTTCAGCGCCGTAACATCAGTCGCCTTTGCAATCGACTTCGTGCGTTCAATTCACTAATCCATGTTCTCTAGCTCCAAAAATCGACTGACTAGAGTTACATTCTTTAATAGCTAAGGGAGGGTGTAGCTGTTTTTTTTCAGCTTAGTCATGTGGCTGTCGTGTATCACTTCATGCCAGGCATGGCTTCTACATAGATACAAAGAACATAAGTTTGTAATTTTTTCCCCTTCAGCCACTCCTGTATTGTTCATTAATCTATTTTTATCCTCTAAATTCAGGTCCGTTCAAGATTAATGGTGTTCCTCTGAGAAGAGTTAATCAATCTTATGTGATTGCTACATCCACTAAGGTCGACATATCTGGTGTTAATGTTGAGAAATTTGATGACAAGTATTTTGCAAAGAAAGTCGAGAAGAAGAAAAATAAAGGAGAAGGCGAGTTCTTTGAGGCCGAGAAAGAGGTCAGTTCCATGAAATAGTTTTGTAGTCAGAGTAGGATTCCTCTTCCAGCATGGCAACATTTTAACTTCTATTGCTCTTTCTCTTTTCGAAATGTAGGAAAAGAATGTGCTTCCACAGGAGAAAAAAGATGACCAGAAGTCAGTGGATACTCCATTGATAAAATCCATTGAAGGTGTGCCGGATTTGAAGACCTATTTGGCTGCCAGGTTCTCCCTCAAGGCGGGCATGAAACCTCATGAACTGGTCTTCTAGAGGATGAAGTATAGTGCTAGGATTTCTCCGTTTTTGCTACTTCGAGCATTGTTATCTCATCATGTGTACTTTTTATTCTCACATTGCTATAGACATCTTAATGTTGTCGTTTTCAGAGGCAATACATACTTTGTGAAGCGATTTTCTTTTCTCTGAATTCAGCAATCCTGACTTCTCTTGACTTTCGGTACTTACAATTTGTTGTTGGATTAGTTCGTCATTTTTGTTTTCTGTGAAGGTCATGAAATGTTGATTTAACTTCTGAGCGTAGTAAAGGGTTTTGCCTCTTTGATTGTCAGGCCGTGATTTCTTTGATGTCGTTCTTAATTGCAAAAGGCCTTTTCCTTTGGAGAAATAGTCCATGCCTCTCCCTTGTGGTTAAGGTTTATGTGAAATTTGACCTTATTCTCCTTCTTTATTGGGATCGAGGACACGGTCATCTCCGGTCTATTTATCTGGGTTATATGTGAAAGGACTTTATACCAAATCTTGTTTTGTACGTCCTGTGGAATTTGTTGTCAGCTGATGCCATCTAATTTACGTTTAATTTCAAGTAATCTAATCTTAAGGCGGAGCGTTCTTGTGAACTCTGCACGGAATTAATCAGTAACTTCATCTTTTGTGGGCTGATTCTGCCATGCAATCGATTTTGTTTTGCTATTCTCTCTTGCAGCTCTGAGAACGATTTGCCAGTGAAAGCTGTTGATCTAAGGGTGCTTGTTGTGTTTTTGACATGGATTTAGCATGCTGAAGATGCATTGTGGGATTTCTATGGAGACAAGTGCAATTTATCTTCAACGGTGGACATAAACATTGCGATACCAGCTTGACTTCAGCACCCAAATAGAGTACACAATACCCTTATATTATACAAAGCAGTTTGTCAGTACATAGATAGGATGCATCTAATATGAAACAGTGGGCAAGCCAAAAGTACGATGATTGTTTCATCACAGTAAACCGTCTGTGCGAGCAGGCAATCTCTTGAAAAAATTGCTTGGGACAGAAGGCAGTTTGCTCCGGAAACGAGGATGCCGCAAGTAATACAGCCCCGTCACTAGGGCCACTACTTTGAAAGGAGTGACATAGAGCACCACGGCTGCACAAAGACAAAACATAATGAAAAGGCCCGTTGCTCTTGGGTCTCTCCAGACGAGTAAGGATTGCAATCTCTCTCCTTGTGTTGCTATGTCGCCCACGACAGTTTGAATCCTACCTGCAACACTCCTGAGTCTGTCATACCTCATTCGGACAATATCGTGTGGCCTAGAAGTAGGGAAAGTATCAAATTCTTCATCCAACTCATCTGGGTGCGCAGCCTCTGCCCATGAAATCTTTGTATCCATGTGAGGTGGGTGCCTCGGACGGAACCTGTAGTTCCATAATCCGATGAGGAACATGTAGAAAAATAGAGTCGGTAGTATCAACTCTGGGTACCATATTAGTATCAGAAACAAGATGTGAACCAACACTGATGTCATGGGGTTCTTCCAGTTACCGACGTCTCCAAACCACCTGCCCATATTAATCATTCCTGAAAGGAGCGACATTATGCGAAAAAAGTTGGCTTTACTCCTCCTCATGCTCCATAAGTGTGAGTCCACATCTAGCATATACTCCACCACTTCTTTTCTGAGAGGAGGTTCAGCTCTCCCAAGCCTTAGCGCGACAATATTCATTGCTTGGTATCTGAGACTGTCTACTTGATTGACAGTAAAAGGTTGCAAGTAATGCATTTTTGGTAGCAAAGGGTGTCCGTAGACATAGATCATGTTGGCGAGAGAAAGGGTAGTGAACCGAAATGCTAGTTGTAACTCACCCATTTTCTTTACCCCTTGTGGTTGCAGAACCAAAAGTGGGTAAGAATGTGTGTAGATACGGTGAGCTTCTAGTGTCGAGAGGCGAATTCGTACCTTGCCAATTTGTGAATCTCTTGCTGCACTGCCTGTAGCTGACTTCTCACCTCCACCCAAATGGCAATTGTCGAAGACCCCTAAGGTCATCACCGTGCAAGGATCATAGACCTCCCATGTGTATTGTTCGCTCCACTTAGGATTCATAGTATCAAGAATCGTCCTTGTCCGAACCCATTTCTGGCCATACTTTGCCACACAATATGCATCTGTGGTCCCTCGACCGTCCTTCATCTTCATTGGGAGGAGCCCTTGTGCACTTAGAATACCCACCTCCAATATGCCCACTGGCGGCTTCCAAAGCTGCCTTGATGTGGGTCGCTGATCACTTATGCACATGGTTGATTCATCCAAGACATGGTATCCACCTTCGAGGCAGATTCTCAGGTGAATCCTGCTAGAAAACTTCAGCTCCTTTCTCCTGTCTGCTTCCAAGGCTCCAAAGCCATACTTTTCAAGATTGAACCATCGAGAATGAACTGGCCTGTGGTCAAGCCGCTTCTCAAATGTGTCGAGCGGGAGAATTATTTTCCCCATCATTTCCTCTTTTGAAGGGTGAACTCGATCTTCAACTGTGATGACCAGAAGCTCTTCGAAAGGCTCAGCTGCCACGAAAACTAGATCTTCATTCCACAGTGGGTTGGTTGTGCGAGTTGGACATATCTTTGTCCTTAGTACTTGACTGCCAACTTGAGCTTTGACAAATAAATCTGGCAATCGGCTTCTGTCATTGGGAAGCACGTCTTGAGCTTCAATGACATTCACTCTGAGATACCAGAGCTTTGGTGACACATAAACCTTTGATCGAACATTATATACACCTTCCCCATAGACAGAGGAAGCATCAGAGTGCCATGCCTCAGGGAAGGCTTCATCAGCTTGAGTACCCATCCAAACTGCCAGCATCATCTCTCCCCTCAGTTTCCCTCCTCCCCTCCTGTCCTCCAACCTATACCACTGTGGAGCCAAAGGGCTGTTAGGAGGAACCCTAGTAGGAATTTCATTCAGGTCAAAAACCACTCTGCCAACATAATCATCTCTTCCCACCATTTCCTTATCCTTCACAAAAACCTCGAGTGCTGACGATTGGATTCTGTCCTTAGAGAAAGCAAAAACTTGGTTCCACTCTGGGTTCATTTTCTTCTCAAAATGCCTCGTTCTTCCTTTATAGTTCCCCAACTTGACCTCCGCATAAGGGTCACAGCTCCCAGTTATGGAGCTTGGAGGAAGATCTCTCGCTTTTACAACTCGAACATATAAATAGAACATCTGTTCTACAAGGTCGTATGTGCTCGTGAATCTCTCACTGCTCATCCACCCTCTGCCGCCATATGATCCACTGTTCAGCCACCGTTCGCCAAGCTCAGGATTGGCATCTTTGACCTTATAATCATCTGGATCGGTTGCTGAGGCTGGCATAGTAGCTGACTGCATGGTGAATGGACCAGCTTGACTTGCTAGGTGTATTCCAAATAATGTGTGCTAGCTTAACAGCACCGCTTTGTTCTGTATGATGAGTTACCTCACTTAATTGAGATTCTGACGAACAATCAATGAAAACATATTCAGCATATATAGAGTTCAAAATTACCTGATGTTTTAGCTCTAAAAGAATATAGGCTTCAAGTTCAACTACCTCTGTCCTGAATCTGCCAAAGCAAGAGGGTGTTTAGAGAAACATGGGAAGTAGCATAAGCTTCTCAGCATGTTTGCTTGGCCAGAATCTCGTTCACCAAGAGTTGTAGAGAAAGAGTAAATTATGGTGTACTATGGTAAGACAAACAATTTTTTACCAATCTCACCTTTGACAAATTGGAAGAACCACGTGAAGTGTGAGTCTTTGATATGCTTCCTTGCCTTCCTTGCAATATTCTAGCAAGGATCACAGCCCTTCAAGAAGTTTAGACAGGAAAATGAAACATCCCAAGTTATTCTTCTGAGAAAACTTGAATGGCTTGAATGGCTTAAAATGCAGCTTTTGATTTCAACAAAATCGAGGACTTTCTTTTTCCAAATTGGATTGAGTTGTCATTGGTTGTTTTCTTGGAGTAGCTAAAGGTGATGTATGGATCGCAGCTTCATGGCCCTTTCATAATGATTCTTCTGATATAAGAGGATGCAGAAAGTGGGCCAGAAGCCCACAAGAAAGTTTAGACTCAATTCGGAAGCAAGGAAGTCCCAACAATGAAGGCAGCTAAGGAGCATGAGAAAGTTCAGATTCTTTCCTTTCGAAGCACAGTGACTAGAGGTTGAGTTTGTTTTCAAGAAGAAAGGAATGCTTTGATGAAGAAGCCTGCTGGGGAAGAAATAGTGAAAGTGCAGAGAAAGCATGAAATTTTGCTTGATATGCTTGGAGGAAAGGACTAGGACCAGGACAGAAATGGACCTTTTTTCCAACATTTGATTGCAGAGTTGATCTAGCCAATTTTCATTCTCATTTCAAAATGAGAAACATCACATGAAAACGCTATCGGTCATACAGAATAGAACAGACATCAAATTTCCATGTTTTCATTTTCAATGCAAAGTAATTAGCTGTTGCTGCTACGATCTTCTCTATTTTTAGTTTTGGACGCTTCACGTATTCATCTTCTTCTCATTGTTTTCTGTTCCGAAGCTTGGCTTCTCACCTTCTAGCGTGTATTTTATTTGTTTGAGTTGGCCTCCAGCTTTTTCGTTAATCGGAGATTACTTGAAGCTTTGTTAAAAGGAATCCTGAAGTGATCATATTGTGAATCAACAAGGGTAAGGCAGTAAACTAACAGGACACCATTGACGTATCATTTGAACATCAAAATCATGCGCTCAAAATTTCTATTCCTCTCGAGAAAACTTATTTTCTTGAATCAAGTAGGTTTACAAGAAAACTGAGAATAAACAACAGAATAAACTCTTTACATCTTTATTTTTACTAAAGTCAGATAGGTCCAAACGGTTATTATAAGATTGAGAATGGAATGCATACACTAAATTGAGAATAAAAATCTTAATTACGACCGAATAATGTGCGTCCTGCTCACATAAACCATTGGTTGGGTGGGAGTTATATAAATCTCATCTCATTTAACAATGCATATGACTTGAGTTAAGCAACACCTGTCCGACAAAAAAAAAAAAAAAAAAGTAAGCAACACCTCCTCCTACTAAATTGAATTTCGGGGAAAAGTAAAAGAGGTGGAATCTAAGGGTTCCTGTTTTGTTTTAGAAAATGGTACTGTGTTTATATAGCAAATTTAAAAACAACAGTTATTTCCATTTTCAATTATCTGACAGAGAGCTTTGTTCAGGATTAAATGTGATTAAATTGTGCTTATATTTCGCCAAAATCATGAAAGAAAGTTTTTCAAATGGTTTTTTAGGCCCCTGTTTTTCTTTTTTCCAGTTTGACATGGAAAAATAATGAAAACATCACAAAACTCAATTTTGATTATATGATTTGAATTTTGAAAAGAATTACCGGTGTTGTCATTTAGGAAAAAAAAAAGCAGTTTTCAAGGGGTGCCAAATGGGTTTTCTATCTCCGATTTTCAAAATAGAAATATAAAAAGGAAATTAAAAATTTTATTGTGAACTAAACAAAGCCTTAGTTATCCTCCCCTTTGCTCTATTGTGATTGTGGTCTGGTAGTTAATTTACAATGTCTTTGACGGAGCACCCATCATTGCGAAGTACATGTTGATCTATGACGAACTAGTGTGAAGGTAAAACTAGTTTCATAGGACAAAAATTGAAACACTATTCTATAATGGTAAAACATGAAAAACGTCGGTAATTGTCAAAATCTATCAGTGACAAAATTTTGATTGGCAACTTATTCGGTTGATAACACGTAGCTAAGTTACCAACATTTTCACGAAATTATCGACATTTGCTAACTACTAACTATTTCAATAATTTATCAGTATTTATCTACATAGCAACGTGCTAAAGTTATTACTTTTATAGAAAATTACATGCTTTATATGAGTCAACTTACCAACTTTTATTTGATTGATTCAAAATTACCGATTATTTCAATAATTTACCAATATTTATTTCTTGGAGTTATCTATGTGCCAAAGATATTAACTCTTATAGAAAACTACCAATCTTGATTTATGTGATTTACTAATTTTTCACATGTTAAGTGACCAGCTAGTTTTAGATTCTAACTCTTAATTGAGTGAGTCACCAATATTTATTTACTAGTTTCGAAATTACTAGCAGTTTTAATAACTTCATTTTCGAAGCTCGCCAACTTGTCAAGTCTTATCTTACCAAAGTATGTTTGATTGTTCGAAATTACCAGCCGTTTCAATACTTTACCAGAATATATTTGTTCAAGTTACCAAGATGTTAAATTAATTAAATCTTTTAGGAAATTACCACTCATATATGTGTGATTGTTTCGAAATTAACATTTTTACTAATAATTACTGGTATTATTTATTTATTTTGGCAAAAACTTACCAACTTGTTTGAGTTACCAGCATTTATTTGGTTGTTTTAAAACTACAAATTGTTCCAATAATTTAGAAACATTTATGGTAATTTATCAACCCACAAAAGGGTGATAACTCCTATAAGAAAATATCAACTCTTATTTGAGTTTGTTATCAACTTTTATTTGATTGTGTCAAACGTACAAAATGGCTCAATAGTTTATAAATGTTCATTTGGAGAGCCTACTGACAAGTTAAATCACTATTCTTACACGAAATTACGAACTCTTTTCAAAATTACCAACTACATTCACATAATTTACCAATATTTTATTTTCAGAACTTAAGTCACCAACTCTTCATGAAATTTCCAATCTTATTTAAGTAACTTAACAGCTTTTATTTTATTGTTTTAAAAGTTTCAACTGTTCCAATAATTTACCACATTTATTTGGGAGATTTCCAACTTGTTAAGTTTACATTTGAATAAACACTAGAAAGGGGACTCATGTAATTTCGCAATTACTAGATAAAGTCAGTAACTCAAGTTTAATAGTACTTAGTAAAGCCAATACCAGGTGGTGCCTTTGTCCGTGAAGTGTCAGTAAATCACTTAAACTAAAATTAGGAGTTTATTATAAGACTTAGTAACTTTTACACTGTGATAAATTTAGTAAATAAATATTGGTAAGGTCTAGAAGGGGTTGCTATTGCTAGTTGCCAAGAGAGTGTAACTTTAGCTAAAAGCGTCCAGCCGTCAAATCACAAGTGATGTGGAGTAGTTATGAATCAATCCAAATATTTTGCAACAGTTGGAGACCTTCATGGTAATATCCAGCGACGGTTGCTCCTCCCTGTGCTTTACAAATTATCAAAAGAAAAGATAAATAAATAGTGGTTGATTCTTGGAAATATTGGTTATTGAAACAGCCAAATAAAAGTGGGTAAATGAACTCATGTAAGAGTTCATAATTTTTTACAAGAGTTTGTGACTTTAATGCATTAGAAAGCTATACAAGTTAATACTAGCAGTTTATAGAAATAATGGGAAATTTAAAAGTAAATTAAAATATCAATATCATATTTATTGGTGACTAAATAACATGTAACTAGTTAAATAACTGTTTGTATTTCTATAAAATTGTCGGCAAACTAACGTGTTATGATTTGAATAAGTCGCCGGTCAGTCGATAGAATATTTTTTTAACTCATTGCACGGTGAAGCAAATGCACCATTAACCTTTAGAGCCCCATGCGAGCGGTTGCGCCATACTACAGGCGATTGGCCAAATTATTACTTCTTTTAATAGGCTCAACTGTCGGGTGGCTTCCCCCTTCAAGCTGTTCCTCTTTGCGGTTTGTTTGCTCCACCGTTGCTTCTCAGTGGAGAAAGAAGAATAAAGTGCGTGTCCGGATTGACTAGCGTCCTATCATGCCTCCACGAGGAAAAGTTCTTCCCTCCAGCAGCAAGGCATGTACCAAAAGGTTCTAGCAAGGTCAAAAGATTCATACAGGAACCAGCAGAAGCAAAGGTGCAAGCAACAAGGAGAAGCTTAATCGACAAAGGAGTTGGATTCTTAACTGAAGACACACTTCAGTGGCTTCACTGTCTGCGAGGATGTCCAAAACCTATTGAAAATTTTATCCTCTAGGCTCCAGATGAAACCCATCTGCTACCGCGAGAGATCAGCGGGGACAAGGGCAGCATAGTATGCCATGGTTCATTCAAATTTCTATTAGGACTTCTAAAATTCGTTTACAAGTCGCCTCCTACAATACATTGAAATGCAAAAACTCCTTTTAAATGCTTTAACAACATCGGCAATACAATAGCCAACAAAATTTCGTAACGATGAAAACAAAACAATGACAAGATTATTTTGACTATAACTTTCTCATAACCCGACTGCATGCGAGCTGAATCTTGCATAGCAAAAAAAAAAATTGCCCAATTGAGAAGCATGAGCATACTGATGGGTACTATCAGTAAACTGCCGCGGTGCTTTGAATTTTCGAAAACATCATAGCACAGCTGTAATCTGACTCATAGAGAAAACTCCTCGTACTCAAATGGTCTGCCCTCTGAACTTAATCCACAACTTTCGGCTTTGCCTTCTGCTTCTTTGTTTCAAGGGATCCCAGGCCTCGGCCCAGTCCAACTGGCGGCTGAACTTCTGCAGACGCTACTTGGTCTTTCTCATCTTCAGTGCCATTTTGAGAATGACCATTGACTTCCTTCTTGGACCCATCAGTTTCCTCACTATTAACAACTTCAGGGGTCATTCCTGAATTGATGATATTGAGGAGCTGTGTAAGGGGTTGCAAAGCTTGGACAGGAACACCATGCGGACGTATCAAGAGACCCCTAGCTGCAGCCTTTTTCCTTGCTTCAGCTGCTGCTCGTGCTGCCCTTTCATCGACCCCTCTTCCTCGCGGAAGAGTTTCGCCAATAATGGCAGCATTAATTGACTGATTAACAGATGTACTGGAACTTGCAGATCCCCCAGATGCAGCAGCAGCTTGAAACGCATGTATCAAGTCTGGATGAGCCTGTTAAGCGAAAAGCGAACCATTACACACTCACAGATGGTTGACTGAATCACAAACTTCATAAAAAGAAGCCAAATATTGCAGGGAAGCAGAACATAATTGTTCAAATGGAACCTCAACATCCTTTTAGCGACACAGATGGACCTTTACCTTTCAGCAAACCAGCATGGCTGAAGTTTTATCTACAAAGCTCTGGTGGAGAGTATAAGTGGCACGAAATGTGACTTTTGGTAGATATGTTAAAAAAATATTGCCTTTTCCAAATTCTTTATCCTCCATATGTTCGAGACCATGCCCCTACCACTAACATATCTCATAGATGGAAACAATCTAGCCAAGCACGAAAAGTCATAAAAAGGTACCTTCAAAATATCAATAGCCTTTTGAGCGGAAGCTGCATTCACAGCTTGGCCTTTCTGCTTTTGTGCATTCATCTGCTCACGTAACATTGACAGAGAAAAGTGATGAGTTAAATAGAACATAAAAATAAGAATGAACAACTGTCCAAAAGCAAATATTATGTCAACCAGCTATATCATCTGTTTACCTGAAGTTCACGCATTTTGAATGTCTTCATCCAGTTCTGCGAGTCACGGGTCCGTGAATCCTCCTCACCAAGTTGCTTAACAAGTATGTCATAAGTTTTCTTCTCATGCTGGCATGACAAGGCAACATCAGCCATCTATCACAGCACATCATTGAAGGACTAATTACTTGAAGCACATACATACCTGATGAGAGAGCTTAAAGGCACCCATACAATTGAATGCAATTGCAAGTGCATGATAGCACACGGCAGTTTGAATATGCTCCTCCCCTAGAAGCCTCTCATTCTTTTTCAATGCCTCCTGCAGATAACGAAGAGCAGTATCCATCTTTCCCATATCCTGGTACATCATTGCAACATTTATGAATGTTGCAGCAACATCTGGATGATCAGGGCCTGATGACAAACTAAGCAGGAGTAATGCCCGTGCCATATGCTTTAGAGCAAGTTCTGTTTGATTAAGTCCATGGTAGAAAAGAGCCATATTTCCATAGCTGCAAATAGGAATTATTGCAAAGATTTATACCCACGATAACACCAGCGAGAAAGCTGAGGAAGCAAGGGTTCATTTTTAAAACCAGCATTAATCAAGGAAAATCAACATGCATAAACTTTCAAACATCCAAAGAAAGAAGTCCTACATCCTACACCAACAATTGACAAGATAGACTTGATAATCATATCCAACCACCAATATATTTATGAAACAGAAGGAAGAGGCTGGGGGAGGGGGAAAGAACAGTGCCTGTGGGCAGTGTCAGGGTGATCCAAACCCAGGCAACGTTCGTTTATAATCAATTCCTTGTGCTGCTGCATTATGGCGCCTGCCATGTCTCCTGCATGATACAAAACCATCGCAAGGTACCTGCAGAGTTGAATTAACAAAATTAGCACATTATTACTTGTTTTATAACCAGAAAATAGAGATAAATAGGGATAATGACTCAAATAGGTCATGAACTTTGGCCCAATGTGCAATATGGTCCAGGAACTTTTAATTTGTTCAATGCGGTCCATGAACTTCAGCCCAATGTGCAATATGGTCCCTGAACTTTTAATTTATTCATTGTAGTCCCTAAACTTTTGATACATATTTAACATAGTCCCTGAACTGTATAAAATTTTCAACATAGTCTTTCCATTAATTTAAAACCAGGGAAAACATCGAACATTTTCATATAGTCCCTGGACTAAATTGAACATGTACCTGAAGTTCAGAGACTACATTAAACATATCAAAAGTTCAGGGACTACATTACACATTGGGTCAAAGTTTGGGGACTGTTTGTGTAATTTCCTCAAGACAAATACAAGGTCATTGCAGTCAAGAATTAAAGCTCCAGCTTATATCCGAGACATTCCAGCAAAAATTGTTCGTTCTCACGAGGTTCATGGCAATAAACTAATTAAAATTATAACTGCAACCTCATGAGAAGTTCAAATTATGATATGTACCTACAGCAATTAGCCACCTCTCGGTGCATTGGGCCTGTTACCTGCAATACATTAATTGAAAGATGTGACAACAGATGATGAACAACATCCATAAGACAATGTTAATGGACTGAAACAATATGTACCTGCTGAAGCATTGAAAATGCCTCCGAAAACAATGTGTATGCTTCACTGAGCATTCCCTGAAACAGAAGGGTGAAAGGACTTAACAGAGTCTTAAACCTATGGGAAAGAAAAATTGATCAAGGGGTTAAATTTTCTTGTTCTCAAAAGTTGCCAAAATAATTAAAGAAAGCTTAGTGAACCCGGATAATTGTTACGCATACTAACAGATGAAAAAGGTGCATGTATCTGATCTACCTGATTTCTTTCACTTATAATTTGGCATAAATTCACTATCCAATACCTCAAATTCTCTACGGAATAAAACCGCCACGTCACTTTTACATTAAATTTTAAAACCCCAAATTTGAAACAATAGAAAATTGAACAAACACATAAACAGCTATTACCTCTGCCAGTTGGACTTTCCCAAGTTCCACAAGATCCTTTGCTTCGGTACATACAGGAATTGAATGCTTCACTACAGGTTGTATATCCAAGATATCAGATGTTTGGAATGGTAATGCAGCACCGAAATCATACTTGCAAGCAGCAATAGATATGCCAACCTATTTTGAAGACATCCAAACACATTAAACAAATTCACCTGGGCATCCCAAAATTATTTAATAACACCATAAGATATATGACAATTTTCTCTCTCCGACGCCTTCACAGTCCAGAAAGTATCTAATCAAACACAGTTTCATGTCATGCAAACTCAAATAAATAAAACAAAATGTAAATTCAACTAAACCTTTTGGCAGAAGTTGCGCAAAACTGCAACTTTCTTCACACGTTGTCTTGCATCCTCTGGCAACTCAAACTATTAAAAAAAAAAAAAAAAAGACACATGGTTGGACAAGTTGGTGGATAAGAGAACAAAAGTGACGAACATGGAAAATTTCTTAAGCATATGACCAGTAGATCAATTAATTGCTCCTTGGAGAAAATGTAAAATTATAGGGGACGGGAAACAGATCTAAGTTGCAAACTATGTTTAACATACGCTTGTTCAGGTCCTGAGGATTCTATGCACTTCCAAGAGCGCAACATCATGCAAATGGTCACTACCAGGCTAAAGCATTTTAGAGTTAAAAGTTTATTTTTTATTTTTTTATGTAGCTTGATTCAGCGAAGATGAGATCAACCAACCGGCGGTTTAGTCTTACACATGCCCGCAGCTTTATGCACCTCACATGCAGATTAATTCCTGAAGCTCTCTACCTTAGGGGTTCACTCAAGGACATAGAGAACTTACCTGATATTTAAGCTTTGCGAATTCTTTAATGTCAGACCATACGGTCTCTGAACTAATATTGATACATGAAGATTGAATCTTCTTCACAGATGCTCGGCTTTTCCATCTAGCTTGCCCAATTGAAGACTTGCCTGAAGATTGGTGGCCGCCTTGGTCCTGAAGACAATCAACATTATATATAGAATGACCACATTTCCTTTGATGCTAAACTAAGCTATTGCATAGATGTGACTAGCTTAATCTTCTCAAGTGAAAAGATCCAGTGACTTCTCTGTTAAGAAGACGCCTCCCCTTTCCTAACATACTGTTACAGAAACACAGATAACTGCCTGAAATATCAACACTAATGAAAGAATGGCAAATTAAAGAATTATACTGTACCTTCTTAGGGATCCTAGACTGCACATTGTTACGCATCCCTCTTGGATTAACGCCCTGACTCTGTCCAAAGAAGCAATTGAGAAAATGTGATATTGTAGGACCAAGATCATGATCTTCCATATCCCTCAAAATGTCCTGCAAAATCAATAAGGAACAATAAGATTGGTCTCCGCAACCATAGCATATCATGTAATACAGGCTCAAGAAACTAAAGGACCATTCTCGGCTTCATTGGATGATATTAAAAAAAGACAAATTTAAGATTCAATGTTCAGAGTCAAAGAAACCAAAAGCTTCACCACTTACTCAGAAAAGCTTACGTGCACGCAAATACCTCAAATTATGCTTGCAGTTATCAAGTTTTCTCACCAAAGAAAGCTGTAAGCCTATTAGCTGCTATGGCTTGAAGAGTTTATTCTACAATATATATCATCTGAACTTGGTTATCCATGCATGGATCTGCCAACATTCTCGACATGCATTTAATTTGGATGTTTACTCATAGGACAAGATTTTCCAGGTTAAAAGTGATGCATCATTTTCCCAATGTAAATGTAATTAACAGGAAAAATTCTCATTTCAATGCAGGTAAAATTGACCCAAAAAAAAAAAAAACTTAAGCAGCAATAAGCCAACAATCACATATCCAACAGCAATAAACCAAAGCAGCTTTATTTCTTGGTTAAGTTTTTCCCCAAGAATTCAGAAATCAATCAAAAATTACTTGATAATCCAGACTGACCTTCAGCAGGTGCTTCGCTGACCTAACCACAATTTCATTAGAACATAGATCCCAAAGATGTGGCAAATGTTTGGTCCCATCCGCCACCTATCATTAAGATGCATTTTGCAGAAGTCAAGAGTAAATTAATGTATAATACGACACAACTTCTAGGATTTCTTCATTAAGTACAATATGTTTTTGTTCAAGCCTGACTTTGAAGCCTTAGATGAGCTTAAACTTTTATCTTATAAGGTTACCTTTCCAATATAACGAACATTGATTCCATGAGCATGGAGGGCTTCAGTTAATGTCTGGCCATCCATGGGAGAAACTTCAAGGGAGCAAAGATCTTGTATAAACTTTGGCAGCACAACTTCTTTTAGATACAAACTAACTTTCTTCACATTTTCTTCATCTGCAGCTATTTCCTAATAAAGACAGGCCATAATAAACGCATAAGAAGTTCTGACTTCTGAATACGTAAGAACAAATTGCAAGATACCAAACTTGCCTCTTCATTGCCAGCCAACTTAAATTCAGTTAAAACATTAGGGTTAAAAAGTATTTCATCATAAGATTCAGAGATTTCAGCAGATGCAGGAGCACATTTTTGCACAGCATCAGTCCCCTCTTCTGTGATGTCCTGCAAGACACAGCAATCATTTTAGCAATAAGGTCAAAGTGGGGCAAATTCTTATGTGTACACGCAGTGGGAAAAATTCAGTTTTCATGCCATGTAGGACAACTTTGGCCTTTTTCCAATCTTCAATAGATGAAATAATAAAAGCACTTTGAATGAAGCAAAATGGCACATCTAATACATTAAGTCTGGGAAATAGCATACCCAAGCACAAAGGAAAATATATAAAAAATTGCATGTGAGCGCACAGATAGACAAAGATACAGCTCAGAATAGAGTAATGTATTCATATTTTTAGCGATGAAACGGAAATTCCAGTCCCTCAAAGACTATTCGAGTCTTTCCAGACGGATAATTGATCTCCACTGATTCCTTCAAACACCTTGAAGAGTTCCGACACTGAATATGGAAATGGCATAACCTGCTTGACTTCAGCCAATATAAAACACATAAACTTCTGCATCTACTCAGAATGACTGATTTTCTCTCTTTTGACAAAGAACACCAATCACCTAGAACAATGCTGGGTTTCTAATTATGCCAAGTTCTTGTTCAAACAAGCTGTACAGACAAAGAAAGTTCTACATACTAATCAACTTTTTCTTAGAGTCACGAAAAAACATTTGATGCCATAAGTCAACCATTGCCGGGACTTGAGATTAAGTCATGCACAAAGTAACCAATACTATTCAGCAATTTAAAGATGCTATAGTATATTATCTGAATGATATATACACAATGTCATGATGTGACATTCAGGGGATATTATGCCAAGTTTACAAATGCCTGGATAGAACTTAAGTATAATTGCCCAATACCATTTGAAGGGGAAGATAAGGTAACCACCTTACTGTCAGAAAATTCTCCAGCACCAGCATCACCATTCCCAAGCCCGTCATCTCCCGCAACTCTTAAAGAATCGGTTGGCAAGTCACAGACAGTATCAGAGCTTGAACTCTGTTTTGATCTCTCTGCAGCCTGGGCCTTCCCAATAGAAAAATCTTAAAGTAAGAAATCACGAAGATGGCTGACCCACTTATCTACAACAATAGCATGTGCTACCTGGCAAAAAGCTGTGACTAGTTCCTGTCTCAAAATACAAAATCGAGAGCCGGGTCCAGTATAGTTTGCATCACGAGGAGTTACCCTCATCAAGTCAAGAAGGTAGTGCCTAAATCAAAACAAAAGGGTAAAATGGAAAGAGGACCTTATGAGACACACTAGAAATAACATACAGATGAAATGAAAAGAAATTTTCAATTATATCATCTCAGTTCCCCCAACTACAGTTTTTTATGCCATGTAAAAAACATGTTTGACAAATGGGAATTTTAATCAATATAGCAACTGCATTTTAGCAAGATGCTGCAGCCAAGAACAAATTTGAAGTTCCAATAGTGGCACAAAAATGGCAAGACGCATGCCCTACATAAGTTTAGATCCAGTCTTTACATCACCATAGCCAAGTGCTGTGTAACTTTACACTTGTAGTCCTCAAATTGTTTCAACTCTTTCTCAGTTAATGAAATCTTTTCTTTTTACTGTCATCACGGAATTAATTCATCTTCCCATTAGAATTTCCTCTCTCCAGCAGAAAGACGGTGCTCACTATATTGTTAAGCTGTTAAGCGTACCCTTAGAATAATGTGAAAGGGGCCTTAAGAACTAGTGCAAGCCAAAAGGAAAAAAGAAAGCAAAAATTATTGAGGAGGAAAGCAGCAAGTATAAAAAATGGCCTGAACAATGAAAGCACATTGTTCGAACAAATTATGAGTAAAAGGTGATATTATACTTAAAAATGATCACATATCAACCAGCAAACCAAGAAGAGGTGAAATAAGCTGCCCCAAGAGGATAACCTGTCATCACTACCCACAATACCCTTGCATTCCACTGGTGCAGCTAATTTGAAAATGTTTCCAGAAGCATCACATACAGCATGTTCCTTCAAATGAAGACGTTTTGCTGCCTCCAACACCTAAAGACAAGAATACCAGGTCATATAATGGAGAACTGCAGAAAGCTAGATTGAGAAATTTGAAGTGCAAACTTGATTAATGAAATGCCTATCGGTATATTCCCAGTTTTCCTTAACTGGGCTTGGACAGAAGGTCTATGCAGAAGGCATTATCACAAGCAACAGATTTTGATGCTTTTGCTTATGTCTATGGGATCATCCTGTAGTTCATTTAAGGTTTAAAAACTACATCACAACTTATATAAATTCAGAATTGACAATTGGTCATTCATAACTGTGTCTTTTACTTCAGCCAACTTAAAATGAAGTGTTGCTGAATCATTTCTCCAATTTTGTATGAGAATAGGACAATTCTATATTAAGTCAGCCCCAGACCACCTGCTTCAAAAGACAAATGCCATTTTAACTAGTAGTAGAATCATTGGCTGCTTATATTTGATTCATTACGTGATTCTGAACTAGAATTTTCTTGGTCTCAACTCCTTAACTGAGTACCCAAATCCTGATTTAACAACCATCCTCATAGAAGCGAGAAGATGAAGACCAAGTCTTGTGTGAGTGCGCGCGCGTGTGAAAAACAAAATTCACATAGTAGAGAGCTCTTTATTGGGTAGATGGAAAAGTGTTTTAAGCAACTAAATGCTTAGCTGGTGTTCCGCTTCATAAGAAAAATAACAAAACTACATTAACTGGAATTATCAGACTTTTTGCACAGAATTTATTACATTTATGCCCCAAGAAAACATTCTACTGCAGCAGTCGAGATGGAATAGCAGAACTCTTATAACAAACCATAAATAATGGTTCTTCACAATATTACTTGCTAATTTAGGAATCTTCTGCATCTCTTGATGTCATGTGTGTATGTAAGACCATTCACTTGAAGAGTAGATATGCCTTCTTTCATTTCATTTCTCCTTTACAAAGGATCCAACATGGAGCGAAATTATGGAGCATTTCACGTATGACCTCGTCTTTTCATCTGCTAGAAGAACTTTCCACAAAGGCCAGGTCGATTGGTTGTGTTAAGACGAAAGCCATATATGGTTCTTGTAAGAGTATGCACATATCTTGCAGATAGGCTATGAATGGAATGTCCGACAAAAGAAAACTACCCCTCACCTTGGAATGAAAATCTTCATTCCAGCATATCTTCTTGCCATTATCAACAGAGCCATACAGAAGGGATTCGGATTTATCCCCTTGAAGGATGCCTGGCAACACACTCTACAATAAAAAGTGTAGAGAATGACTTCATAAAGCCATAGAAAAATTGTGGATGTCTCTAATAAAGGAACCATTTAAAAATCAAAAGCAGGAGAAAATCAGCAAAGAGAAGATGATAATTGAAAAATGTCAATCAGGGGATAGACAAAATCACCAAGTTTTTTAACTTTGTTAACAATTACAGCAATTGGCTATCTATTAACAAAAAAATCCACCGAGTCTTGAGGCTAACATGATGAGGCAAGCATACTGATGAGGAAGACTGACTTGAATGTGAAAAGCAAATATGAGTAAATAGAAGCCTAGAGGAGGCATCAAGTTTTGACTGTGTTTAATCCAATTTGCAGCTTGAAATAGAGAAAAAAGATCTAACACGTGATTTGTATACGCGTCATAAGTCTGTTAACCTTGTAAGGATTCATAATGGCGAGATTTTACAACAGTAAAGGAAGATACTAATATTGTACCCACCTGAGCTACCACCCTATGACCCCTATAGTCAATTATAGCCATCGCAAGATTATAAAGTCCAGGAACATCAGCTTCCTGATATGCTTTGGTGCCCTTCAAATCATTATTTGCAGATGCATATGTAGCCTGCTCACTATCACCCATCTGCGTCTCAGCAGATAGATCAGGTTCCAACTGGATATTAACAGCATTTTCACCAAAATTTGACTTGTTCTTTTCTCCATCAGTAACTCCAATGGATGCACTCGGTAACTCAGAGGCAGCCTTCTCAGATAATTTGTGGCAGGAGTTTGTGCTCTCACCCTTCGAATTGGAATCAGATGAACGTTTCTTTGACAACTGGTCAAGGTCAGCATCCACAGCAAAACTGAAGAATATATTATTGTGGACATACCTAAACGCAAACACAAATACACATAATTGGTCAAGTAAGATGACAAAAAGGAAATAATCTGGCCAAGTGGTAAGAGCATAACAAAAGGTATTGAAACAGGCAACATAATCAAAAGAGACCAAGCCTGTAGCCCTCAAACTTAAAGAAATAAATTAGTTTCCATTGTCGATAAAAATTTATCTCGACCAGAAGAACATGGAAGAAATCATTCAAGAGCAGATAAATGGGGAAGGCTAAAAAAACCAAATAGAGATTAGAGAAAGGAATCCTAGAGATATCCTTTGAGAACGAACTCTTATATAAATAGAAAAGATCACGACCATTTCAAGAAGCACTAACATATGGAAGCACTCGGGATCTGTTGGATTGATTGGGGGTATGCATCTGCTAATAACTCCAATAGCACCATTTACCGCTGCATCAACAAAGTCAGAAGTCACCTTGTAGAGAGCCCTATCCCGCAGAATCCTGCAAGGAAGTACATTCATTACCAGCAATTCATAGAAAAGGGGAAGAGAGATTGCACATACTTAATATTAGCATCAAATTGAATTGTGTTTTATTCCGACAAAATCCATAGCATGTAATTTGGTGTATACCTTTCATGAGGAGTTGTATGGGGAAATTCCCTACAAGACTGCAACTCCTCGTTCCAATCTCTCTGCATGCCAATCAGCTCACTACCATAAGAAAGAGATAGTGCATCTTCAGCTCTGGCTGCATCTCTTCTATGATCTGATGATAGAAGTGATTAAATATGAATTAGTAGGAGATGTGGCATCAGCCAGCTTCAAGCACTTTTTTCTTAAGAAGAAAAAAGAAAAATCAATTGCACCTATAATACCGACTCTTTCCACATAGCTCAAGCGCAAAAGGAGCTTCAAGGTGCTATCCATTTAAAGGTGGGTGTGGTTCATAATCTTACTTATGAAACACATCACAAGAAATCATCCACCAATGTGGGATTTGGAGTGTTACAAATTTCCCACTTAAGACACCAAATCTTCATCAACGCTGGCCCATATAGCCTAACAATATACCCCTATCTGAATGTGTGCTTTGGTCCATTTCCCCTCTTTGCCATCCTAGAAGCATACCAAGAGTCACACCTTATGCAAGTCCTCTCATTCCAAATATCACTCCCCACTCTCATTTATTGACTAAAGCCCAGTCTATCCATGACCATACATCTACTAAAAGGAGATCCTACTCTAATACCATTCGTATCACATGGCCAAACCCCCAAAAGAGTTCTCACTGAGATAACCATTTGGGGGTGAGTGTTCCTCATGAATCATTCCCCAAGGCCTCTCCCAGCCAATACGAAGGCCTCTCCCAGCCAATATGGGACTTGAACTAGTACAGCATTCTTAACAGCAACTTCTGGCTATCACCAAAAATTCTTTACTAAACATGGATAAATCACTGTTCCCCCAAAGAATTTTCAACAAAAAATTTCATTGTCTATCCAGAATTGGGCAATCCAGTCAATAAAAGGTCTTTATTTTTCAACAAAAATATACTTCTCAATTCTGTCACCAGAACTTTCACATGATGAAATCAAGAACTCAAAACTCACAAACAGTGTGCAGGTTAAGGCCATCATGTCCATTATCTACAGCAATTGACTCCGCATTACAATTCCTCAAACAGATGCAGTTTCTCCATAGTCCTAAAACTTTCCTTCTCCTTTAAGTTAAATGATAATAAACCACAAGACGTAGAAAATTACTAATGTATTGCTCCCCCAAAAGAAAACCTTTAACATATTGATTGAATGAAAAAGTAAGGTGTAATATAAAACTTCAATATGTACAGAACAGATTAAAAAGTAGGAGATGGCAGAGCCAGAAAATGAGGAAGAAGGTCAGGAAGCAGTTAATTCTGCTGGCTTAATTGAAAGTTAAAGAGTCATATCCATTAGGCTAACAAAAAGCATGCCATGCTTACTGCACCACAACTGAGAATCGTCAAAGATAATGCACTTGTTTAACGCAAATGGTTGAAAGAATGAACAGTTCAGACAATAAACAACAGACTGTTCTTACCCTCCATACATCTCCAACTATCACCTCGGCATGATATTTTTAAGTTAATCGTCTTTGCATTTGTATCACAAGCTTGAAGGATATCAAATGATTCACATTGAAAAATAAGAAATTATCAACCATGAAGATAAATTCGCCCAGTACAGAGTTTGACGCACCAGGAACCGGGTATACCCCAAGCCATGAATTTGGAGGCAATAATGATTGAACATTCTCGAACGGATGAGCAGAAGCCTTTCGTTCCAAAATCTCACGGAAAGCTTGAACACAATAACAGAGAAAGTATATATTAAAGCCAATTATTGTACAGCAGCATACTAAGTGAAACCACACGTGCACTACCTTTTTTGAATTTAGCACTAATCTTTTGCAGGAGTCCAATAAGGGTAGTTGACTCAGCAGTAGCCTTACTAGGCTTTGGATCAAGTATATTTCCATTGCTTGAATTGACATAAAATGTTTTTGTGGTTCCGGTGATACAAAATGTAGTACCTTCCAAGGTCACTACATCTAAATAAATCAGATCACCCACGAGCCTGGAAATAAGAAAAACCCAAAAGTTCAACCAAAAAAAAAAAAAAAAACTCAAAGAACAAAGAGGAATGGACGCAAAGATGCAAAGAAGCTCCCACCTCCTATAACTTGGAGGAGGATTAAGCGATGAAAAGACGATGCTCTCCACACATTTTATCTCCCTTGAAGAAGGTAATATCAAGTTTCCTAGGGCACCAGGAACATCCTCCATAAGACCCAGACCATCAAGCTCTGGAACCTCGATTTTCGAAGTATCTGAATCAAAATGAAGTGGAAATGGAAAGTATTATTAAAGAATGCACAGGCACAATAATTAATTATCATTACAGAGGACATCACCTTTGGCACCTAAACCCTTGTTTTGAGTTGTCTCGTACTGCAAAGCAAGGGATGTTGACAGTGAGGCATGAAGTGTGGATAGGGACAGTAAATCTCTCGTGCGATGAACATGAGCCCTGATTGATCTGTCTTCGTATAATGCTGCCAAAGAAAAAAGAAAATAAGCATTATTAAGCAGAGAAATGATCTGATCGTGTCATAATTTGTCTTTTGACTTTGAACCCTACCAGGAACCATTTCCAAGGTGCAATTGCTGGTGGTAATATCAGCTACTTCGGAAATTTCATTATAGTCCTCCAGGCAGTGAGTCGACCCATCCTTTGTGTGCAACAGTAGGTCATAGCATGTGTAGAAACATGTTTCGGGAGCATCAAGAAGAAATTGCCTAATATCCATCACTGAATCTCCTGGATTCAACTGCAAATGGGAACAGTACATAGTACGTTAATCTTAAAGCACGGAAAAAAAAATGTCAGATTGCTGACACCTTTCCTATTGTTAACTAGGAGCGGTAATCAAGACATGGAGACTAATTCATTCTCAGCATGAAAGCACAATCATCTTGAGCTGTAATATCTCAGCAAATAAGTGAGCACAGAAAAAAAAAAAGAATCCCAAATAGCTGACCCCTTTTCACATCAACTGAGTACAATGATTACGATGCCAAGGCCAATTTTAGACTAAATATGTAAGCACAATCATCATGAGCAAGGTAACATCTCAGCAGCTAAGTCAACGATCAGACAACCATATATCAATATCAAAAGAGCAAGAGCAATCAAGGGAGTGTACTTGTAGCTCAAGCTTCTCGCCGCTTTGTGTCTTGACAGGAACTGGATAGAGATGAAGGTCTCCTGCAACCGCAGAGTTCAAACAATTACAATACAATACATGGTAGAGCGAGCAAAAATGAAATTGGCGAAACTCGCAAGACCAATTGAAGCTTTGACCCATCCAATGCATCTATCTTTACTCAACACTGAATGGGAATCGAATCGGATCCCCCTCCTATCAGATATCTAGGAAATATGATCGGAAACAAGATATAGGATGACAGAGGAAGGAGAACAAGAGGATTGTCGTTTGCGAGAGTCAAACAATAGCATATTGGAGCAAAGAGGGATGGGGCAAAGATTGCACTTCTGCATTATAGTTTAAGAAAATATGTTCACTTGGAGGACTAAGAAACCAGACTGGGCGCAGCAAAATATGTTTAAATCCCAGCAATTTTGTCAGGAAAAGTTCGAAATAGCATTGCAGAACGCTCACTTTTCAAACAGAAGAAGAAGAAGAAAAGAGTGAAGAAGGATGCAGAAGATGACGTGTCAAGTGGGGCGGTGAAATGGGAAATCGATAAAGCAAGTTCTTATCGAGGATGACATATTAACAGTCAATTGATGGGCATATGTACGTCCTCTCGACATCCTCATACGAAAGAGCAAGAACGACGGAAAACGAATTAGCAAGCAACGCGTACCCTGTTTCGACTGTGTCGCTGCATCCGCAGTTTCGGAGTCCTTGAACTCGGGTGCAGCCCCACCCGGCTCTCCAACAGACGGGACTCCATTAGCATCAGCTTTGACTGACTCGGACGGGCTTGCATTCTCTTTCGCGGCAGCGGCAGCATCCGAAGAGGTTGGTCCCTCCGTAGAGTTAGCGGGAGCATGAGAGGCTCTCCGATGTTTCCCTTTGTTAGACTTGCCCGCCATTCCGCCAACTCAGTGCCGAACCTAAGTCAATCCAAATGGCCCAAAAAAAAAAAAAAAAAAATCAGTGAGGCATTCTGGCTCAGAAGGAATTCAAACGAGTATAAGCCTATATAAATTCCAAAGAGGAATACGTGGTGGAGAACAAAAGTAACAGAGAAGAACGTTATGAAGGAGGAGGAGGAGGAGGAGGGAGGAGAATGTGTAATTTGAGTCGCGGGGAGAGGGGCTGGGAATGCAAATTGCAATGGAGGGAGGGAAACCTGCGGACACTACTAGAGCACGAGAGAATCCATCCATCCAATCGAAAGAAAAGAAGGAACGTCGCAGAGAATCGAAAGTGAGGTTAACAACAAAAAAAGGGAAGAGACCCGCACAGACAGCTCCACGAGTAAACAGGCGAGGATTTACGCAGCAGCAGCAGCAGCAGCAAAAGTACTTATTTCAAAAGTTGAAGAACACCCGTTACATTAACATCCACATAAACACGCAAATGATTGACAAATAAGAGGAGGAAGAGGTCGTGATATTGATTGTGAGTCGCGAGGGAGGGAGGGAGCGGGCGAGCGGCCAGAGTAATTACCCACGGAGAGAAGGGCAGGTCCGTTGCAGAGAAACTCCAGAGAGAAAGATGGATGGGAGGGGGGAGGAGGAGGAGGAGGAGGAGAAGGAGGAGGAGAGGGAGGAGGGTTTATGAAAATGGGCTGAAGAGAGGCGGCGTCTCTCTTCTCACGCCCTTTTTGTTGTTGTTGCTGGTGTTGTTGAGGGGGCGTGCGTGGGGCGCTGCGATTGTAATAAGAATAATGCAAAAGGAATGCAAGAGGCAATAGCCACCTCCCCCCCAACTCCCGGGTCTTCTCTCTTGGCTTCTGGAACCGGGAGGAGGCTTATCATCCACGAGCGTGCGGGCCTCCATGGGCCTCTCCCTGCATTTGGGCCCATTTGCCATTCCCATTTAATTGCAAAGGGCCTCAATGCAGTGAGAGGCCCATCGATGACTGGGCTTGGAAAGGGGTCTCGATGTTGGGAGAGGCCCTTCGCGCCCAGTTAGGCAAGGGTTCTTGATGTGCAGCTAGGCAAGGGTTCTCGAGTTTAATATGCTCGCTCTAAGACGTTTGATAGCTCAAACATCTTCTACATCAAATATGCCCTGATAAAATACCAGCTAAGAAATTCGGCACGAGGCAGGATAAACCTGAATTGGATAAATAAATTAGAAAAAAAAAATAACAACTATCTTCCGGTGGAGTGATTGAGTGATGTATAAAACATGGGCATGAACCCCCTAGTCCTCAATACTCTTTGTAAATATCTATCACCCTCCAATTGATCCATCGAGGAATCATCAATTGTTCTCAATTCGCTCGTGTTCACGTAGGGCAATTGTAATTACAAACCTTTGTATAGTTTAATTACCTAAAATGAAGAATCAATTGAAACCAATCTTCTCGCCAGCATCTCCTATGTCTCCTCCACTAGACCCAATTGTCCATCTTGACCGTTCACATTGTCGATCTCTTACTATCGGTTTCTCCTAATTTAACCCTACTCCTCCTCCATTGCTGCTTTTCTTACTGCCAACGACGCTACCCACCAGGCAATTGTTGTTGCCGTCGAGATGCTATGAGATGTGGCTGGGGAGGAGGGAGGTAGGGAGGGGCGAGCAACGATTAACATGTGATAGAAGGGGCAATTGGTGTCGGGAGGACATGATTGGATCCGAAGCTGTCGGTGGGGATGATATAGGTGGAAGTAGGTAGGGTGGAGTGGGCGGCGATGGGAGCAACACAAACATAAAGCAATTTGGTCGGTCGAAGGAGCCATGAGAGAGAGAGAGAGAGGAATGACCATTGCCCTTTGCCAAATAACGAAGCGTCAATGAGCGCAGGTACGATGCAAGAAAGAGGACGTATTAGGAGGGTTTTCGATAATATCTTAAAGTGGTAGGATTAGATTTTTTACAATTCAAAACATTCAGTTGATTTTTTATTTCATCGTGGCATGTGCGTTGTGTTATTAGATGGGGATGGTCACCGGGGTTTAACAAGGAAGGGATTGTTTTCAAAAGATCATAATCTCATCGTCCCTCTCGAAGGAAGGCGATGGCGTGCCGTAACGAAAGGTAAAAAGAAAAAGAGGAAGGGAAGAGGGCATGTTGATCAGGACGAAGGATTTTTTATTTTCTAACGGGGAAACGAAACGCCTCTCCTCTCCCGCCACTCCCCCAAACAAATTTCCATTTTATATATTTTAATGGTGGAATTTTGCGCTCGCAAAGGTACCCAACAACGCACCGACCAAAAAAAAAAAAGGTACCCAACAACGCGTACCCCACTCTCTGCTCCACGAGACCACTCTCTCCTTATGTGCCGTCGTATCTTATCATCATTGTACCTCTTCTTATTTTTCTGTCCCAATTTCGTCATTCATTCATTCATTTCTTCACGATCTCTCGAGTTACCACTAACATTCGAGGATCGGAAAAATGGAAGTGTTGGTGATCGATGTGTCGCCGTAATGAAAGGTAAAAAGGAAAAGAGGAAGGAAGAGGGCATGATGATGAGGATGAAGGATTTTTTCTTTTCTAACGGGGAAATGAAACGCCTCTCCTCTCCCGCCACTCCCCCAAACAAATTTCCATTTTATATATTTTAATGGCTGAATTTTGCGCTCGCAGAGGTACCCAACAACGCATACCCCACTCTCTGCTCCACGAGACCACTCTCTGCTTATGTGCCGTCGTACCTTATCATCATTGTACCTCTTCTTCTTTTTCTATCCCAATTCCATCATTCATTCATTCATTTCTTCGCAATCTCTCGAGTTACCACTAACATTCGAGGATCGGAAAATGGAAGTGCCGGTGATCGATGTGTCGCTGTAATGAAAGGTAAAAAGAAAAAGAGGAAGGGAAGAGGGCATGATGACGAGGACGAAGGATTTTTTCTTTTCTAACAGGGAAACGAAATGCCTCTCCTCTCCCGCCACTCCCCCCAAACAAATTTCCATTTTATATATTTTAATGGCGGAATTTTGCACTCGTAGAGGTACCCAACAACGCGTACCCACTCTCTGCTCCACGAGACTACTCTCTCCTTATGTGCCATCGTACTTTGTCATCATTGTACCTCTTCTTCTTTTTCTATCCCAATTCCGTCATTCATTCATTCATTTCTTTGCGATCTCTCGAGTTACCACTAACATTCAAGCATTGGAAAATGGAAGTGCCGGTGATCAATGTGTCGCCGTAATGAAAGGTAAAAAGAAAAAGAGGACGGGAAGAGGGCATGATGATGAGGACGAAGGATTTTTTCTTTTCTAACGGGGAAACGAAATGCCTCTCTACTCCGGCCACTCCCCCCAAACAAATTTCCATTGTATATATTTTAATGGCGGAATTTTGCGCTTGCAGAGGTACCCAACAACGCGTACCCCACTCTCTGCTCCATGAGACCACTCTCTGCTTATGTGCCGTCGTACCTTATCATTATTGTACCTCTTCTTCTTTTTCTATCCCAATTCCGCCATTCATTCATTCATTCATTTTTTCGCGATCTCTCAAGTTACCACTAACATTCAAGCATCGGAAAATGGAAGTGCCGGTGATCGATGTGTCGTCGTACCTGGAGATCTCGCCCGCCCTGAGCAGCTCCCGCCCGGAGGAGGTTCGGGACCAACTGGGGGCGTCGCTGATGGGGCTGTGCGGGGAGGTGAGCCGGATCCTGAGGGAGACGGGGGCTCTGATGGTGAAGGATCCCAGGTGCTCCGCCCTCGACAACGACCGCTTCATCGACATGATGGAGAAGTACTTCGACGCCCCTCCTCACTTCAAGCGCTTCCAAGAGCGTCCTCACTCCCATTACCAGGTCCACCCCCTCTTCTTCTTCGGCTTCCTTTCGCTTACCGTCTCTAGCTTAGCTCGTTCACACAAGTCATGGACAACATTCGTGTTATTTTAGAGCGTCGTGTCTTTGGAGAGGTCTTTGCTTTTCGCATTTGTCCTCTTTGCCCTCAACCTTCAACTTTTCTTGTTCAACTTAATGACTACTAAAGAAAAAAAAAGCTCGATCCGAGTATGTTTTTTAACTATGGACTATGTAACACTGACATGGACATATCACACGACACGACACATCATTTCTCAAAAAATAGAGAATTCTGACACGTTTCGACACCTTATATATTAAATATATTTTTTTAAAAATAAATAATAATAATAAAAAGAGCATATAATTAATTTATACTAAAAGTATTAATCTAATATTTGTTAATATCATTCATTGTTTTAATTTGACAAAAATTGAACGAGAAATTCATAAATTGTAAACATGAAAGAGTAAATTTGAAGAAACATGTCATGTTTTCTTATACTTGTCGAATATTAGTAAAATTTCTTATAGTTCTAGATAAAATTTGGAATTCATGATATAAACTAACTTGAACTCCTTTGCAAAATAAGGTTCGAGAAAAATGAAAATTCATGACAAGAACTTTCAAGTATGACAAAAAAAAAAAAAAAAAAGGAAATCACTAAATTCGTCACAAAAATATGATAGATAACTCACAGGCCAATAACATAGACTAAAAGAGATAACTCGCAAGCGATGCTTACGAGAGGCGGAAAGAAGCAAAAAAATTGTAACTTTAAAGTATGTGAGGGCAACAAAATGACATCGACGAGAAGAGGGTGCTCCATCGTCATTCACGGGAAGATTAGAACTTATAAGTAAGAAACTTGAGGATAATAATTTTCTTCTTTCCCCTTTATTTTTGTTATTTTCATTATTTTTTCATATATTTACATTTTGACCAATCAAATATTGAGAATTTTTAAAATTAATCCCGTGCGTGTCAGAATCGCCTGTCGAAATTTCGAACTCGAGTGTTGGAGCATGTGGGGAAGAGTTGACCACATGTCAGATTTTCCGACACTCCTTAACCACATGTCGGACACGTGTCGGACACGACACGAAAACTTCTGGAGAGTATCGATATTTCTTAGGCTATGGATGGATGAATTCGAGGATAGACGATGAGCTAGTGCTTCAGGTGTCTTTTTTTTTTTTTTTTTTTTTTTTGACAATGGAAGCGCAGTACAACGGGCGACTAGCCTTTCCGTAGCCTGTATTCTCAAGTAGGGGGGAGGGGGGGCTTTGGTATGTTTGTTAGAGCTGATGATGTGAATTTTCACGAGCGCGAATGGAATGAGGATATGACAGGTTGGAGTAACCCCTGAAGGCGTAGAAGTTCCCAAGAGCTTGGTCGACGAAAAAATCCAGGAGAGGTTGAAGGCAATGCCGGAGGAGGTCCGGCCAGCTATCCCAAAGGGCCCGGATCTCAAGTGGCGGTACATGTGGAGAGTAGGCCCCCAGCCGTCGAGCACCCGCTTTCAGGTCTTCCATCTCCTCTTTTTGCTTCTTTGTGTTCTCTTTCTGTCCTCCCCTCCGTGCCCTCTTAATTCATCGACCCGTCTCTTAAGCAGGAGCTGAATTCGGAGCCTGTCATTCCCGATGGTTTTCCTGAATGGAAGGAGACCATGGATGCCTGGGGTTACAAAATGAAATCAGCAGTAGAGGTGATTCACCAGCCTGATCCTTTATCCGGCTCATACTTGTTTTCATTGCAATCGGTCGAATATTTTTTGTCTGATGTAATCCGTTATGGTGCGTAGGCCGTCGCCGAAATGGCAGCAATTGGCTTTGGCTTGCCAAAAGATGCATTCACTTCTCTGATGAAGCAGGTTATGATCATATAGCTTTGAATTTTTCTGCAAGTTCCGCTCGACTTCAGCTCCGTCGTCGAAATTGGAGTTTGGAAATGAAAAACTAGTCTGAGTGAATTTCCTCCATCATGCATCCTCTCGGATAATCTTGAATGTGATGTTTCCCACATTTACCACTTATTAGCAGTGTAAATCCACAGCATGTTCTTTTTTTGGTAGAAGTATGAAAAAGATATCATGAAGCAATACAGTGTCCCCGTTACTGCATAGTGACTTAATTAATCATTATTCACGCCGTTGCTCACGCAGAAGACCTTTGAGACCATTGTTGATATCTTCCTGACTTCTTGCCAAACTTGCTACCCTCTGACCAAACAGAGTCACCGCTTTTTTGCATTACCTTGATGGCTTTGTTAAAGACTTAAGAATGTGCTGTGGCAGAGATGGGCATTGCTGGCTGTCTTCGAGGGCACTTGTTCTAACTGGAAATCTTCATCTTTGTTCATTCCTCGTTCTATATAATGTTTCATGTGATGAAGTATGGTTTTCGATTTCCACAGGGACCACTTCTTCTTGCCCCGACAGGAAGTAACCTCCGCCAGTATGGGCAGGAGGGAACCGTGTTTGCTGGGTATCACTACGACATTAATTTTCTTACTATTCATGGTAGAAGTAGATTCCCTGGCTTGAACATCTGGCTAAGGAATGGACAAAAGGTTGAAGTGAAGGTTCCTGAAGGATGTCTTCTTATTCAGACTGGAAAGCAGGTAGGGTAATGCAGAGGCAAGCTCTGTTATCCACTCTGAGAGACATTGATGTCAAAATTAATAGTTTAGAAAAGTCATTCTCTTATTTTCCAAGCTATCTTTGACTTTCATTTTTCTTTGTCAATATCTCCAAGATCATTCCAAGCATTCACTTTCATTTTGCATTGTCAATAACTCTTAATATTATTTCCTGGCGTTCCTTGACCTGACTTACCGATATTGATTTACATATGTTGCCTTCCTCGTGCAATGGCATTATACTGCAGATAGAGTGGCTAACTGCTGGTGATTGCATGGCCGGTATGCATGAAGTTGTTGTGACAAGTCGGACAATGGATGCTGTGGCAGCTGCATCAAAGCAAAATCGCAGCCTCTGGAGGGTATCTTCAACAGTGAGTATCAATATGGGCCGCTACTGTCGGTATATGGATAATTGTGTTAATTTTATATGGACCTTGCAGTGCTCAGTTTGAATTATGATCAAAATTATGTGTATGTTGTCTGACTTAATTTATCTGCCGTGTGTAGCTGTTTGCTCACATAGCAACGGATGTGATGCTGAAGCCTTTAGGTCATTTTGCGGATTCCCCGCTTGCCAGCAAATATCCACCCATGTGCGCTGGAGAATTTATCAAACAAGAACTTGCTGTGATCAATCTGAAAGGAAGCAAAGGAGAATCCTGATTCTCTTGTTCCCTGGACGACTCTGTTCTTCGAATAATCAGAACCGCATAGCATGTTCAATTACTTTGAAATGTAATGAACGGCGGTTGTTCTTTTTATATCCCTTGTTTGCTAAGTTTAGGTCAGAAGGCATCTGAACCGTGAAAAATAATCCCAAATTGATGTAGAATGGTGCTGCCAGGACCGCTCGTGCCTGTGTTTTTAGTTCATTGGTCTGGCTAATCGTGACTTCAGTCAGATAATAATATATATTTACTTGTGACAAATGCTCTTGGAAACTAATTTGATCTGTACTATTCTAAAGGTGCTTTTGTGAAACTAAGAGCATCTAAGGTGGTCTATCGTTTCCAAAATGTCTCTCAGGCATCATCAGCAAATTGCAAAGCTGCTTAACAGGTTTTATTTCAGCTGTTATTTAATCCGTGCCTTAGGATCAGGATGAATTCAAATTTAGGCAGCATTCGATGTTTGTGGATCTATCTAGTGCAGAATAAAATACCAAAACTTGAGCATGAGTTTTCCTCTTGAACAAAATTAAAACATAAGGTGAAGACTGTATATTGAGAGCCAACAATGATCAAATGTTTGACAAAATAACGTTTAGGTACACAAAAACCCAAATTTATTAATTAGCCTAATTGCTCCCACTTTTCCTATGTGGGATAAGGAAACATATACTTAGTTTATTTTAAAAATAAACTTCCAACACCTAAGTCAATCCAAATGGCCCAAAAAAAAAAAAATTGAGGAGGAGGAGGGAAGGGAACAAGTAATTTGAGTCGCGGGGAGAGGGGCTGGGAATGCAAATTGCAATGGAGGGAGGGAAACCTGCGATACGCTACGGTTGCGCATTTACAAAAATTTCTCGAAACAAATGATTTACGGCGAAATTAATTTCTCAATTTCTATTCCCTGACAAATTTCTGAAGAAAGAACCCGTTTGATAACGACTCAAAATTTCTATTTCTCAAAACAAACTGTTTGACAACAGAATAAAATTTCTATTTCTAAGAATAGAAATTGATTAGATAACAATATATGAAATCCTCAAATACAAAATAATAATCGAAATAATACTAAAACAACATAGGAAATCTTCAAATATAAAATAATAGTCGAAATAATACTAATACATTACAAAAGTTGAAAATACAATTCCATGGAATTTCCAGCATATTATTATCCCTTGCTATTTCATTGGCAATGATTTTCCTAAGCGTATTTATTTGGTTTCCCTCCTCGGTCAATGTATCGTTTGCAAGCTCATCCTGCGTAGGTTCAGACAAGTAATGCGGAAGCATGAATATGGGTGCCATCAATAGCGCCTATACAGCCATGTCATTTTATCAAAGACTAGTATTATACAAAATTATCAACAAAATAAAATTGATGGTGTAAAGGAATATATGAGAATTCTACCTTGAAGTAACATTTATGATTAGGAACCAATCGGGGAAGGTCGGTTTATTTTGATTCTCGAATTGAATCAGTCCAATTGCTCATCCCTAATTTCTTTATTGTTGCTCAATAAACCTTTAATGGCCCTTGCATAGCAAAGAGAGAGATTCTCTTGAATCTCTTGCCTTCGAATTAAAATTCAATATTGTGTAACAATCTAATTATTTTGATTTTGCAAGAATTTTGAATCCGTAAAGAAACAAGGTTAAATTTCTAGGCACGTTTTTTATTCATCTATTATGTAAGAACTTTTTCTTTAACTGGCCATGCGCGTACCCTTTCTAGGAGGAAAGAGCCCCATTGTTTTTAAGTAAAGATTTAAGAACTTTGGTCGTTTTTGAAAATTGGGGACCCATTTGATTGCCTTTCATCCTAAAGAGGAAGTTATCAAAAAAATTGAAAAAAAAAAATGAAAAAAAAAAACACGAGCAAAATAAGAAAAAAAAAAATTAGCGATAATTTGTGAAGTTGTGGTTATAAGTGAATTAAGTTAGCAAGAAAGTGCAAGGTTCTTTTATGTGGTTTGATTTCGGCTTCGATTTATTTCGAAACGAGTAAGTTAAAAATTTCAACTTCGATTTCTTCAATTTCTCTATTTCTCGGAATAAATCTGCTTCGAAATGTAGAAATCAAATCAAGGCACCAAACGGATTGTTTCCAAACCCTGTTCTAACGTAAAACAGAAAATCGAGAAATAGAAATTTTGTCATGCGCGCCCTACTAGAGCACAAGAGAATCCATCCATCCAATCGAAAGAAAAGAAGGAAGGTCGCAGAGAATCGAAAGTGAGGTTAACAACAAGAAAGGGAAGAGACCCGCACAGAAAGCTCCACGAGTAAAAAGGCGAGGATTTACGCAGCAGCAGCAGCAGCAGCAAAAGTACTTATTTTAAAAGTTGAAGAACACCCGTTACATTGACATCCACATAAACACGCAAATGATTGACAAATAAGAGGTTGTGGTATTGATTGTGAGTAGCGAGGGAGGGAGCGGCCAGAGTAATTACCCACGGAGAGAAGGGCAGGTCCGTTGCAGAGAAACTCCAGAGAGAAAGATGGATGGAAGAGGGGGTGGGGGAGGGAGGAGGAGGAGGGAGGAGGAGGAGAAGGAGGGCTGAAGAGAGGCGGCGTCTCTCTTCTGACGCCCTTCTGTCGTTGTTGGTGTTGCCGTGGGGTGCGTGTGGCGCTGCGATTGTAATAATAAGGGAAAATTCCAAATAAGGATTCGAAGTGAATCTATTTTCTCAAATAATGACCTAAAGTAAACTTTGTGTCATATAAGGACCCAAAGTGGATCCATTGTTTCAAATAAGGACCAAGTGAATTTTTGTGTGTCAAATAAGGACCAAGAATCAAGTTAATCTCTATTGAGGACCTTAGTTCGTCGGCGGACATTTTCCAACGATTAAAATATGGGCAATTTTGTCAAAAATTTGTGATTGGAAAAAAAAAAAGAAAATTCTTAATTAATTAAGTTTAGGTTATTTATTTAGATGTTTATGTTTTTTTCTTTCTTCTCCCCACTGCTCCTCAACCAAATCGTTGCCTGGTCATCGTCGTGACTCGATTCTCGTCGCTCCTCTCCTTGTTCGACCGGCGGAGAATTTGGGTCTCCGCAAACAAAGAAAGAAGCATCTGGTTTTCTTTTTGTTTTTGAATTCGTGTCTCAACCGACAAAGAATTTTGGTCTTCGACTTTGCGGAGGATGGGTACAATGAATGGGGAGAACTTCGGTCTTTGACTTTGCAGATGATGGGTACTAGGAACGGGGATACCGTAGAAAACCTAGGTTTTTTTTTTTTTGTTTATGTTTTATGATTTGTTAATTTTTCCTATATTTTTTTTGGACAAAATTGCCCGAACTCCGGTCATCGAAAATGTCACATGCTTGATAGTCGGCGAATATTTGGTTGGCCAAAGTTCGGGTTCTTATTTGGAATTGATTAAACTATTTCGAGTCTTATTTGGCATAATGAGTTCACTTTAGGTCTTTAGGTGATACAAAGTTCATTTCGGATTCTTATTTGAGAAAATTGGTCAATTTTAGGTCTTTATGTGAAATTTTCTCTAATAATAATAATATGCAAAGGAATGAAAGAGGCAATGGCCACTCCCCACTCCCGGGTCTCCGCTCTCCACTCCCGGGTCTCCGCTCTTGGCTTCTGGAACCGGGAGGAGGCTTATCATTCACGAGCGTGCGGGCCGCCATGGGCCTCTCGCTGCATTTGAGCCCATTTGCCATTGCCGGTTAATTGCAAAGGGCCTGAATGCAGTGAGAGGCCCATCGGTGACTGGGCTTGGAAAGGGGGTCTCGACGTTGGGAGAGGCCCATCGCGCCCAGTTACATCCGGTCAAATAAAACGACGGAGCCGCTGCACGTGCCTTCTTGTTTTCTCGGCAAATTGATGCGTGCGGGGTCATTCACCGCACGTTCTTGATTGAGTTACGCAATCAATTTACACCTCTAAGGTAGGATCGCTTGTTGGTACGGTCACCTATATGTTAACTTGAGTGGTGCTGTGTTTATGATTGATTTAGTAAATCTTATATATAATATAAAGATTTATTGATGATTTTTTTGCCGATTGATTAGATCAATTACGTACAAATCGAGAATCATCACAAATGGAAGAATTTCTCCTCGTTGTATGATCCATGCAAGTTCAATGAAAGGCGTTTGATTCCATCTTTATATTGAAGTTAATGTATGTGTCTGACAAGTTCATTATTTGGTTTTACGGTTGTGTGATTTATCGCTACTATCTGTGGTCAACTCTTTTGCTTGTGATTGTTATGGAGGTTGTTACTAGGTTTCTTGATGTGCAGATAGGCAAGGGTTCTCAAGTTTAATATGCTCACTCTAACACGTTTGATAGCTTGGACATCTTCTAGATCAAATTCACCCTGATAAAATGCCAGCTAAGAAATTCGGCACGAGGTGGGATAAATCTAAATTGGATAAATAAATTAGGAAAAAAAAATAACAACTATCTTCCAATTGAGTGATCGAGTGATGTATCAAACATCGGCATAAACCCCAAGTCCTCAATACTCTTTGTAAATGTCTATCACCCTCCAATTGATCCATTGAGGAATGATCAATTGTTCTCAATTCACTCCTGTTCACATGGGGCGATCGTAATTACAAACCTTTGTACAATTTAATTACTGAAAATGAAGAATCAATTGAAACCGATCTTCTCACCAGTGTCTCCTACGTCTCCTCCACTAAACCCAACTGTCTATATTGACCATTCACATCGTCAATCTTTTTTGATTTGTTGCTATTAGTTTCTCCTAATTCAACCTTGCTCCTCCTCCATTGCTGCTTTTCTTATTGCCAATGATGCTACCCACCACGCAATTGTCGTCATCGTCGAGATGCTATGAGACATGGCCGGGGAGGAGGGAGGTTGGGAGGGGCGAGCAACGATTGACATGTGATAGAAAGGGCAATTGGTGTCTAGGAGGAAATGACTAGATCCAGAGTTGCCTGGGGCCAGCGAGGCCTCGCCTTGGTCGGGCGGCGGCCGATGACCGACGCCGGCCCCTCCGGCGATGGGCGGTCGCCTCCTCTACCATTTTTTTCTTTTTTTCTTTTTTTAATAGTTTTTAAAAAATGAATTTTAGTTTTTAAAAATATATATATTTTTAAAAATTGAATTCAAAAATATTTTAAAAAGTCCAGCTGAAAAATAAAAAATAATTTAAAAAGCCAGCTAGAAAATAAAAATAATTTAAAATGCCAAATTTTTAACGGTAACTAGTGTTAGTTTTAGACTCAATCAACTATTTTGATAAGTTTTAGAATTTATTTATACTTTTTGCAAGTTTTAGAACTGAAATGTATTTTCGTGATAAGTTTTAGGACTTCTGGAATACTTATCCTTCAAAATATTTAATTGATTTGTATTAGGAGGGTTTAACAAGGAAGGGATTGTTTTCAAAAGATCATGATCTCGAAGGATGGCGATGGCGTGCCGTAATGAAAGGCAAAAAGAAAAAAGAGGAAGGGAAGAGGGCATGATGATGAGGACGAAGGATTTTTCTTTTCTAACGGAGAAACGAAACGCCTCTCCTCTCCCGCCATCCCCCACGCCACTCCCCCCAAACAAATTTCCATTTTTTATATATTTTTTATGGCGGAATTTTACGCTCGCAAGATACCCAACAGCCCAACCCCACCACTCTCTCCTTTTGCTTGCTTTATATATAAATATGAGCCGTCGCACCTTTTTCTCATTTTACTTGTTCTTCTTTTTCTCTCCCAATTCCGTCATTCATTCATTCATTTCTTCGCGATCTCTCGATTTTCTACTGACATTCGAGGATCGGAAAATGGAAGTGCCGGTGATCGATGTGTCGCCGTACCTGGAGGTCTCGCCCGCCCTGAGCAGCTCCCGCCCGGAGGAGGTGGGGGCCCAACTGGGGCCGTCGCTGATGGGGCTGTGCGGGGAGGTGAGCCGGATCCTGAGGGAGACGGGGGCCCTGGTGGTGAAGGACCCCAGGTGCTCCGCCCTCGACAACGACCGCTTCATCGACATGATGGAGAAGTACTTCGACGCCCCTCCTCACTTCAAGCGCCTCCAAGAGCGTCCTCACCTCCATTACCAGGTCCACCCCCCCCTTCCTCCCCCCTCTCTTCTTCTTCGGCTTCCTTTCGCTTACCGTCTCTAGCTTAGCTTGTTCACACAAGTCATGGACAACATTCGTGTTATTTTAGAGCGTCATGTCTTTGGAGAGGTCTTTGCTTTTCGCATTTGTCCTCCTCGCCTTCAACTTTTCTTGTTCAGCTTTATGAGTACTAAAGGAAAAAGCTCAATCGAGGCAATAATCTCACGATCTCTGCTGCCGAGTATCTTTTCTTAGCTATGGATGGATGAATTCGAGGGTACACGATGAGCTAGTGATTCAGGTGTTTTCTTTTTTTTCACAATGGGAGCGCATTACAACGGAAGACTAGTCTTTCGGTCGCCTGTATTCTCAAGTTGGGGGGCTTTGGTATGTTTGTTAGAGCTGATGATGTGAATTCTCACAAGAATGCGAATGGAATGTGGATATGACAGGTTGGTGTAACCCCTGAAGGGGTAGAAGTTCCCAGGAGCTTGGTCGACGAAGAAATCCAGGAGAAGTTGAAGGCAATGCCGGAGGAGGTCCGGCCAGCTACTCCGAAGGGCCCGGATCCCAAGTGGCGGTACATGTGGAGAGTAGGCCCCCGGCCGTCAAACACCCACTTTCAGGTCTTCCATCTTCTCTCTTTGCTTCTTTGTGTTCTCTTTTATCCCCCTCTCTGCTGCGCCCTGGTTATTCATTTACCCATCTCTTAAGCAGGAGCTGAATTCGGAGCCTGTCATACCCGATGGTTTTCCTGAATGGAAGGAGACCATGGATGCCTGGGGTTACAAAATGATATCAGCAGTAGAGGTGATTCACCAGTATGATCCTTTATCCGCTCATGCTTGTTTTCATTGCAATCGGTTGAATATTTTTTGTCTGATGCAATCCAATATGGTGCTTAGGCCGTCGCCGAAATGGCAGCAATTGGCTTTGGCTTGCCAAAAGATGCATTCACTTCTCTGATGAAGCAGGTGATGATCATCTATCGCTGGGAATTTTTCTGCATGTTCTGCTTGACTCCAGCTCTGTAATAAAAATTGGAGATTGGGAATGAAAAACTAGTCTGAGTGATTTTCTTTCATCATGCTCCCTCTAGGATAATCTTAAATGCAATGTTACCCACATTTATCACTTATTAGCAGTTTACATCCACATCCTGTTATTTTTTTGGTAGAAGGATGAAAAAGATATCATGAAGCAATACAGTGTCCCTGTTACTACGTTGACTTAATTGAGATCATTATTCCCGCTGTTGCTCACACAGAAGACCTCTGAGATCGTTTTTGATATCTTCCTGACTTCTTGCCAAACTTGCTACCCTCTGACCAAACAGAGTCACTGCTTTTTTGCATTACCTTGATGGCTTTGTTAAAGACTTAAGAATGTGCTGTGGCAGAGATGGGCATTGCTGACTTTCTTCAAGTGCACTTGTTCTAACTGGCAATCTTCATCTTTCTTCATTCCTTGTTCTATATAATGTTTCATGTGATGAAGTATGCTTTTCGATTTCCACAGGGACCACATCTTCTTGCCCCGACGGGAAGTAACCTCCGCCAGTATGGGCAGGAGGGAACTGTGTTTGCTGGGTATCACTACGACCTTAATTTTCTTACTATTCATGGTAGGAGTAGATTCCCTGGCTTGAACATCTGGCTAAGGAATGGGCAAAAGGTTGAAGTGAAGGTTCCTGTGGGATGTCTTCTTATCCAGACTGGAAAGCAGGTAGGGTAATGCAGATGCAAGCTCTGTTGTCCACTCTGAGAGCCATTGATGTCAAAAGGAATAGTTTAGAAAAGTTATTCCTCTTATTTTCCAAGCTATCTTCGGCTTTCATTTTTCTTTGTTAATATCTCCAATATCATTCCAAGCATTTACTTTCATTTTGCTTTGTCAATATCTCAAAAATTATTTCCAGGCATTCCTTGATCTGACTTACCAATTTTGATTTACATATGTTGCCTTCCTCATACAATGGCATTATACTGCAGATAGAGTGGCTAACTGCTGGTGATTGCATGGCCGGTATGCATGAAGTTGTTGTAACAAGTCGGACAATGGATGCTGTGGCAGCTGCATCAAAGCAAAATCGCAGCCTATGGAGAGTATCTTCAACAGTGAGTATCAATATGGGCCGCTACTGTCGGTATATGGATAATTGTGTTAATTTTATATGGACCTTGCAGTGCTCAATTTAGAATATGATCGAAATTATGTGTATGTTGTCTGACTTATTTTATCTGCCGTGTGTAGCTGTTTGCTCACATAGCATCAGATGCGGTGCTGAAGCCTTTAGGCCATTTTGCGGATTCCCCACTTGCCAGCAAATATCCACCCATGTGTGCTGGAGAATTTGTCGAACAAGAACTTGCTGTGATCAATCTGAAAGGAAGCAAAGGAGAATCCTGATACTCTTGTTCCTTGGACGACTCTGTTCTTTGAATAATCAGAACATCCTAGCATGTTCAATTAATTTGAAATGTAACACACAGCGGTTGTTCTTTTTATATTCCTTGTTTGCTAACTTTAGGCCAGAAGGCATCAGAACCGTGAAAAAAATCCCAAATTGATGCAGAATGGTGCTGCAAGGACCGCTCGTGCCTGTGTTTTTAGCTCATTGGTCTGGCTAATTGTAACTTCAGTCAGATAATAATATACATTTTCTCGTGACAAATGCTCTTGAAAACTAATTTGATCTGTACTATTCTGAGCCAAAAGGCCGAGGATCGTCAACAACAATTGGTGAATTCTAAAGGGTGCTTTTGTAAAAGTAAGAGCATCCAAGATGGTCTATCATTTCCAAAATGTCTCTCAGGCATCACCAGCTTACTGCAAAGCTGCTTAACAGGTTTCATTTCAGCTGTTATTTAATCCGTGCCTTAGGATCAGGATGGATTCAAATTTAGGCAGCATTCGATTTTTCTGGGTCTATCTAGTGCAAATAAAATACCCAAACTCGAGCATGAGTTTTCCTTTTGAACAAAATTAAAACATAAGGTGAAGACCGTATAGGTGAGAGCCAACAATGACCAAATGTTTGACAAAATAACGTTTAAGAGGGACAAAGCAAGCTGGTTGTCCCTTTAGACACTATCATAATGTGGTAGTCGGACCGTGTCACCCCATTTAACTGCAAAAGACTACAGCATACCCATTGGTTCAAAATCATCCAGAATGAACGTCCCAACTGATCACCACCACACCAATGGCATGCCTTGCGACTTCGTGTAGGTAAATCAGCTGAGCATTGCCGGCGGCTGAAACCATACATGCAAGCATGCCTTTGGATGAGCCATGGGGGCATTTTTGCGTTCAATCCCCTATATAACAACCCATTCCCATGAAAAAAGGCCTTAGGAGGCGACTGTTGGAAACTGCTTCAAAATCAAGAACAAGAAATGAAGGCTTCTCAGTCCATCACACTTGCTATATTCATGCTCATGCTGGTATCTGCCAGTGTGGTGCAGAAGGGAGAGGGGCTTACTTGTGGGAGCACATTCTTCTCAGCAATGGTCCAGCTGGTACCGTGCAGGGCAGCTCTAGCTCCTTTTAGCCCCATCCCACCCAGCCAAGCCTGCTGCAATGCCATTAAAGGTCTTGGCCAGCCGTGCCTCTGCGTTTTGGTGAATGGCCCCCCAATCTCCGGCGTTGACAGGACCATGGCCCTGCAGCTCCCTGACAAGTGCACTGCAAACTTCGAACCCTGTAATAAGCACTCTCTTGTACCCGTAACCATTTGCTGCGGTACTTGATTTCTGCCTGGCAGTAGATTGGAACTCGGCTTCCAGGCAGAGATTATTCAGAGCGTCTGCTTCATGAGGAAGACTATTTTTACTACAGTTCTTTTCTGTGTTGCTCGTCATTATTGATGATGGCTCCTCTTCATATTTTTTTCGATACAGGTGATATGATGAAGTAGATGGTGAGCAAGAACACGTGGAGGTGATGGTAATGAATAATACACTGGCATGCTATGGCACTCTTTCTTTGTTCAGCATTTAGTACTTCTGACCATAAGAAGATCAAGAAAGATCATGTACTGGGTC